>JARHVA010003326.1:0-397500 GCA_037957365.1 Torreya grandis | reverse complement strand
CCAGGAATTGGGTGTTGATTTGACAAAGAGTGGATGAAAAAGGGGTGAGGGTGAATGCTGCAAAAGTCGTGATTGCATGCATACCACTGCATGAGATGGTTAGGTCAAAGTGTCATAGGTCAAGGGTCGAGGAGTGCCAAAATTGAAATAATTGGGCCCCATCATTTAGTCGTCTGCTGATCGGGTTATTCAATCGAAGCTGAAGCTCCAAATGGGTCATCACATTCTAAGTATCCCAGGCTCAGGAAGTACTCCTAGAAACACAAAAAAGTCACAAGTAGTGTGGATCAACCGGCTTGCGATCCGATACTTGTGAGGGTCAAAAAGGTCTGTGCACAAATTTGCTAACCATTCATGAGGTAGCATACATGCAAAAAGCAACCAAGGCAACAGTGTCTTGGAAGTGGTCGAGGTCGGAGGAGATAGGCATGATCTCCAATGGTCAGTGGTCAAGGGGAGGAATGGATGAAAGGATGTGGCCGAGCTAACCTCAGAAGACCCCATGTCAACTGAGTGCTGCCTACATAGCCCTAGTCATAGGGCCTCGAGCCAATGTAGTTCTCCCTAGAAGGGAGGGAGGGTTAAAGGGATAGCATTGGTCGTGGTCAAGGGTAAGGTTATGGTTAAAAGAAGGAAAGAAGGTTTGTCCATCAGAGAGATGAACAAATGAGGGTGGTCGAGCTAACCCCAGAAGACAGTCGTGTCATCTGAGTGCTGCCTACATAGCCCCTGTGGAAGGGCCTCAGACCAATGTAGTTCAGACAAAGGGTCCGAGTAGTAGACATGTGGTCAAAATGGTCGATAGATTGGTCTTGGTTATGATGAAATGATGAGGAGAAGAGATGTTGCAGCTTTTTCCAAATGGTGTATTCTTCAACATTGGGTGAGAGGTCTTTCATCCCGAGCAATATTCCATATTCGTGATGGATGTATGCTAAAAATGAATTGAGGTCTATTTATGCTTCAGCAAGTATTGGTGTATGCTGAACATAAATTGCGGCTGGTCAATAGTTTCCATGTGTATTGGTGTCCATAGAAACTAGGGGGAATAGGCTATGGGAGTGGTCTGAAAAGAGAGTTGAGTCGAGTCGATTGACAAGTGATGAAGGTGAATGTGACCAAAGTGCAGAAGAAGTGAAAAGCATATTGCTCTTTCATTGACAAGGACCAAAAAGATAGCATATATAGGGGTTATGAGAACCAAGAGCCCCATTCATGCGTGACGTCGTTGACCATAGTTATGTTAGAACGGTAATCGAATCACTTTGACATTAAAGTGAGCTCAAAGTCCCTTGAGCAGGTGATAGGAGGAGGAAAAAGGGTAACCCATTTTAAGAGCAGAGATAACTTTTCCCCTTTTTATAGGAGACCCTGAGACAACTATAAGTCAAGTCCATGACTCGTGTTTTTTTTTTTTTTTTTTTTTTTGAGGTGCAGACTGATCAATGCGGGAAGCCTGCATAGAGATGTCATTTGCTTGGTGGTTAGTTGTGAAGCTGATCAATGCGGGAAGCTTCTAAAATAATTATGTTTACTGCTAGATTAGTCATAGCCATCCTTCGAGGGAGTGGTCTAGATTTTTGTTTAATATAAGGGCTTTTGAATAGCTGTCCTTCGAGGGAGCAGTCTATTAATTACAGGAATAATAGTACAGCTATCCTTCGAGGGAGCAGTCTGCCTTTTGATTTAGATATTGATATAGTGACCATGGATATTGTGACATCTTGGTTTGTTTTTATAGAAATGTGAGTCATGGACAAGATTATAGAAGGTCAAGGGCTCCCTTTTATTAGGACAAAGTATCCATACATCATAAAAGGGGTATAGGAATTGTTAAGAGGAATAGGGTTGAAAAGAATTAGGACTAAGAGGATGGGGATTGCTCAAGGGATGAGCTCAAGTTAAGTGTCAAGTGGACAAGTACTCGACTAGCAGTAGAATGGTCACAGATGCAATGCATTAAGAGGCTCAGGTTCTGGTTGTCCATCAAGAGAAGACAGACGATAAGTCCCTGATCCATACTTGTGCGTGATAATAAAAGGTCCGAGCCAATTAGGAGCAAAATTGCCTTGTTTACTTTGCTCCATATTGGTCACGTGTTGATTCTCTTTGAGGACGAGGTCTCCGATGTTGAAATCTCATTCTCACAGATTTTTATCATAAGCGCGCTTGATGCGATGTTGATAGACATGAAGATGATTAAGGGCAACAAGACGGCGTTCGTCAAGTAACTCAAGTTGAGCTAAGCGATCTTGACGAAAGTCATCGTTGGAAAGGATATCATGTAGAGAAATGCAGAGAGACGAGATCTGTACTTTGAGAGGTAGGACAGCCTCTGTTCCATACACGAGAGAAAAAGGGGTAGCACCCATAGAGGTTTGGATGCTAGTGCGGTAAGCCCATAAAGCGAAGGGAATGTGAATGTGCCAATCCCTGCCTGTGTCACTGACTACTTTCATGAGAATTTTGGTGAGAATTTTGTTGGAAGCCTCGGCCTGCCCATTTGCTTGTGGGTAGTAAGGCGAAGAGAAATTGAGTTTGATGCCGAATGAGTCACAGAGCTTCTGGACAGTCTT
Source organism: Torreya grandis (assembly GCA_037957365.1). NCBI lineage: Eukaryota > Viridiplantae > Streptophyta > Pinopsida > Cupressales > Taxaceae > Torreya > Torreya grandis. The sequence continues at coordinate 394,924 of JARHVA010003326.1, read as the reverse complement.
GTTTTTGAAGGACTTGCCGTTATCGGTAATGATTTTATGAGGGACACCAAAACGACAGATGATGTGGGTGGTGATGAAGTCGATGATCTTGTCAGCTTTTATGGAGATGAGAGGAATGGCTTCCAGCCACTTGGTGAAATATTCAGTGGTTGTGATGATGGATTGATGACGAAGAGACGAATGAGGGTTAATCTCACCGATGAGATCTAAACCCCACTGAGAAAAAGGCCAGAAATCTTGAGCAATTTGTAAGGCATGACTAGGAAGATGAAGAAAGTTAGAGTGCTACTGACACTTGATGCAACGCCGAACATAGTCGCTACAGTCTTGATGAAGGGTAGGCCAATAATAGCCCAGATGAAGGATGCGCTTGGCAACCAAATTCCCACTGAAATGTCTGCCACAAATCCCATCGTGGACTTGCTGAATGGCTTGAGATGCTTTAGTGGAGGTGAGACAGCAAAGAAGGAGGCCGTCGAAGCCTCGCTTATAAAGAAGACCCCCTAGCATGGTATAACGAGTGGTACACTTGATAAAAGCTCATCGTGCATTACTAGAGAGGTTGGGAGGAATGACAGAGAAAGATAAGAAGTCTACAAGTTGCTTATACCAAGCATCTCGTGGGCTAGGGTCTATAGTGTTGACATGATGAATGTGAGAAGAGATATATGAAGGCAACGGCACACGACGCACCATGACAAAAAGTTTGGATGCAGATGAGGAAGATGGGATATGCGAAGCGAGAGAAGCCATGGTGTCAGCAAACTTATTCGTGGATTGAGGAACAGTCTATAAGAGGAAATGGTCGAAAGATGCAAGGAGAATGTCAGCACAGTTTTTGTACCTTTGCAAAATTTCATTTTTACAGAGGTATGAACCATTGACCTGATTAACGATGAGCTGCGAGTCGCCAAAGATGTTGATGGACTTGATGTTGAGAGAGAGGGCGGTCTGAAGTCCCAAAATTAAGGCCTCATATTCGGCCACATTATTGGTACAATCAAAGTCGAGTTTAAAAGACAGAGGCATGGGCTCCCCTTCGAGTGGGATGAGAATGACCCCAGCACCCCCACCTAGTTGACATTTGGAGCCATCAAAGAACATAGTCATTTGATAGATGGTGTCGTCGGAGGAAAGTGCAGTGATAGATTCATTAGGAAATTCACACTGCGAAGGTTGATTGTCAGGAAGAGGGGCATCTGCTAGTTGATCAGTGATGGTTTTCCCCTTGATAGATTTTTGCTGGATGAATTCGAGGTCGAACTCAGCAAGCAACATGAGCCACCGAGCCATACATTGATTCTGATATGGCTTGGAGTGCATATACTTGAGAGGGTCGATGTGGGTGATGACAAAGGTTTTGTGATTAAGAAGATAGTGGCAAAGCTTGGTAGCAGCAAAGACTAATGCCAAACAGGGTTTCTCGATATGGGTATATCGAGTTTCATAGTCGACCAGTGTTCGGCTGATATAATAGACCGCTTGCTCACGGTGATGCTCGTCTCGGTGCGTAATCATGGCACCTAACGAATGATGAGTGGATGAGATATAAAGGTAGAAAGGTTGGTCATCTTTAGGTGGAATGAGGACTGGTGGAGAGACCAGATAGCATTTTAGGGCTTCAAAAGCCTCTTGACAGTCCTTATCCCATGTAAAAGAGACGTCTTTCTTAAGGAGATGATGAAAAGGTTGGCAGTGGTCAGAAAGCTGCAAGATGAAATGATGAATGGACTGGAGCTTGCCTTGTAAACTATGAAGCTGCTTGAGATTGGTCGGGGGTGGCATTTTGAGGATAGCGCGAATCTTGGCAGGATCTATCTCGATGCCACGGAAGGAAATGATGAAGCCGAGAAGCTTGCCAGAGAGGACCCCAAAAACACATTTCTTGGGGTTAAGACAAACATTGTACTGAAGAAGATGAGAAAAGATGATTTTGAGAATGGTCAGATGGTCACGGCAAAGCTTGGACTTGCCGAGCAGGTCATCCACATAGTCCTCCATGATTTTGTGAAGGAAATTGTGGAAAATGTAAGTCATGGCACGCTGATAAGTGGCGCCTGTGTTTTTCAAGCCAAAAGGCATGACTCGATAGCAGAAAGTCCCCCATGGGGTAATGAAAGTGGTCTTGTGCTGATCTTCTGGAGCAATCAAGATTTGATTATATCCTAAAAACCCATCCATAAGAGATAGCATCTCATGGCCAGCCGTAAGATCAACAAGCTGGTCAATGTTAGGAAGAGGAAAGTCATCTTTAAGACAGGCTAGGTTAAGGTCATGATAGTCCATGCAGATCTAAATCCCCCTAGTTGCCTTGGTGACTGGGATGATGTTAGAGACCCACTGTGGATAATCGATGGGTTGGATGAAGGAGACAGAAAGGAGACACTGAAGCTCCTCTTTGACAAGGAGGGCAACGTGAGGATGCATCTTTCGAAGCTTTTGCCTGACAGGCTTAGCCTCTGGTTTGGTGACAATGTTATGGGTAACGATGGTGGGGTCGATGCTAGGCATATCACTATAAGTCTAGGCAAAGGCCTTGCTATGGTCGGAGAGGAACTGGGTATAGTTAAGCTGCTCCTGAGCGTCTAAAGATTGGCCAATCTTTAAGACATAAGGAACATCAGAAGAAGGAAGGTTGATGTCAATGGTTGATTCATTTAACATAACCTGGGTCTCAGAAGGGAGGGAGCACTGGATGAAAGAATCGTCAGCGCCCATGTAAGAAAGAATGGCATCGTCGTCAATGCAGTGGATAGTGTGAATGGTTGCCAACTCATCTTCGATCATGCTGGGAAAAATGAGAGGGAGAGACTTGGACACCCCATTGAGCTGATAAGTCAAGGGGTCCAAGCGGATGGTGTTTATGCAAAAAAAAACTAGGAGGAATGGAAATCACTGACTCTGTAGGTGAAGGGGGTGGAACAGGCGAGTGTGGAGGAGATTGGTCAATGATTGGTTCAAGACAAAGGTCTACAGGGTCTTGAGTGGGGTCATGATATCCCAGACCATACCATTTCTTGGCATCATCATCGTTGAGCGGTTGGATAGGCTGATGGGAGCCCTGCTCATAGCGTCTAAAACCAAAACCCTTCCATGCACACCTGTAAAGGTAAGTGTGTGCAAAGGTGGGGTTGCCAAGAAATGAGAAGTCTGATGTGAAAGGTTGAGGTGAAGAAAGAGGATTACCGTTAGTAGGAGCTTGATTAAGCCCCCCATAGACGAGGTTGGTGCGGAGGTGAGGGGGACCATAAGGTATGATCATCCCGATCCGATGGTCGTAGCTGGGGCTGTGATGAAGGCATCCATACTCTTGTGGAGTTTGGAACATGTCTAAAGCCAGCAAGCGATACTCTCCCAATGAAAGTCTTTGGAAGACGTCTTCCATGGGGTCTGTGGTCGTTGATTGAAGGGGAGGTGTAAGGGCGACCACATGTTGCAAACTGGTCGAAGATTTCACAGATGGAGGTGGCACTGGGGTTGAAGGCTTGATAGGAATGAGGACATCATTTGGACGGTAGGTGGTGTTGCAAGTTTTGAAGGGCGAAGGGTCAGCGGGAATGGTGTGGACTTGTCCGTCATGCTCAAATTTCACACAACGGTGCAGGGTGGAGGGGACACAGGCCATGGCGCGGATCCAGGGTCAGCCCAGCAAGATGTTGTATTGAAACTCTCCTTCGATGATGTAGAAGAGCTCTGGGACTGTGCGTGGACCAACGCGAATATGAAGGACGACTATGCCAATGGTCATGGTAGTAGTGTCATTAAAAGAGCACAAGATTTCATCAATTTTGGAGATGCAATTCTTGGGAATAGCCAACTGATCAAAGGCATGGGTGGAGATGATGTTGATGCTAGCACCTCCGTCGATCATAATGCATTTAATGCGTGTCTGATCGATATAGGCAATGATAAAGAGGGCGGTGTCCTGATCTTCCGTGTTGGATGTGGGAATCTCAAAATCGCTAAATGTGATGGAGGCAACAGGGGCTAAGGAGTGGACAAGGGCTGCAAGTGGCTGGGGGTCCTCGGGTTGGACCTCCGCTGCCTGCAGGGCTTGGATGAGGGCCTGACGATGCTGGGGTGAGGTTTGGATGAGATCATAGAGGGACATCTTCACAGGCGTCTGGTGAAGCTGTTTCAACATGGAGTCGTGGATTGGTCTGGAAGAAGAAGAAGAAGAGGAGGGTTGAGGTGCGCCAAGGATAGAAATCTTAGGCTTAGGTGGTTGAGGTGGATTGACAAAAGGGTAGGTCCAAGGAATGGCGGCTTTTTCTTTCGCCTTGTCCTTTTGTGACCTAGTGGTGATTTGAATGGCATTGATTTCAAAGATGGGAGGTGAAGGTGAAGAAGGGGTTGTAATCGGTTGATGAGATGTGGATGGGTTTGAAGAGGTTGAAGGGTTATGAGAAGAAGTCAGGGGTCGGTTGAAAGTGTCCTCAAAGAGAAGAGTGTCTTTCTCCAGATAACGGCGAATGACATCCTTGAGGGCACAGCAAGTCTCGGTATCGTGTCCTGGTGTACGATGATATAAACAAATCTTCGTGTCGTCGAACCAGGAGGGTTTAGACTCGAGAGGTTAGAAGGGCTTGATGGGTGTAAGAGTTATGCTAGAAGTTTTCAAAAGTCATTGTAAGATTAAAGAGTATGAGCCCACTAAAGGGTCTGTGCTCATCGATGTATGTGATGTCGGTGAATTTTGCTTGGGCGAAGTTGGAGGGGGTTTTCGTAGCACCTTCTGGGTTGATGGTACGATGACAGGTGGAGATGGTACATTCTTCATGAGAGATACCACCCTTTTGGGAGAGGGTAGGCTTGCGGTAGGTAAAGGAAGCAAAGGAGGCAACCGGTTTTGATTAGAGGTTGAAGTGGGAAGGACTCTGGTTAGGGTTGAAGGATGCGGGCCCAAAATGGAGGGTAATGGTGACGAAAGAGGAGGCGTTTGCCTCTGTGGTTTGACAGTCTTTTGTGATTTGGGTTGAAGACTACTATTGGTTGAAGTCTGGTTTAAGTCCACCTTCACTTGTGGATGAGTGAGGTTGGAGACGGGGTAAATGCCAAGTGACTTGATAGGTTTAGGTGGAGTAGATGAGGGTTTTGGTTTTGATGAGGTTGATGAAGATGTAGACGGTCTAGAGGCAGAAATCTAATTTTTGTTGATAGTCTTGGGAGGTTCTTCCATGGGAGGATTAGCAACATGAGATGAGAGGGCACGGGCTTGTTAAAGAGCTGTGAGACGGTCCCACAATCCATGATGCTCCACTTTCCTAGAAGGGAGAAGTTTGAGTCTCTCCACTAGTCGGGAAAATGGCTGAGAAGATGCGGGATGAGGTTTGGGTTCTTGAGAAGATGTCGACGGTTGTGGGACGGAAGGTAAGATGGGTGTAGTAGTCTTGGGCCCAAAGCATGGTGAAGTCGTGACAGGTTCATCTTTGGTTGGAGACGAAGGAGAGATAGGTTCTTCCCTGGGTGGAGAAGAAACTGGAGAATGAAGCTCCTCAAGCAGGTAAAGGGCAGGAATGATAGTGCCCTCCACTTGTGGTCAAGGAGTAGGAAAGGTTGGGTCCTCCATGGGCAGCAAGAAGGAAGATGGTGAAACTGGCGGTGCTGGTAAGGTCGAGGCATCCTCCAAAATGAGAGAAGTTGACGGAGAACTAACCGGAGAAAGAGGTTTGTCCACATGTGATGGACTGATGGATGAACTCACCTCTTGAGGTTGGTTAGAAATGAAGGGCGAGACCGTATTGACTGTTCGAATATTATGTTCATGAGAGTTGTCAATCAAGGTCTGGATGTTGTTTTGGGTTGGTGGATGATTAGGGAATGGTTGTTTAAAGATATCGATACCCTGATTAGGAGGGGCATTGGGATTGTCGAGAATGAGGTCACCCTTTTCCAACATGTCTTGGATTATGTTTTTAAGGGTTTTACAGTTGCCTGTGTCATGACCTTTAACATGGTGGTAGTGGCAGAAGTCATTTTCCCTATACCACGCAGGGATGGCGTGTGAGGGATCAAATTATGGTGGTGGTCGGATCTGAGGGAGATTGAGGGCCCCTTGTTTGATGAGTTTTTCCAGCATAGACACGTATGATTCTCCAAGTGGAGTAAACTGTCGTTGTATGTATCTCTGCTGAAATTGGTGAGTGGCACTCATAGATGTGGATGGTTCAGGTTGATTAGTTGAAGGCAAAGAGGAAGAAGATCTAACAACCACAGCATTTGCTGAAGCTTTAGATTTAGGATTGGACGAGGAAGGCTTAAAAGAGGGGTCATTGGTTTTGGAGTTAGGATTCTTGCTCCGCAACTTGACTTTATTCTCCTCGACAGCACGTAACTCAAGTTTACGAGCCATCGTGAAGGCTTCGTCAAAAGTGTGGAAGGTCTGAACCCTCAAGGTAGAAGAAATATGTCTAGCGCAGGCTTGAGAGAAAAGTTCAATAAGCTCAGGCTAGGGTAAGGAGAATGAGAGTTGATTGATAAGACCCCTCCACCGAGCGACGAAATCAGCAATGGATTCATCCTCGAACTGACAGATAGAATAGAGGTCTGTGATGGAGACCTTCTTGGTGATATTGATGGAGAAATGATCGAGGAAGAGCTGGGCCAGCTGAGTGAACGTGAAGATGGAATGGCTACCAAGGGAGCTGTACCAGTCAAGTGCAGCACCCGAGAGAGACATTGGAAACGTGCGTAAGAGCAACGCATCATCGTGGACGATAAGGTAACAGGCATGTCTGAATGCCCATAAGTGTTGTTGTGGGTCTTCCTTGCTTTGGAAACGAGAAAACTTAGGAATTTCCCACTGGTTGGGATATGGTCTAATGGGGACAGAAGGATGGATGGGCTTGTTGCAAATTTATTCATACGATAAAGTGTTGCGTGAGCTGGAAACGGAGGTCTCTAGGTTGGACATTTTATCCATCAGCATCTTGATAATATCTACTGATGGATTGGCGGGTGGAGCGCTTCTTAGATTGTAAGGTGCTTGAAAGAGGCTGGAAGAGGTATACGACGTAGTCGGTTGTACCAATAAGGGCGCAACGTACGGATGACTAGTCGTAGGGACAGAAGAGGTGACTAAGGATGGTTGGATAGAAGGCATGGCTAGGTTTGATGTTGTCATGGGAGGTTGGTTAGAGGTAACATGGGCCAATGGATAGGTAGCCACCCTAGTGTTGATAGGAGCAAGGGTAGGCGGAATAGAGACGACCAGATTTTGAAAGGGGGTAGAAAGTGGTTGAGTGGGCTGAGATTGATAGAGGGCCGAAACCCCGGTGAAAGTGGGCCCAGCGATGGAAGGAGAGGCTACACTTGGATGGTTGGTAAAAGGTTGGTCATTGGTTGAGGCAATAGCCTGGGTATCTAAGGGTTGGACTACGGGCACCGTTGATACGGCCGCAGTCTCGAGAAAAGAGGTTGGCATTCTGTAAATTGGATTGCCCAAGGGGTCTCACGTTCGGCTATTTGCGAGATAGTGTTACAAAGCTTTTACGTTGAGGTCCAAGAATCGTGCAAAATCTTGGTCCCCTTCTGGGATAATAGGCATTTGGGTCGGAGATGGTCTGGTAGGAGTTCTTTAAGTTTCTGAGTTGAACTCCATTATAGGGCTGGTTATAGGTGGGGTAGACGGAAGAGGATGATGCCTCGCGTGATCGACTAGAGCCTTGGCTTGGCTACGAGTCAGAACCATTCAAGGCAAGGAAGAACGTCCTCACAAGCTCAAACAAGCAGATAAGAACTAAAAAAGATGAAGACACAAGCAGATCCTAAAACCCTAGAAGTAAATTATTAGGATTATAGTGGCTTATGCCTTAGAATGTGTGTAGAAGAAGATTGGCTTTGTCAGTCAGGTCCTAGAAGAAGCAGTCTATGGATGGTTTCAGGTTTTGTTATGGTGCTCAAGAAGTCTGTGTTAGCTTCCGTACAGGCCTGGTGCTAAGGAGCAAGCTCCCCTCACTTCACGATTCCAGTGGTTAGCTAGTTTTGCTTAGCCAAAATATACTTCCACTATAGTTTAGACTCTGCCAGAGAACAGAGTTGGCTTTCCCCTTGGTGATGAAATCCAAGTAAGATCACTGGGACGGGTAAGGTATCCATTGGGGGATGAAATCCCAGTCGAGCCTTGTCTCAGGTGAGTTAAAATGTTTGTTTTGTGCAAGTGGTTTGGTCGTGTAACATCAAGTGATCTAGATTAATTCAATATGCGGTTTAATTATTATGTGTGGTCTAAGAGATGCAGGCAAATAGAAATGAATGCAAAGTGTTTTAATGCCCAAGTCGAAATGTTTGTTCGTATGAAGATGAATGGAGAAAGAGTCGAAGAATATGAGTTTTAACTAGTCTAGAAGTGCAAGAAAGAAAAGAAAAGTTCTTTTTATTTCCTACTTATGATGTCGTTTTAAGAAGAGACGAAAGGAGGTGAAAAGGAAGAAACCTAATGCACATATATGAAAGAAAGAAAGAAAGAAAGAACCCAAGGAAAGTCCTAGGGTCCCACCGGGCGTGCCAGAATGTTTCTATGCAAAATTGCTTTCTACATTCAAAGAAGAAATAAGAAACTAAAAGAAATGGTCAAGGCTAGAAGATACCTGATAAAGTCATGCGCACCGAAATTAGACGTTGGAAGATTCTCCTCTTTGGATGTGGAGGAATGACACCTAAGAAGAAAAAAGACTAAAACACGAAAAAATGTTAGTCAAAGATATGGTGGGCTATCAGGTGAACGCCCGATCCCGGAAGTATGAAGACTTCCTAGAAGGATATCAACCCACTGATAAAAAAGCAGAATATTGGACTAAAGTAGATATAATGAAAGATAAAATGACAGAAATAAAGGACAAAAAATAAAATGCGTACCTGATAATGAAGTAAACTGTTCTATGCAGTCGCCGATGTCGGTCTCTGTAGTGCCAGTGTCGGTCGGAAAGGTGCCGACATCGGTTAAAGTGTCGGCATCGGTCGGGGTAGTGATCGGCATCGATCGGGGCAAGTTCTGGATAGAGTCTGGATGAGTTGCAGAAGGTCTGGTAGAGTCAGGATAGGGTCTTGGTCAGGATCAAGACAGGGTTTGGACAGGGTCTAGTCAAAGTAAGGTCAAGTTTGGATAGGGTCTGGGGGTTTTGGTCGAGTCTGGACAGAGTTATAGATTTGGATAGTGGGCAAAGATGTAAAGAAGGGACTCAGGGTTCAGGTCTACGATCTGAAGATCCGGGGTGATAGAAATAGAAATAACAAATAAATAATAACCAGAAAGAAATAAAAACAAATAGACAAAATACTTACCTGTCAGAAGACATGATAAAAGCCATGATTGAAGTCATCGAAGTGTTGTCGTAAGTTGATCGAAGTGAATGCAGATTGGTCAAATGTTGGAGTTGGTTGATCGCCAGAGCTGATTTGTTGCAAGAGTCTGTGAATGTCAGTGTTCAAGATCGATTGATTGATTAGCCTTTGGGATTGATCAGTGGATGCTGATGAAGGCCAGGGATGGTTCGAGAGACGGTTCGATAATCGATCAGGAAACTGATTGGGAACCGAATGATAACTGAAAATGGGTAACGGTAAGGTGACCGACGTCAACAGGATTGCCGACGTCAGCCGATAAGTGACCGACATCGGCGATGTCGGCCGGGTAACGACCGTCGTCCGCAGATGCATAATGGGGATATAGTCTAGCTTTAGCTCTGTGCTCATTTTTACATGCTGCCAGGGTCAAGGCTAATGGGAAAAGTGGTCGACAAGGGTTAAATAGGCGAAGAAGAATAAAACGGGGAATGACCAGGGGAGTTGACATGATTTTGGTGTCTACAATATACTTTATAATTTTATTAACGTGTTGTTTATATCTCACTAGCTTAGATGAATATTACTTTCATGTAGCTTGACTAGTGGTTACAATTATAATTACTTCCATTGGATTCTAGTTTAGCTATATTTGACTCTTGGCATGCTAACCTTGTGTATGGTTGGGGTCCCTTCTGAATTAATAAGTTCAAGCTCATGTTGTTGATTTTGATTAAATGTGTTGGAGCTCCTATATAGTTATGAATTAAATCTTGGATGTATTTCATATTTTATCCTAGTTTGTTAATGAGTTTTCGTTGCCAATGCTACATGGAGAATCATTCTTATGATAAAAACCTATGATTGGTGGTATCCTACTTAGTATAGTAGTATTTCAATGTCCCATATTATATAAATTCATTATGTTCACTTAATATAAACTATTATGGTCACTTGAGTCATGAATTTCTTAGGTAAAGAGTTTCCCTATCTTGTGGTTAGGCATAATTAAGCTCCATACTTGGGCCATCCTTGAAAGGATAGTTAATTTTTACTAATATTGCTACATTGGTACTTACTTTTTTATCCTCCTCATGGAACATGTATGGTAATGATGTAGGCATGCTTAGTTTGTAATTTCTTAATTATACAACCTTATGGAGTTTCATATGTATTCTCTTGAAATGTATAATCATGAGACTTTGAATCAAGAATGGTATAAACATACTTAAGTTCTAGTTTTGGATTGATAGTTGATTATTAGTTACAAATGCTATGCTATCAAATTGCTTTATTAATTCATCATGGACCATATGGTATTAATGTTTTGAACTTTTAGAGTGGAATCTATTCATTTTAAAATCTTATACAACTGTTATATATTCACTTATTTAGAATCATTATGGTAATGATTGGAATAAAACTTGTGTATGTAATGAGATTGCTTAATTTGAGTGTTAGACATGCTTGAGTATACACATTTTTAAATGGGAACAAAATTATAGTTCTTGGATGAAGAAATGTAACCTTAAAATACATATAAGGTGAGGTAAATGGACTGTTAATTGATACTTTTCCTTATTTATAAGCTTATATTAATTGTTTTGGATATCATCTTCATGTGATAGATATGAATATAAAATTATTCTCATGTCATTGGATTTTCTTAATGAGTAGGCATTATTATTAGTGTTTACAACCCTTGATGCTTATATGCTCTCATGAACCAGTTCAGTTGAAACCATTATATGCACGAATAGGATACATTGGTGCATATGTGAACATACTACTCTCTCAAGCTTTAAATGCTTGGTATGAGGTTATGAGAAGCTAGTTAATTCATCAAAAAATTATTTAAATTGATGAGAGGTTAATGTTGTGAAAGTTAATCTTACACAATATTTTTTTGGTTATAGGTTTGGCTAGCATTCTGGGTTAGTGTGTAAATTGTGAAGACATTTATGCCTTCCATACCCAAAACTTTAGTTGGTAATATAATCAATGATAAGGAATAAATATTATACATAGGTGGTAATTTACCTTAGTGGTTTTGTCTTCCCTATGTCTTTTATTTCATTGGTTATAGAAAATACAGGATAGTTGTATTTATTCCATGATGGTGATTAATATAGCATCATTGGGTAGATGACGAATTAATCTTGTGGTATCTTTGATAATGTTTTTTAGATCATGGTGAATATATGTATAAATTGAGTGAATCAATCTATGGAAATGTTATCCTATTATGTGCTTGAAATACTTCGCTCAATTCTCTTTAATTCAATTTGTCTTAGTTTATAATTATGTTAGCATGTTAGTGCTTGCCTAATTGTTGACTAGGGCATTGCTTCACCTATTTATCTTACCATGGATTCATTATGAACCCATAATGGCATTGGATGTCAAGGTTAACCTTACTAGTTTTGTATATATGAGTATGCCCAGTAGATATCACTCATTTCATCAAGTGAGGTATGGGTCTATGACACATCCAAAGCATAATCTGATATGTAACTTCAAAAAAATGAGGTTGTTTCATATAGTATCAAAGTGGTGTTTCTTATCTAGGGAACTCTGGGATTAGTAGAGTTTTTATTTGGTGACCATTGTGTTATCCCATTTAGGTAGAATTGTGAAGCAATTCTGAAGACACTTAGAGTTCAGACTAAAGGTTAAGTATTATGTGTTTATATTTATACTATAATATTATGTTCATCAATCATAAGGAATGAATCTAAGGAATTTGAATTTTCTTTTATGTCAATGGTTATTGAACCTTAGTCTTGTTTTGGGTTAACCCTTCCCAAATCTAGTTGCATTAGGACAAGTCTCACTTGATAACCATTGACTCATATGAGTGGGTCAATGGAAATTAGGTGATACAAACTTCACTCTTAGAATTAGGGAATTATGTTTGAGTATCTATGGTCAGGTTTTATGAGTGACCCTTTCTTAAATACTTGAAACATTATGACCTAAGGAAGATTGAGGGTTCAACTTAAATGTGGAGGGCATGATAGGGTGTGAAAAGGATTGAATTTATTTAGTAAGTTGGATAATTTTGAGCTCTCTACTCATGGAAAGATTTTCTTAGAGCTATTGTTAACCCATGAACATGCATGGGTATGTTAGCTTGAGTTCAAGATTTGGATGGTTTTACTAGAATGGACATGTCTCCATGGGGTGAGTTATTTGTGGATAGTAAGGTTGCCTACTTATCTTTATATTTATAACAAGTTATTATGCATAAATTCATACAATGGATTTATGGTGACAACTATAGTAAATATTTGTAGCTTTTTGACTTGACTTGGGTGTCACTATAAGTGACTTGAGGTAATGATATCACAATTTTATTGTAATGGCAATATTCAGGAAGTATTGGCTCACCCAATGTATTGGAAGTTTAAGCAAACTTGAAAGGTTTTGTTATCTAATTTGTTTCCTAGTTGGCTAAGTTACAATGGTCATACATCCTTAAAAATAAGTAAACTCATGTAGAGCTATGAACTTACATGTTTTAGCTAAGTTGTGCTTGATCTTGTTGTCCTCTTCTGAGTTTATTTGCTGAAGCCAGTAGCTTCATAACTCCAAAAAGGGCTAAATTCATCTAGTTTTAACTTGTTTATTTGATCTTATATCTTTTCTACACATATGAAATATGTTTTGTTTATGGATATGCTTGATTCCATGTGTTTCTTTATTGGTCATGACTAGGTTATATACCCTTGGGGATGTATATTCAGACTTGGTTTCATCTTGATGCCTATGAGGGTGTCGATTAAGAAATTTGATATGTCCTACATCTATCAAGATGTTTATTACAAGTTATGATTGAATTTGCTAATTGTGAAGAATTGTGATTCCCATAGTAGTGATATTATACATTCCTTGAGCCTTGGCTAAGCTCACCCTTTCCCAATTCAATGTTGCATTAAACAAGCATCACCATTAGACCTTTGGCATGTTGGATTTAATCAATTAGTCAAATCATGATATGAGATTATTATTAGAATTTTAATATATTGATGGGATAGCCATTGATTACTTATATGAGCAACACATCTGATGAGGATGTGTGTTATATAGGAGGACCAAGGGTGCATCTCAAGCCTAGAGGACCTGATGGGGTATGTGTTATTGAAATGAATGAGAAAGTTGAGAGTTTTAGGATTGATTATGTGATACCATTTATAGGTATTTGATGTCATTTGTATGACATCTACTCATTAGGTGGATTGATGTGGATTCATGGACCCTTGTGCTTTGTAAGTATGGGTTTTTTACTATTGTAATGTGTAAAAATACTTTGGAATATTTAAATATACTCTAATGTGTATTTATATTATGTTAATCCTTCATCCATGCACATTATATTATGTTATTATATTAACTTGTGAGATGTGAAAGTGTTGAACCATGTGAAATGTGTGAACTTTTGTTTTATCTAGTGGTTTTTTAGGTGTTCTTGTTGTGTTATACATGTGATTATTGTGTTGTTAAACTATAAATTATGAATTCAAGAACTTTTGTATTATAATTTTGATTTTAAATCTAAATCTCTTGTCAAGTTGGAAAGGTATAGTGTTATGATGTATTTTGTTATCTTGCATCATTGTTTTAGTTTTGGACATCAATGCAAGTATGAGGTTTAGGGTAAAGAGACATTATTTCCATAATGGATAGATTGGGTATAGGCTAGGGAGTGGAGTATCTCATAGGCTAAAAATTCACTCCACCATTTTATATGAGGTAACCACTTGATTCATTCAAAGTGTGCACCATGAGAGCCATATATTGGGCATGGGACCCTCCTGCATAATGGTTGCCTTATGGTTTAGTGCTCTTTAGCCACCTCTCTGAGGTTGTTATGAAAAAACCTATGTGGAATCCCCTCATGTAATCCTTGTGAAGCACCATTTGGTCCTACTTCATGGACATGTATGTAAATAGATAAGGAGGCACTTGCTAAAATGCATGCATGTGTTGGCATGTACATGTACACATGCTATGATTGACATATTGATTTACAGTACCTATTATAGATATATATTCTAGTATGAATATATTGTTGTATTATTTTATGCATGACTAAATAGTATGATATCTTTGTGTTTAGGATGAACATTATAAGTCCTAATTAGGCAACGTTTGTTATTTTGGGTACCCATGTAATTTTTTTCTTGTTTTTTACTACCATGAGGTAAGTGAGGTATGATAGTGCAATTGTGATTCCTATAACCATCATGTGAGCTAACAAATTAGTTGGAGAGCATGTGGTAAACGTTTGGGTAGCATGTGTAGCCTAGGTTGACTTCTCCTATTATTTAGTGTGGATAGTGTGGGATGTTACACTATCCCCTAAATTGTATGTATTGGTTTGGATGTAACATTTAAAATAGGTTACTATCTTGTGATAGCATTATGTGATGAATGTTGGTTAAATTATGCATATGGCATAATGTGTGTTAGTAAAGACAATGTATTTAGTCAGATAATATAGATAAATCCAAATGGGATTGTATGATTTGTAATTGCTATCATAAAATTTGTAGTTTTATGTGGTAAGTTCTCCTCTTGATAAGACAAATGTCTATCTAGTATTGGGTTTCCTATCAAATTGTTGATCTAAATGGTAAAAAAATATTAAAATTTGCTTATCTTTCATGAGTTTTAGTTGAAAGAGATATGCCTAGAAGGCAATGGAGGCTTTTTATTGGCCTTTATTAAGTTGGGGAATCTCATTCCCATGGTTCGTATTGTTATTTTGGACTAAGAAATCATGTCTATATGGGTTGCTGAATGTTATAGTTTTATTAATAACTATGTTAAAATAGTGGTATATCATTGGTATGTGTGCTAAATTAGAACATAATTATAGTTATAAGACCTTTTTCCATGGTTTTGATTATCTATTTTATCTGTTAATAAATTGATTGTGTTATGGATAGGGAACTATATCCTAGGTTGAGGTATGTGTTGAGCATTTAGGGCTGCTATGGCTTATGTTAATTCCCTATATTTCATCTAGTGTCATAAAATTGTACATGGATCAATAAGACTTTTTGTATGCCTGTAATTATGATTTATGTTAGAAATAACAAATTTACTTTACCTATATCATGTATTACTTTCTCTTGATTTACTGTTATATAAGCTAATGTTTTTCTAATTAATTTTATGATTGAGTAGATGAAATCTTTGATTACAAATTGATTGAGCCCCTAGGATAATTATGTCATTGATGGATGATATAGTCTTTAGGATGGATCCTCTCTAAGAGGGGAAGGATGTCATGATTCCACCCTTTTAAAACCTTACTAACTACTTAACTATTGATATATTAGAAGTTTATCTATTAATCATTAATATTATCATGTGTATAGTTGTTACTGCACTTCCTTATTTAATTGAATTGTATTATCAGATCCTGATGCTATGATATATGATTTTGGGTTGATGCATTTATCTTGTTTATAATTCTTCAAGTGATGATGTATGATTTATTTGACATATTTGATACATGATTATATTTCATTATTATTTTATCATTTTTATCAATTATTAGACTAAATACTACTTATGGATCCACTTAGGGGTTGCAAGTACTGACTATGGGCTAGGGTGGATGTTGGCATCGGGTCTTGGGGTAGCATAGAAGATCTAAGGATTCAAATGAGTTTTAATAGGTAAATTATATTAAAACATAGAATTTAAGCCTCTAATATACCATGTTTGTTCATCTTTGATTATCCCATCTTTTCTAGTATTGTGTGGGAATTGGTCTTGTTGCTCCTATGCATATGACAATCCTATATTTCCCTACTATTGAGTTTTTACTTGGTGGTGTTCATATCTCATCTGAGATTTGTGTCTATCATTTTTATCATTGATTGTGTAAGTGTTCTATCTTACCTTATTGGTCTTTTATGATTTCTAATTTTGTTTGTTCCTTGTTATAGTATATTGCTCCCCATTATTTTTGAGAATAAGTGATTTCTAGAGTTTTGAGCCATGATGACATGGACAATCATATGGAAGGTTGTCTTGATTTAATTAGAGAATGTGAGTGGATGGTTTGAGTTGTGACACTCATTATTTTGATATCCACCATAAAAAAGAGTTTCTTCAAATATTTCTATATATATCTTTTTATCTCTCTCTCTCTCTCTATATATATATATATAATTATATATTTCTATTTAGAAATATAATTATGAAAACAAAATAAAGAATATAAATATAATAGGAATATATATTAATTTGAGAATATATTATGAATATATGTAAATACATTCATATATTATGAATATAGATTCATTGGTGTATACCAATATTGATATTCAAGAGGACTTAATTAGGAATTTCAGACAAGATGGTATAAGGAAGAAGGGAGTGAAGGTGTAGGAAAGGAGTGGGGGGAGAAGTAAATGGAGAGGAGGTAGGTAAGAAAGGGGAGGCATGAGGGGGATGTAAAGGAAACAAAGTGACATAACATGTAGGAATGATACAGGGTTGTATGGGAGATAGAAGACATGGGAGCAGTAGGGAGAATAGAGTGGATATAAAAGGAAGGAAGGACAGATAAAATGTGTGGGGGGGGAATAGAGGAGAAGAAGACAACATAAAATGTAGCAAGATAGGGAGGAAAATGCATGGGGAGTAAGAATAGACATTAGGAGATAAAAGGATTTTGAGGAAGGACAACAAGTGACCCATTGAGAACAAGGGAATTTAGGAAGAAATATGAATGAAGGCAGAGATAATAGAAAACACAAGGGACATGCATAATTAAGGAAAAGAAATAATGACAAGCGGTTTTGGTATGGTTGCAAACCAATATACCTACACCATGATCTTATTTGGGTCTGTGCTCTCAATTAGGTGATTCATTTTTTATTTTAAACTAGTCACTTTCATGAACAAAAATAACTGTTAGTGTGACCAGTAATTGTTATTTCTACTATAAATTGACATTTAAAATTGCTAGGAAAGAATCATAACATGTAATTTGGGTCCAATTTTTTTTGTTTGGTTATACTTATATGTGGGGAAATACACAATATGGATGTATGTTATTATTTTATTATCCAACTTGAAGATTTCACAAATGCTAAACCTTCCATGTCTAAACTAGGATGAGTGTTTTGAGTTTGAAAACCAATACCCTTGGGGAATGTTGTGTGTATTTACTGGATATATTACATGTATTATTTAATATTAAATGTTTGACTTAGACTCCCAATAATCATATGTGTACCATGAAATAGATTATGGAAAACATCCTAAATCCCTACACCAACCCTGAATACACACACACATATATTAAAGATTGTTGTTGGTATATTTTATTATTGTTCTTTGGCCCACTTACATCTTGTTAGGTCATTATACCCTATTTTAAGAGGTCATGTATCTTAATAAAACTTGTGTGTGTGTGTGTGTGTGTGTGTGTGTGTGTGTGTGTGTGTGTGTGTGTGTGTGTGTGTGTGTGTGTGTGTGTGTGTGTGTAATGACTTGGGTTCCATATAATTCCTATAGGAGTTATCTATTGTTAAGATAATGTCTAGATTTAAACTAGATATGGGGAACTAATTTAATCTTAAAATTGGTTCGTTTGGTCATTATATATTCTTAGCTAAATAACCAATTTAGGGGTTTTATTCAAACTCATGGTAGAATTATATTGTGATTATCTTTCTGAAAATGAAAAAAACAATTATCAACATCCTTGAGTCAAAATGAGATATGTTATTTTGGATTTGCAAGTTTATAGGGTAGCTTCTATGATTTTTAAACCCCAATCAAAATTGAGTTAGACATTTTTTAAACTCAAAAGACTAAATTGTTACCTTGTTGACTTTTCCCAAAACCAAACTAACCTCATATTTTATTTGAATTGGCCGTATAAGTATATGAAATGGTTTACTTTGGCCATATGGTTAGATATACATAAATGAGATGTATTTATATATATTTTTATTTTATTTAATGATTTAATCAAGTTGTGATAATTATATATGAAACATTGACTAGTTCTTCCCTTGTCCCAAACTAAATAATCAAGGTTCCTTGAATGACTAAATCTGATTATAAAATTTATATATGTGGTTGGAGTGGAGTATCTTGGGTATTAGTTTATTGATACGTTTTCATCTTGACTTTATTATGGAATTTTTTTGATTGGTGTATCATGGTATTATGGAAAAAGGGGCAAAGCCCTATTAGTACCATTATGTTATAATGGGGATTTCCAATTTTAATTAAACATTTTAAATAGTTGGTGTCCCATTTATTTTTAGTGACTTGATTCTTATTTTTTGGAGATCATATGAGGTCATGAGACCTCATGATGATCCCTCAAATCTTATATATTGATTATTTTTTAAAAATTGATTTATTGTTGCATGCTCATGGGGAACACTACTCTTGTGGTGTCTTTTGGATTGATGGAGGGATTTCAAGATTTTTAATCAATTGTTAAGCTCCCCTATTGTTGCTTTGAGAGTGTTTTTTATATGGGTTACCTGATTACCATACCTGGCTGAGTTAAATTTTTGGTCCTTGATTTGGTGGTGTATAAATATAAGTTATATGTCATGTTATATAGTTATTTATGTTTGCATGGAGTTTACCCTTGTCTTTGATCATGCCCCTTTGTGTTGGTGTATGTATTCTATCATGATGGTCCCTTGGTTTGGAATCCAACTTGCTCATAATTTCTTCCTAGACCCTATTTACTGATACCACCATCTAGCTGATGGTTTAGGTGGTGAGGGCCACCGATGGTTGGGCTCATAGGGCTGGTTGGGAGGGTTTTTCCATCTCATTTTCTACTACTCCATTCCCAAAGGACTTCATATATATGTATGATGTACTTTATAATTTTATTTACATGTTGTTTATCTCTCACTAGCTTAGATGAATATTACTTTCATCTAGCATGACTAGTGGTTACAATTATAATTACTTCCATTGGTTTTTAGTTTAGCTATATTTGACTCTTGGCATGCTAACCTTATGTATGGTTAGGGACACTTTTGAATTAATAAGTTGAAGCTCATGTTTCTAATTTTGATGAAATGTGTTGGAGATCATTTATAGTTCTAAATTAAATCTTGGATCTACTTACAATTTTATCCTAACTTGTTAATGAGTTTTGATTGCCAATGCTACATGGATAATCATTATTGTGCTAAAAACCTGTGATTGGTGGTATTATTTTAGTGTGTCATATTATATAACTTCATTATGTTCACTTAATATAAACTATTATGGTAACCTAAGTAATGAATTTATTAGGCAAGGAGTTTGCCTATCTTGTGGTTAGGCATACTTGAGATCCATACTTGGGCTATCCTTAAAAGGATAGTTCATTTTTATTACTATTGTTACATTGGTAATTACCTTGTTATATTCCTCATGGAACATATATGGTAATGATGTAGGCATGATTAATTTGACATTTCTTAGTTATAAATCCTTATGGAGTTTCATATGTATTCTCTTGAAATGTATAATTATTGGACTTTGAGTAAAGAATGGTATGATCATAATTAAGTTCTAGTTTTGGATTGATAGTTGGTTATCAGTTTCAAATGCTATGCTAGCAAATTGATTTTTTAATTCATCATGGACCATATGGTATTGATGTTTTGACCTTTTAGAGTGTCAAATATTCATTTTAAAATCTTATATAACTATTAAATATTCACTTATTTAGAATCATTATGGTAATGATTGGAGTAAAACTTGTGTATGTAATGAGATTGCTTAATTTGAGTGTTATACATGTTTGAGTATACACATTTTTAAATGGAAATAAAATTATAGTTCTTGGATGAAAAAACATACCCTTAAAATACCCATAAGGTGAGGTAAATGGAATGTCAATTGATACTTTTCCTTGTTTATAATCTTATATTAATTAAACAAATAAAAATGTGTTTGTGGATATCATCTTCATGTGCTAGATATAAATATAAAATTCTTATCATGTTATTGGATTTTATTGTTGATTAGTCATTTTTATTAGTATGTATACAAACCTTGATGATTATATGTTCCCACAAAATAGTTCTCTTGAAACTGTTGTATGCACGAAAAGGATACATTAGTGCATAGGTGAACATGTTACTCTCTCAAGATTAAAATGCTTGGCATGAGGGTATGGGAAGTGATTTAATTCATCAAAAAATTATTTAAATTTATGAGAGGTTAATCTTTCAAAATTTAATATTTCACAATAATTTATTGGTTATAGGTTTGGCTAGAAGGTTGGGTGAGTGTGTAAATTATGAATAGTTTTATGCCTTCCCTACCCAAAAATTTAGTTTTTAATATAATCAATGTTAAGGAATAAATATTGCACGTAGGTGGAAATGTATCTTAGTGATTTTAACTTCCATATGTCTTGTATTGCATTGGATATTTACAATATAGGATAGTTTTATTGATTCCATGATGGTGTTTAGTATAGCTTCATCGAGTAGATGATGAATTAATCATGTGGTATCCTCGATCATTTATTTTAGATCATGATGAGAATGCATAAAAACTAATGGAATATATCTATGAAAATATGATCATGTTATTTTCTTATAAGACTTTGGTTATTTATCTTTTATTTAATTTGTTTTTATTTTTAATTAAGTCAACATGTTAGTGCTTGCTTGATTGTTGCCTAGGACATTATTTCACCTATTTCTCTTACCATGGATTCATTTCAAACCCATAATGGCATTGGATGCCAAGGTTAACTATGTTGGTTGTGTGTATGTGAGTATGCCAAGTAGGTATTTCTCACATAATAAAGTGAGGTGTAGTTTTGCGACACATCCAAAGTGTAATATGATATGTAACTTCAAAAAAATGGGAGTTGTTTCATGTTTACTTTGAGTTTGATGATGCAAAGTGCCTGATTATCATGATAGTGTTTGACCAAGTTGAATGGTCATGAAAACCTATGGTATAAATAATACTAAGAGGAAAAAAGGGTTATAAAATAATTATCTAATGTGATATAATATTTTCAATACCAAAGGGAAACTTTTTGCCTGTAGATTATCATATGTATTTATTAAAAAAGTTGAAATCAATAAAATGGGTATTAAAAATTATCTAATGTGATTATTAGTTAGAATGAATTAAAATGTTATAATTATCTCACCATCCAAAAATATATGGGAAAATAGTTGTTTTAAATAAGATTCTTTAACTTTTTGAGTGTTTAGTTTGAAAAAATGCTAAAACATTGGTGTTGAATATGAGTCTTAATAGATTGAATCATAGAGATCAAAGTGTACTTCAAGTTTGATGGTGAAGGGATTGATAAGATTTAAAGTGTCTCATACCAAGTTAAATATTCATGCAAACATATTATAAAATAAAGTTATAACAAGGAACAAATTGAATTCAAAAAATTATGTAATGGGATAAAATGGTTTCTATATTGAAGGGCACATTTCTGCATAGAGATTATTATTTAGACTTGCTAAAAGAATTATAATTCAATGTAACATCCATAAAAATGAGTAAAATTGTAGGTGAATACAAGTCTTATAAATTTTTTGAGATGTTGGTTTGGAAAAAAACAAAATAATGGGATTGATCTTGACACAAGGTGAATATGCTTATAATAATTTAATCAATATGTATACAAAACATTATCTGGTGGGAAAGTAAAGTGTCTTAAAGTGTGTGTATACTGAAGTCTTAATGTTTTGTACACCCAATTTGAGGAATTTTCATAACATATAAAAGACATGCAAAAATAATTGAAATAAAAAAATGAGCAAGTTACCATGGTATACAAACAAAAAATTGATCTCAAGTGAAGAGTCAATGATAGAATATTTGAATGAGTGGATTATAAATTTCAAAGAGTGATTCAACATGGATGATGTGGGTGGTCCAATGAGATTTAATATTTTTTAAAGAATGAGAATGAGAAAATAGATGAGAAAATACTTATCAAATAAGAGTCTTGATTTTTTTTATTTTAAAAAGATAGAAACATTAGTGTTGAATAAGAGGATTGATAGATTGGATTATAGAGGTTAAAGTGTAATTTTATTTTGATTATGTGATGTGACTAATGATATTTAAAGTGTCTCATATCAATTTGAATGGTCATTCATCCATATGGTAAAATAAAGTTAAACTGAGAGGAATAAAATGGGTATTAAAACATTACCCAATTGGATAGAGTGGTTTTCATATTGAAGGGCATGTTTATCAATTTAGATTATTATTTGTACTTGATAAGTAATTTAAAATTCAATGTAGCATAAATAAAAATATGGATAAAAAATGCATATGAATACAGGTCTTATAAATTTGCTGAGATGTTGGTTTGAAAAAAACTCAAATAGTGGGATTGATCTTGACACAACGTATCTGGTGGGAATTTTTGTTAGCTTAGTACCATCAGTTACACATAATAAGTTAATCCAAAATGAAATAAAAATGATATAATATTTTATAATATGTAAAACTACTATATGATGATCCACATTTCCAAAATGTGTGATGAAACATTAAAATCAACACTCTGACTATTATGATGGTTGTCTAGTCACGATAAATAATATCATGTTCAATCCAAATGTTAATATGGAATAAATAGTAGTTTTGTTTTGAGTATTATTATCAAATGTTGATATTAAATAATATATATAATAGTTATAAGCTATGCCTTTTGAAAGAAATAATATTATTTCAATAATACATTAAACCCTAATTTTGAAAATACATATGTAGGCAACTCAATGACAAGAACCTGGGTCATGGGAATAAGTCTTTATATTTGATTCTTTATATATTGAGTTATAGATAAAAAATGTACTTCAAGTTGGATGATGTGGAGGGCTTGATGAACATGAATATGTCATATACCAATATGATTCATCATGTAACCTTATAAAAGATGTAAAATGAGAGGAACAAAAAGGGTATAAAAAATTACCTAATGAGATGAAATATATTCCATAATGAAGGCCAAATTTATACATGTATATTTTTAGTTGGAATTATTGAAAAAGTTACAATTCAATGTACTATCCTTAAACATATGGATAAAAATGGAGGTGAATAAGATACTTTAAAAAATTGGGAATTTTGGTTTAGACAAAGCCCAAATAGTGGGGTTTGATTTCAATTAAAGTTAGGAGTATTTATTAATTAGATCACAAACATCAAAGTGTACTTTGATTTTAATGACATGGAGTAAATAATGGGCACAAAAATGTCTTAGACCAAGTTGAATGGTCATGCAACCATATCATAGAAGTAAAATGAAGAGTAACAAAAAGGGTATAAAAAATAACCCAATGTGGTATGGTGATTTACATATTGAATGACATGTTTATGCTTGTATACTATATTTTTTAACTTGTTCAAAAATTATAATTTAACATACCATTTTTAAATTATATAAAAAATATGGAGGTGAATATGAGCGATGAAAATTTGTTGATATGTTTAGATGAATAAAAACCCAAATAGTTGAATTAGATTACTATGGAGAGTATATGCAAAAGATGTATCAACAATTAAATAAAAAATTTGAGCAGTATACCATGACTTAAAAATAAAATGTTGATTTCAAGAAAATTATGAAGGATAGAAGAGTTGAATGATGTGGAGGACCATGGAGAGTATATGGAAGAGATTTATCATCAAGTTAAATAATGATTGGACCATAATACATTTTGATACAAAAAAATTGATTTAAATCAAAGAGAAAAGAATAAAGTTGAAGGATTGACTTATTGAAATTGGAGATTGCATCATTTTTTATGATTTGAATGATTTACAAAGAATTAAAGTGTGTTATACCAAGGTCTAAAATCATGCAACCCTCTGATTTAAATAAGTACAAGTGGAGAGGACTATAATGGGTAGATAAATGATTACTTGTTGAGATATAATAGTTATTAAAATGAAGGGTAATTATTTATATAGATTATCAGTTGGAATTTTTGAATAAATTACAATTTAGTGTACCATTCAAAAACAAATGAGTAAACACAAGTAGTGAATATGAGGCAATGAGATATAATTGTTAAAAAATTTGAGGGAAAACTATTTTTATAGATTATTAGTTAAATGCACTAAAAAACAAATATTGTAATCTATAAAAATATGGGAAAGTAAGGGTGTCAAAAAATAATCTTTAAAATTTATTGAGATGTTTATATTGAAAAAAGTGAAATTTTGGTGTTTACTAGGAGTATTTATAGATTCGATTACAAAGATCAAAGTTTACTTCTAGTTTGATGCTATGGAGTGCCTGATTAATGCAAAAGTGTTTGATTAAGTTAAATAGTCATGAAACCCTATGGTATAATGAAATAACATGTAGAGGAATATATATATATATATAAAATAATAATTCAATGTGATAGAATACTTTTCATACTAAAGGAAATGTCTCTGCATGTAGATTATCATTTAGACTTTCTGAAAAAATTAAAAACAATAAAATGGGTATTAAAAATCATCCATTGTGATTATTAGTTTGATACAATGAAAATTTTACAATTTAGTATAACATCTAAAAATATAAGGGAAAATAGTTGGTACTAAATAAGAGTCTTGAATTTTTTGAGTGTTTAGTTTGAAAAATGCTGAAACATTCATGTTGTGTACAAGTCTTGATAGATTCACTCACAGTGATCAAAGTGTACTTCAATTTTGATGGTGGAGGGACTGATGAGATTGAAAGTGTCTCATACCATGTTAAATGGTCATTCAAACATATGATAAAATAAAGTTATATTGAGTAACAAATTTGGGATTTAAAAATTACCCAATGGGGCAAATGGTTTCTATATTGAGGGCATGCTTTTGCATATAGATTATCATTTGGACTTTCTAAAAAATTTATAATTAAATGTACCATCCATACACATATGAATAAAAAAATTATGTGAATACAAGTATTGGAAATTTCTTGAGATTTTAATTTGGAAAAAACCAAGTGTCTTACACGAAGTTAAATGGTCATGCAAACCTATGATAAAATAAAGTTATACTGAGGAATAAATTGAGTTTGTAAAAATTACCCAATGGAATAAAATGGTTTATATATTAAAAGGATCATTTATACATATATATCTTATCATTTGTACTTGTTGAAAAGTTTTAATTAAATGTACCATCCATACACATACGAATAAAAAATGTAGGTGAATACAAGTCTTAGAAATTTACTGAGATGTTGGTTTGGAAAAAACCCAAACAATGGTATTGATCTTGGCACAAGGTGAATATTTTTATAACAATTTAATCAATATTTGTATAAAAAATTATCTGGTGGGAAACTAAAGTGTATTAAAGTGTGCGAAAACTAAAGTGTACTTAAATTTTCATACACAAAATTGGAGGAATTTTCATAACATATACAAGATATGCATAAGTAATTGAAAGTAAAAATTGAGAAATTTACCATGGTTTATAAATAAAATGTTGATCTCAAGTGAAGAGTTGATGATAGAATATTTTAATGAGTGGATTATAGAGTTTAAAGAGTGATTTGACATGGATGATATGGTTGGACCAATTAGATTTATAGTGTTTTAAAGAATATGAGAATGAGAAAATAGTTGTGTTGAAAAAGAGTCTTGAATTTTTTGAGTGTTTGGTTTTAAAAAATATGAAACATTAGTGTTGAATAAGAGTCTTGATTGATTAAATTACACATATTAAAGTTTAATTGTAATTTGATGATGGGAGGGACTAATAATATTGAAAGTGTCTTAGATCAAGTTTAATGATCATGCAACCATATGGTAAAATAAAGTTAAATTGAGAGGAACAAAATGGGTATTAAAATATTACCCAATGGGATAGACTAGTTTCTATATTCAAGGGCACACTTATGAATTTAGATTATTAATTGGACATGGGAATTCAAGTCTTGGAAATTTGTTGAGATGTTAGTTTGGAAAAAAACTCAAATAATGGGATTGATCTTGGCACAAAGTTAATATTCCTTTAAAAATTTAATCAATATGAATAGAAAAAATTGTTTAGTGGGACAAAATTGTAGATTATTACCATTGGGTACACACAATGAGCTAATCATAAATGAAAGGGAAATGATACAATATTTGATAATATGTAAAACTACTAGATGATTATCCACATTTTCAATTTGTGTGATGAAACATTGGAAGCAACACTCTTACTAACATGATGGTTGTTTGGCCATTACAAATAATATCATGTTCAACCCTAACGTTACTATGGAATAAATAGTAGTTTTTTAAACATTATTAGCAACTATGGGTCTTAAATAAAATATGTAATAGTTATAACTTATTCCTTTTTCATGAAATAATATTATTTTATAAAAATATTAGACCCTAATTTTGAAAATAGATATATAGGCAACTCAATGAAAAGAGCCTGGGTCATGGGAATAGGTATTTAGACTTGAATCTTTATAGATCAACTTACAACCATAAAAGTGTAATTTTTTTTTATGATGTGGATGGATAAATGAACATGAATATGTATTATACCAATTTGAATGATCACAAATCCTTATAAAATAAGAAAGTGAAAGGAGAGGAACAAAAATGGTATTAAAAAATTACCTAATGAAATGAAATAGATTTCATAATGAAGGGAACATTTATGCATGTAGATTATCAATTTGACTTGTTGAAAATGTTATAATTCATTGCATTATCCTTAAAAATCTGGACAAAAAATGGAGGTGAATAAGAGAATTGATAATATTTTGAGAACTTTGGTTTTAAAAAACTCAAATAATGGGCTTTAATTTTGATAAAAGTTGGATAGGAGTATTGATTGATTGGATTACAAATATCAAAGTGTACTTTGAGTTTGATTACATGGAGTTCCCAATAGGCAAAAATATGTCTTAAACCATGTTGATTGGTCATACAAACATATTGTATAAGGAATTAAATGAAAAATAAAAAGGGTATAAAAAATCACCCAATATAGTATAATGATTTCCATATTGAATGCCATGTTTCTTCTTGTGGATTATCTTTTGGACTTATTGAAAAAATTATAATTCAACATATCATTTATAAATATGCAAAAAAAATATGGAGGCAAACATGTGTGATTAAAATTTACTAATATGTTTGTATGGAGACAAACCCAAATAGTTGGTTTTGATCTTGACATATGGTGAATATGCCTCTACCAATTTAATCAGTATAAGTAAAATGAACACTATATTCAAAATAGTGTATGTTTGTAGGCCAAAAAGTGTTTCAGAGTTATGGAATATTAGTGGTTTATGTGAGAAAATTATTGAATCAAATTACTATGGAGAGTATATACAAAAGATGCATAAATAATTAAATGAATAATTCAAGCAGTGTACCATAACTTACAAACAAAATGTTGATTTCAAGTGAAGAGTGAATGATAGAAGATTTGAGTGAAGTAGAGGGCCATATAGAGTATATGAAATATATTTATCAACAAATGAAATGAAAAATGGACCATAATACTATGAGATACAAACAACTTGATTAAATCTTAAAGAAAAGAATATATTTTAAAGAGTAACGTATTGAAATTGGAGAGTTATTTATATTTTATGATGTAGAGGATCTACATAGGATTAATGTGTGTTAGACCAAGGTGAAAAATTGTGAAACCCTCTAATTAAAAGAAGTAAAAGCAGAGAGGATTATAATGGATAGAAAAATAATTACTTGGTGAGATATAATAGTTGCTAAAATTAAGGGTTATTTTTTCAATTTATTATCCATTGGACTTGTTGAGTAAGTTACAATTTAGTGTACCATTCACAAAAATATGAGTAAACAAAAGTGGTGAATATGAGGTAATGAGATATAATTGTTTCAAGAGTTGAGGGAGAATTATTTTCATAGATTATTAGTTGGATGCACTAAAAAATATAATTTATTATACTCTAAAAATATATGGGAAAATAATTGTGTCAAACAAGAATATAGTAATTTTATTTAGATGTTTAGATTGAAAATGTGAAATATTGGTGTTGAATAGGGTTATTTAAAAATTAGATTACAAAGATCATGATGATGTAAAGTGCTTGAATAATGTGAAAATGTCTAACCAAGTTGAATGGTCATGAAACCCTATGGTATAAGGAAGTAAAATTGAGAGGAACAAAAAGGGTATAAAATAATTATACAATGTGATATAATTATTTTTATACTAAAGTGACTATTTTTGCATGTAAATTATAATTTAAACTTCTAAATTTTTTTGAAAGCAATCAAATATGTAATAAAAATTATCAAATGTGATTATTAGTTGGACCCAATGAAAATGTTAAAATTTAGAATAACATCCAAAAATATATGGGAAAATAGTTTTATTACATAAGTGTCTTGAATTATTTGAGTGTTTGATTTAAAAAATGTTGGAAAATTGGTGTTGAATAGGAGTCTTGATAGATTTACTCTCAAAGATGAAAGTTTACTTCAATTTTGATGGTAGAGGGACTAATAAGCCTAAAAGTGTCTCAGACCAAATTAAATGGTCATGAAAACATATGATAAAATAAAGTTATACTGAGCAATAAATTAGGTTTTAAAAAATTACCCAATGGGATAAAATGGTTTCTATATTGAAGGGCATGTTTATGCATATATATTATCATTTGGAGTTGTTTAAAACATTATAATTCAATATAAAATCCATAAATATATGAATAAAAAATGCATGTGAATATAATTCTTGAAAATTTGTTGATTTGTTAATTTGGAACAAAAATCAAATAGTGGGATTGATTTTGGCACAAGGTGAATATGTTTATAACAATTTTATAAATATGAGTACAAATTATTATTTTGTGGGAAACTAAAGTGTCTCAAAAGTGTGTTCATAATGAGGTGTCTTAAAGTGTCATACACCGAATAGGAGGAATTTGCATAACAAATAAAAGACATGCATAAAAATTTGAAAGAAAAAATTGAGAAATTTACCATAATGTATATACAAAAAATTGATCTCAAGTGAAGGGTCAATGATATAATATTTTAATGAATGGATTATATATTTATAAGAGAGATTATTGAATAATTCAAAATTACAAATTTTATTAATTTAGATTATTACTTGGACATGTTAAATAAGTTACAATTCAATGTACCATCCATAAAAATAAAGATAAAAAATGCATGTGAATGCAAGTCTTGTAAATTTGTTGAGATGTTGGTTTGGATAAAAACCTAAAAAATGATATTGATCTTTGCAAAAGGTGAACATTCCTATAAAAATTTATCCAATATGAGTATAAACAATTATCTAGTGGCAATAAATTATAGATTAGTACCATTGGGTACACAGAATAAGTTAATTTAAAATGAAAGGAAAATTATAGAAAGTTAGATAATATGTAAACTAATAGATGATGATCCATATTTTTAATGTGTGATGCAAAAATATTACTAACATGATGGTTTTTGTTTGCAACAAATAATATCATGTTGAATCCAAATGTTAATATTGAAATAATATTAGTTTTGTATTGAGTGTTATTAACAACACATGATATTCAATAAAATATACTGATTTAACAACTTTGGGACTATTGGAGTATTATCCCTAATTTAGTTAAAGGTCTGATTTGATTAAATTTTTATTAATTTAGCTACTGGTTTGAATAATTTAACTATATTTTAACCTTTACATAAATAATAATAAATATGAAGAAAATAAGACATTGCTAAAAATTAGATGAAATGGTTGAGACAAGGTCTAAAATTTATTGTGTACTGGGATAGTGTCACAAATCAAAATCTATATTTCATTTTGTAAAGGATAGGAGCATCAAAATAAGATACCCTGGGGTCTAGCATTATAGTCCTCTTTTACCATTGTTGTCCCAGATACCTAAGTTTTCTAGGTTTTGTTCATTGTCCTTGTGTGATACTATCTATAAATTTTTGAATATTGAAGGTCTACGAAAATCGTTATAGAGATTATTTAGTATCCACACCCTTTGTGCGAGTACACTGCCTGCATACTAATACTTTGAACAGGGATCAAGCCATATGTAGTTCTCCCACTTAATGTGCTTTGTGAAAATAGTGTTATGAATATGTAAAAATTCTAAATTGGGTGTGCTTAAGGTGAATAGGGATTGGTGTGAGTATTTGGATATGCTTGTAGCTGTATTGAATGACTGTATGTAGAGAATAGGGAAGTTTGCCTCAATGGTCTTGCTTATATTCTTGCTTGCTTTTGTAATATTTACCAATCATTTCTAAATAAAATTTGAGTGTGATTTTATAGATATATATTTGTTATGGGTGTAATTTATTCATGTTAGGCTGACAAGAAGAAGGATAGGAACTGAATGGAAGTGATTGTTGGAACTAAAAATGTAATTAGATAAGAATGTTAGAAATGGACACCCTAGGGTCTGGTGATATAGTCTGAGTTGGGAACTATTATCCTATAGGTATGGGACTTGGGAGGATGGAATCATCATGGGAATGAATCCTAGTTGAGATGGAATCAAGTTTTGGGAGCCTAAAAATGATTGAGAATAAGCAAAAAAGTGTTTAGAAGGGTCATTAGAGCATGCAAGGACCTATGGGTTGGGTGACACAAGCCACACTAAAGATACCAATTTTCATATTTTATATGACCACATTTCCCCCCATTTATTATAATGATATAGAAAAGTTAAATACTAGGATAAAGGAAAATTATAAGGTGTATCTGAACTTACCTATAATAGTAAAGCTCATGAAGCTATGTGATGCTAGGTGTGCATAGAAAAATCACATTATGAATTACAAATCTACAAGAGGAAAAACAATAGTAGATAAGTTCTTACTAGGTATGATATATCAAAAATAAGAACATATAAAAGCTAGGTAAAAGAGAAAGAGAGGAAGAGAACGGAACAAATACACCTCACTAGGTACACAAACCAATACAAAACCTATTGTGATGTTGAGTGATGTTGGATGATGCTAAATATGCTAGGTATGTATTACAAAAAATGTAATATCATGAATGGATCTAATTTATTAATTCCCTAGGAATGAATCATAAATTTAAAGGCTCACCCTTAGGATCCATCATCTCCCACTAAGTGAAGCTATGTGATCATGCATGTGTTAATCATTATCTAGACTATATGTCTAATCCCTCTAAGTAAGTGGCTCAAGAATACAAAGGCTAGATAGTCCTTTGGCTCCATCATTTCCCCATAAATTGAAGCTATAAATTGATATTGGTATAAATGTGTGTCATATGATATAGATATTGAAGCCCATGAATGATCTATAATTTGACAATGTGGCATGGATAACCAAATGTGTGTTGGAAACTAGGCCACTCTTGGCCACTTGAAAAAGGTAGAGATTAGGCTTATATGAAATCCACTCTAAATTTAGGCAATATTTTTATGTGGAATATAGTCAAAAATGATGCCAACCACCTATAGATGGAATAAGGCACACAACTACTAAGAATACTTGGGTAATGTACTGAAATTGGAAAGAAAAGAAGTCAAATATGCCACACGCATTGCCCCCAATCATTGGTGTCTGAAACATGATTTTTTATCTATAAGTTATACTAATTTCCTAATCCAAAATTGGAAGTGAGATTAATTATGCCATGTATGATGCCCCTTATATCTGAAATCTTTGAGAAAAACTATACTAAAATTGTTGATTCTAAGCTGAATTATTACTGACAAAAGTATAACTATACTTACATTTCTATCTATTTCTAGGAAATATAGTTTTTTTTTTCTTTGGATAGGATCACCAAAGTTAGATACCCTACTATTTATCATTATATTCCAATCTTGGCACTCTTGTCCTATGCTGAATCTGAAGACTATTCTATAATTTTCACTATTTTCCTAGTCTATTCAAAAAACCAATTTTTTGATCTGTAGGAGCTCTGATCTCTGTGACAAAAACCTCTATTTATTCTCCCCTCTTTTGAGAGTAGGAATGAATACCCTGAAATAATTTCCCTTAGAATAAAGATCTTACAAGTGTGTTATGCTCTAAAATACATGATAGATCAATGATAATTGATAAGATATCTCAAGATATAGCCTGGTTTGTAATGGAGATTGTTAGATCAACACATGTATGCTTAGATATATATAACAATCTAATAGCATGTGCAATATAATGAAATAGAATTTTGGTTAGTTATTATTTGTTAGTTTTTAGTTGTCAAGGTGGGATAGAGCATGATGTCCATCATGGCATCCAAGAAATCAAGATAATACATGATTTGGATCATGGCATTACAAAAAATTGAAATCAATCAAGCAACAAGCACACAAGGAAAGAAGAAAGAAGCATAAAAGAGTATCCAAGGGACCAAGCAAATAAGGGACATGGGCACATGTCACTCAAACTAGAAATCAAGCATACAAGTCATGTTCAAATGCAACATAGACATACAATTGGAAACAAGAAAGGTTGGGATGAGGGCCACAATCACATAGAAGAGTACAAGCAAAGCACATTGACAAATTTCCTAGGGTACACACAAGAATAGAATCAAAGGACATTAAAAAATATTTGAAGGCACATACAAGAGATTAAAAATTTGAGAAATGCAATCACATCTAGATATGCAAAGCAAGAAATGAAAGCATGTAATATATTGGAAATACAATCGCATCTAACTAATCAAAGCAATAATTAAAAGTATGCAAAAAATGGAGTACAAGACTAGGTATGTGCTAAGAAATACACAAGTTTTATATACTAGTGAAATGTCGATAGAGTAATCTATGTAATCTAGTAAATAATGTACATCATCATGATAACTAGAGTATGTGGTGTAGGAATGACATAACCTAGATGGTGCAGTCATGTAAAAGATACCCCCAATGGGTAAATATATAGATGTATGTCTCAAATGTAGAAGTAGGATGCCCCATCAATGGGTAGAGTGAAGTGATCATGGATTTTGATGTCACTGTACACACTCAATGAAGATTAATTAAAGCATGGTAATGTAGATAAATCAACAAAAAATAACATATAACAATAAATGTAATACTAGCATGGTAGTAGAAATGTAAAGTATGGATAATGAATATAATTGAAATTTTTTTGTGTTTTTGAATTATTTAAATTTTTTTATGTTCTTTAATAAGTAAGCTATGTAAAATCAATCATGAGGAGACTATGCACAATAAAAATTGATAAACTATGTACAAGTAAGACTAAGAAGAAATGATAATAACCGATGAGTCTCATGAGAGACTCCTTATCATGGTGTCTTATATCAACCAAAGGAATCATGTGTGATTATGAATCAAGAGGGAATGGTTGAGAATATTACTCTAAATATTTGGATTCATTATCGATATATTTTAAATAATAGTAACATGTATCATTCCACTCATCATTATCATCTTGATTTTGAACTAATGGAATGCTAGTGTTAACTTTTGTTGTATCTATATCTTCTCCTTTGATAAATTGTGTATGTGAATTATTTTCCTTAGGATGTCCAATAAATCCTAAACCTTGGTGACAAATATTATCAACTTCTAGAATAGGATTAGTGATGCCTTAGTCATGCTTGCCCAACCCTTGACCTTGATAATCAAACTAATGTAGATATTTTTGACCAAACCCATACTGCTTTGAAAGTTGAGCCTCATTTTTGAGAGGTAGATTTGCATCTTTTTCATGCTTTACCTATGCTTGTGTTATTTTTGTTGCTTTGATTTTACTTTTTGATCCTTTTGTTTTTCTGAGTTATGCTTTGGTAACCACTTTTGTACTATTTTTAAATTTGACCCTTTGTAAATGTGTTCATGTGTCGCCATGAATTGATTGACTAATTTACCTTGTATATGGTCCTCATAAGTAATTATCTATTGTATATGTTTTTTCAATGTCAAACATGAATCTGTATAATGCCCATGCATTCTCTGATATGCACAACAATATCTAGATCTTCTCACTGGATATAGAGGAGGTAGTTTGATCAACTTAGATTTAATAATTTCCATTGGTACCTCACTTAAACTCTTTTTTGATCTTTGAATGTTTTTTGAATCACTATTTCTAGTGTTATTTTTTTATGATTTTTTTTGTGATATGTAACATTACTTGCAACCAATTAACTGGGTGAATGTGCAAATATATGATTGACCCTAGGGTGCCTTTGAGGCTTTTATATTATAATATAATTTTCCAATGTTGTGATCTTTTCATGTAATATGTGATTCTACATTTTTAAATCTAAAATTAACTTACTCATACTAGTGATTTGATCCCTTAGAGTCTCACAAGTGTAAACCATAGTTGCTTCAGATTGAACATGTAAGCACATATGTTGAATAGGGTGTAAATAAGCTATAAGTTGAATGTATGCATTAGGAATAATAGTATAGGTTAACTCACCTTTTTTAGGGGTGATAACATGGACCTAGTTAGAGGGAAAGTAGATATCACCCTCTTGGGGGAGAGAAAGAGAAGGAATTTTTTCTTGTGCATAAGATATGACATTGAAACTTGATAAGTGGTTGTTAGCTTATGCAGATACTCAAAAGTAGATAAAGAGTTAGATACATCTAGGTAGAAACCATGTATAAGGAATGAAATACATATAATTAGAGTTACAAGTTATATAACAATATTATTATAAAGAACATTCCACATGAGAGATAACAAACATGGGATAGAGAGTATGGAACTTTGCACTAATGTGGAAAAAACTTTGATTTGTAACATAACATTTTAAACTTGTTTAACAAAATAGACTTGAAAAATTTTCCATATGAGAGATACCAAGAAAGGAATAGAGATCATGGAATTGTGCACTAATGTGAAAAAAACTTTGAATTGTGATATAACATTTCTAATATGTTTACTAGGAAACTCTTGAAAATTATTCGACATAAGAGAAAGTATGTAATGAAGCCTTGTGTTAAATAAAAGTAAACATTGTTTTGAAGGAAAGGGATCTTAATATTTTTAGGAGTGCATTAATTAATGTCATCTCATATTATGAAAATTAAACATGAAATGTAAAGAATGAAGCTTTGCATTAACATATGGTAAACTTCATCATTCATGTGCATGATAGGACCGAGTATGGTTTCTTTATTATTTGCAAGAAATGTTTTTAAATAAGTGAGATCCATTTTTTTTTAAATCTGAAATATGATTTTAGATGTAAGGTGATACCTCAAAATCAATAGGACCTAGCATATGGAAGTAGGGTTTTTGAAAAATGATATATTTAAAATTACTATGGAATTTTAAAATTTAATATGAATTTATGATTTAAATATGTAGGTAAAAAATCACAAAATTATTGGAAAATTATTGATTTAAAGGGACCTAGTATATGAAACTAGGGTTTGGAAGAAAATGATTTTTGTAAAATTACTATAAAATTTTTAAAATTACTATGAATTTCTTATTCAAATATACAAATAAAAAATAAGAAAAATATTGGTAAAACTCTTGATTTAAAGGGACCTAGTATATGCAACTAGGGTTTTGGAAAAAATAAATAAATAAAAATTACTATAGAATTTTTAAAAATAATGTGAATTTCTTATTTAAATATGTAGGTAAAAAATCATAAAAATATTATTAAATTAGCAAGAAATTTTCCCTAGGGTTTTTATGCACAAAAGGACCTAGTAAATTCAACTAGGGTTTGGAATAAATGATTATTAAAATTACTAAGGTAAATTTAAAAATTAAATGTGAATTTTTTATTTAAAATATGTAGAAAAAATTATAAAATTATTTGAAAAATTAGCAAATAATTTACCCTAGGGTTTATAGGGTTTTTGTGTGCAAACAAAGTAAGTCAAGTTCACCAAATGATTTAACAGTTTTGAGAATATTGAAGTATTATCCATAATTTAATTAAAGGTCTGAGTTGCCTAAATTAGTAAATAATATTTAAATAATTTAGCTATTTATTTTTATAATTTAACTATATTTTTAACCTTTCTATAAATAGCAATGAATATGAAGAAAATAAGACCTAGCTGAAAATCGAATGAAATGGCTAAAATAGGATCTAGAATTTGCTATGTAGGACTAGGATAGTATCAAAAATCAAGATATAGATTTAATTTTATGAAAGGATGGAATTTATAAAATATGAAAACCTAGGGTCTATCACTAGAGTCCTATTTTGTCATTGTTATCCTAGAGACCTAAGTTTTCTAGGTTTTGTTCATTTGCCCTATGTGAGCCTACCTATGAAATTTGACTATTAATGGTGTATGGAACTCATTCAATAGTTGATTTAGTCTTCAAACTCTAGACTTCATTATTCTTTGATCAATCTTGAGAAATAAAGGGGGGGTTAGTGTGTGTAAGATATACTGGACATGTTTCCACACCCCTTGTGTGAGCATGTTGCCTACATACCAATACTCCAAAAAGGGATCAAGCCATATGTAGTTATCCCACTTGATGTGATTTGTGTAAATAGTGTTATGACAATGTAAAAATGCTAAACTAGGTGTTCTTGAGGTGGCTAGGTTGTGAGGATTTGGATATGATTGTAGCTATATTGGATGGTTGTATGCAAAAAATAAGGAAGTTTGCCTCAATGGTCTTGCTTGTATTCTAGCTTGCCTTGTAATATTTTCGAAACCCTTCTCAATGAACTTTGAATGGGTTTTATAGAGATATATTGGTTATGGGTTTAATGTATTTATGTTTGTTTGATAAGAAAAATGATAGGAATTAGAAGGAAGTGACCATTGGAACTAAAAATGTAATTGGATAGGAGTGTCAAAAATGTATACCCTAGGGTCTAGTGATATAGTCCAAGTTAGGTGATATTGTCCTATAGGTGTAAGACATAGCATGATGGAATCATCATGGGAAATGAAGCCTAGCTGAGCTAGAATTATGTTTTGGAAGCCCACAAATGACTGGGAATAAGCAAAAAGGTGTCTAGAAGGGTCATGAGAGCATGCAAGAGGGACCTATGGGTTGGGTGTCACAATCCACACTCAAGCTACCAATTTTCATATTTTATATGACTACATATACTATAGTTAGAAGCTATGCCTACTGTATGAAATAATATTGTTTTAAAACTACATTAAACCCTGATTCTATAAATAGATATGTATATAACTCAATTAAAAGAGCCTAAGTCATGGGAATAGGTCTTTATATTTGAGTCCTTATATATTGACTTATAGATATCAAAATGTACTTTGAGTTTGTTGATGTGGATGGCTCGATGAATAGGGATATGCATCATATCAATTTGAATGATCATGTAACCTTACAAAATAAGGAAGTAAAAGGAGAGGGAAAAGGGGTATAAAAAAATTACCCAATGGGATAAAATAGATTTCATAATTAAGGGCACATTTAGGAATGTTTTTTATTAGTTTGACTTATTAAAAAATTATAATTTAGTGTACTATCATTAAAAATTTAGACAAAAACTAGAGGTGAATACTTGAGAATATTTTAGAATTTTGGTTTGAAAAAAAATCCAATAGTAGTTCTTTATTTTGATAAAATTTGGATAGGAGTATTGATTTATTAGATAATAAAGATCAAATTGTAATTTGTGTTTCATGACATGAGGTTCCCAATGGGCATGAAAATGTCTTAGATCAATTTGTATGGTCATGCAACCATATAATGATTTTTGTATTGAATGCCATGATTCTTCTTATAGATTATCTTTTAGACTTGTTGAAAATTTAATAATTCAACGTATCACTTATAAGTATGAAGAAAAAATATGGATGCAAATATGAGTGATAAAAATTTGCTAATATGTTTGGCTGGAAAAATATGATGCAAATATGAGTGATGAAAATTTACAAATATAATTTTTTAGAGTTGTGTAATATTAGTTGTTTGTGTATGAAAATTGTTGAATCATATTACTATGGAGAGTATATTCGAAAGATACCTGAACAATTAAATGAAAAATTGAAGTAGTGTACCATAGATTACAAACAAAAGTTTCATTTCAAGTGAAGAGTGAATGATAGAAGAGTTGAATGAAGTGGAGGACCATGGAGAGTATATGTAAGAGATTTATAAACAAGTGAAATAATAATTAGAATATAATATAATGAGATAAAAACAAGTTGATTTCAAATAAAGAGAAAAGAATAGAGTTTACATATTGACTTATTGAGATTGGAGAATTCTTTATGTTTGATGATGTAGAGGATATAAAAATAATTAAGGTATGTTAGACCCAGGTGAAAAATTATGTAACCTTATGATTTAAATAAGTACAAGTAGAGATGATTCTAATGGGTAGAAAAATTATTACTTGGTGAGATATAATAGTTGTTTAAATGAAGGGTGATTTTGTATACATATTATCAATTGTACTTGTTGAAAGAGTTACAATTTAGTGTACCATTCACAAACATATGAGTAAATAAAAGTGTTGAATATGAGGCAATGTGATATAATTGTTACAAAACTTGAGGGAAAATTAATTTTGTAGATTATTAATTGGATGCAATGAACAAATATTATTTATTGTACTCTAAAAAATAGATAGGAAAAAATGTGTATCAAACAAGAATCTTGAAATTTATTGATATGTTTAATTTGAAAAAAGTGAAATATTGGTGTTAAACAAGAGTATTTATAGATTAGATTACAAAGATAAATTTTACTTTGAGTTTGACGATAAGTGATATATTTACAAGAAAATATTTGACTAGGTTGAGTGGTCATGAAACCCTATGGTATAAGGAAGTAAAACTGAGAAGAACAAAATGGGTATAAAAAATTTATCCAATATGATAGAATAATTTTGAAATTGAAGGGAATGTTTATACATATACATTATCATTTTTAATTGCTAAAAAAGTTGAAATAAATAAAATGGGTATTGAATATTATCTAATATGATTATTAATTTTACACAATGAAGATATTACAATTTAGTGTACCATTTAAAAATAGATTGGAAAATAGTTATATTAAATAAGAGTCTTGAATTTTTTTAGTATTGGTTTTAAAAAAACTAAAATATTGGCATTGAATAGGAGTCTAGATATATTGTCTCATACCAAATTAAATGTCCATGAAAATATATGATAAAATAAAGTTATATTGAGGAACAAAAGGGTTTTTTTTAAACTATCCAATGGGATAAAATTATTTCTATATTGAAGGGCACATTTTTGAATATATATTATCATTTGGACTTGTTGAAAAAGTTATAATTCAACATACCATCTAAAATATATAAATAAATAATGTAAATGAATATAAATCTTAGAAATTTGTTGAGATGTTGTTTTGGAAAAAAAACCCAAATAATGGGATTGATCTTGGAATAAGGTTAATATGATTATAACAATTGAATAAATATGAGTAAAAAGTATTATCTAATAGGAGACTAAATTATCTTAAAATGTGTGCAAATTGAAGTGTCTTAAAGTGTTGTACACTGAACTGGAGGAATTTGTATAGCATATGAAATACATGCTTCAATAATTGAAATAAAAAATAAGAAATTTTCCATGGTGTATAAACAAAAAGTTGATCTCAGGTGAAGAGTAAATGATATAATATTTGAATTAGTGGGTTATAGAGTTCAAAGAGTGCTTCAACATGGATGATGTGGGTGAACAAATGATATTTGAAGTGATGTAAAGAATACGATAATGAGCTAATAGATGTAAAAATAGTTGTGTCAAATAGGATTCTTGAATGTTTTGAGTGTTTGGATTGAAAAAATATAAAACATTAGTATCAAATAAGAGTCTTGATAA
Organism: Torreya grandis; assembly: GCA_037957365.1. Taxonomy (NCBI): domain Eukaryota; kingdom Viridiplantae; phylum Streptophyta; class Pinopsida; order Cupressales; family Taxaceae; genus Torreya; species Torreya grandis. Next base: position 354,900 of record JARHVA010003326.1, on the reverse strand, counting down.
AATGGATTACAAATATTAAAGTGTAATTTTAATTTGATGATGTGGAGGGATTGATGAGATTGAAAGTGTCTCAGACCGAGTTTAATGGTCATGCAACCATATGGTAAAATAAAGTTAAACTGAGAGTCAAAAAATGTGTATTAAAACGTTACCCAATGGGATAACTAGTTTTGATATTGAAGGGCCTATTTATGAATTTAAATTATTATTTTTACTTGTTTGGTCATGACAAATAATAGCATGTTCAACTGAAACATTACTATGGAACAAATAGTAGTTTTGTTTTGAGTGTTCTCAACAACTCTTGGTCTTTAATAAGATATATAATAGTTAGAAGTTATGCCTATTGCATGGAATAATATTTTTATAGAGATTAAATTTTTCTTTGAGTTTGATGACATGGAGGCCTTAATGAACATGAATATGTCTTATACCAATTTTAATTATCATGAAACGTTATAAAATAAAAAATTAAAAGGAGAGGAACAAAAATGGTATTAAAAATTTAGTTAATGGGAAGAAATAGATTCTATAATGAAAGGTACATTTATGTATGTAGATTATTAGTTAGACTTGTTTAAAAATTTACAGTGCAATGTATTATCCTTTAACATATGGATAAAAAATAGAGATACATAAGAGACTTGAGAATATTTTGAGGATTTTGGTTTGAAAAAACTCAAATAGTGGGGTTTGATGTAGATAAAAGTTGGGTAGGAGTATTGATTGATTGGATTATATAGATCAAACTATACTTAAAATTTGATTACATGGAGTGCTTAATGGACATGAAAATGTATTATATACCAAGTTGAATGGTCAGGCAACCATATTTTAGAATTAATTAAAATGAATAGGAACAAAAGGTGTATAACAAATCACCTAATGTGGTTTAATGATTTCCATATTAATTAACATGTTTTTGCTTGTATATTATATTTTGAACTAGTTGAAAAAATTATAATTCAATGTACCATTTATAAATATGTAGACAAAATATGGATGCAAATAAGTGATGGAAATTTGTTGATATGTTTTGCTGAAAAAAACCCAAATAGTGGGATTTTATCTAGGCAAATGGTGAATATGACTCTACTATTTTAATCATTATAAGTAAAACAAATACTATGTTTAAAATAGTGTATGGGTGTAGGTGAATAATTGTTTCAAATTTGTGTAATATTAGTTATTTGTGTGAGAAAATTGTTCAATGAGATTACTATGGAGAGTATATGGAAAAAATGCCTCAACAATTAAATGAAAAATTCAAACAGTGTACCATGGCTTAAAAACAAAATGTTAATTTCAAGCGAAGAGTGAAAGATAAAATATTTGATTGAAGTGGAGGACCATGGATATTATATGCAAGATATTTATCAACAAGTGAAATAATAATTATACCATAATACAATTAGATATAAACATTTTTATTTCAAGCAAAGAGAAAAGACTAGATTTAACGGATTGACTTATTGATAGTGGATAATGATTTGTGTTTGATGATGTAGAATATCTAAAAATAATTAAAGTGTGTTAGAACAAGGTGAAAAATCATGAAGCCCTCTTATTCAAAAAAGTACAAGCATCAAATATTATAATGGGTAGAAAAAAGATTAATTGATGAGATATAATAGTTGTTAAAATGAAGGGTAATATTTTTTACTGGTTATCAATTGGACTTGTTGAAGAAATTACAATTTCATGTATCATTCACAAAAATATAAGTAAAATAACGTGGTGAATATGTGGAAATGAGATATAATTATTTTAGAATATGAGAAAATTTTCTTTTTATAGATTACTAGTTGGATGCATTAAAAAATATAATTTATTCTACTCCAAAAATAGATTGGAAAATAAGGGTGTCAGGTAATAATATTAAAAAAATATTGAGATGTTTGGATTGAAAAAGGTGAAATATTGGTGTTGAACATGAGTATTTATACATTAAATCTGAAATATCATAATTTAATTTGAGCTTAATGATGTAGAGTACCCAATTATCATGAAAGTGTCTGACCAAATTTAATGGTAATGAAACTCTATGGTATAAGGAAGTAAAACTGAGAGGAAAAAGGGGTATAAAATAATTATCTAACATGATAGAATAGTTTCAATACTTAATGGAATGTTTTTTCACATAGATTATCATATGTACTTCCTAAAAAAGTTGAAATCAATAAAATGGGTTTAAGAAATTATTCAATGTAATTATTAATTGGACCTAGTGAATATTTTTACAATTTAGTGTACCATCTAAATAGATGGGAAAATAGTTTTATTAAATAAGAGTCTTTAATTTTTTAAGTGTTTGGTTTAAAAAATACTAATACATTGGTGTTGAATAGGAGTCTTAATAGATTGACTCATAGAGATAAAAGTGTAATTCAAATTTGATGGGGTAGGGACTTATAAGTTTGAAAGTGTCTCCTACCAAGTTAAATGGTCATGCAAACATATGCTATAATAAAGTCATACTAAGGAGCAAATTGGGTTTCAAAAAGTTATGAAATGGGATAAAATGGTTTCTATATTGAAGGGCATATTTTTGCATATAGATTATCATTTGGACTTGCTAAAAAAGTTATAATTTAATGTACTATCCATAAACATATGAGAAAAAATACACTTGAATACAAGTTTAGGAAATTTTTTGAGATGTTTGTTTGGAAGAAAACCCAAATAGTGGGATTCATCTCGGCACAAGGTGAATATCCTTATAACAATTTTATCAATATGAGTAAAAAAACTTATCTGATGGGAAACTAATGTGTCCTAAAGTGTGTGTAGAATGAAGTGTCTGAGAGTTTAAAATATCAAATTAGAGGAATTTTCATAACATATACAAAATAGGCATAAATAATTGAAATAAAAAGTTTAGCAATTTACCATGGTGTATAAACAAAAAATTTATCTCAAGTGAAGATTCAATGATAGAATATTTGAATGAGTGGCTTATAGAGTTCAAAAAGTGCTTTTACATGGACGATGTTGGTGGCCCAATGAGATTTAAAGTGTTTTAAATAATATGAGAATGATAAAATAGATGGGAAACTAGTTGTGTCGAATAGGAGTCTTAAACTTTTTAACTGTTTGGTTTGAAAAAAATATTAAATATTAGCATTGAATAAGAGTCTTGATATATTGGGTTATGGAGATTAAATTGTAATTTGAATTTGATCATGTGGAGAGATCAATTAGATTGAAAGTATCTCAAACCAAGTTTAATGGTCATGCAGCCATATGTTAAAATAAATTTAAATTAAGAGAAACACAAAATGGGTATCAAAACATTATCTATCGAAATAGAATGGTTTCCATATTGAAGGGCACATTTATGAATTTAGATATTTTTTAAACTTTTTGAATAAGTTATGTTCACCATTCTTAAAACTATGGATGAAAATTTATGTGAATACAAGTTTTATAATTTTTTCAAGATGGTTTGTAAGAAAACTCAAATAGTAGGATTGAATTTATTACAAGGTGATTATTCCTATAACAATTTAATAAGTATGAGTATAGGAAATTGTTTGGTGGGAAAAAAATGTAGTTTAGTACCATTGGGTACACACAAAAAGTTAACTTGAAATGAAATAAAAATTATAAATGATTTGATAATATGTAAAACTAATGGATAATGACGTATATTTCCAATGTGAGTGATGCAAAACTAGAATCAACTCCTATTAACATGATGGTTATTTGGTTGTGATAAATAATATCATGTTTAACACAAATGTCACTATGGAATAAATAGTACTTTTATTTTGAGTATTCTAAATAACTATTGGTCTATAATAAGATATATAATTAAGTTACAAGCTATGCTTCTTACATGAATTAATATTATTTTAGAACTACATTATACCTTGATTCTGTAAATAAATATGTAGGTAACTCAATAAAAAGAGCCTAGGTAATGGGAATGTCTATAGATTTAAATCTTTATAAATTGACTTATAAATATCAAAGTGTATTTTTAGTTTGATGATTTTGAGGTATTGATGAACATGAATATGTCTTTGATCAATTTGAATGATCATGCAACCTTATAAAAGAAGTAAAGGGAGAGAAATAAAATACATATAAAAAAAATTACCCAATGGGATGAAATAGATTCTATAATGAATGGCACATTTATTCATGTAGAATATTGATTGGACTTGTTAAAAAAGTTACAATTTAGTATACCATCTTTTAATAGATGGACAAAAAATGGAGGTGAATAAGAGACATGAGAATATTTTGAGAATTTTGGTTGGAAAAAAACCCAAATAATGTGGTTTGATTTTGGTAAAAGTTGGATAGGAGTATTGATTGAATGGATTGCATAGATCATAGTCTACTTAAAGTTTGAAAAAATTGAGTTTATAATGGCCATGAAAATGTCTTAGACCAAGATGAATATGAAGGTGAATATGAGTGATGAAAATTTGTTGATATTTTTGGCTGGAAAAAAACCTAAACAATGGGATTTGATCTCAGCACATGGTGAATATGCCTCTATCAATTTAATCAATATGAGTAACATGAATATTCTATTTAAAATAGTGTATGGGTGTAGGCTAATAAGTGTTTCAGAGTTATGGAACATTATTGGTTTGCATGAAAAAATTGCTGAATTAGATTATTATAGAGAGTATATTCAAAATAGGTATCAACAATTAAATGAAAAATTCAAGATGTCTATCATGATTAACAAAAAAAATATTAATTTCAAGTGAAGAGTGAATGATAGAACATTTCAATGAAGTGGATGAACATGGAGAGTATATAAAATATATTTATAAACATGTTAAATATTAATTAGACCATAATACAATGGGATAAAATTAAATTGATTTCAAGAAAAGAGAAAAGAATATAGTTGATAGATAAAATTATTGAGATTGGAGAGTGATTTATTTTGATGATGTACATGATCTACAAATAATTGAAGTGTGTTAAACTATGTTAAACATGAAACCCTCTCATTTAAAAAAAAGTACAACTAGAGAGGATTATAATGGGTAGAAAAATATTACTTGGTGATATATAATAGTCATTGAAATGAAGGGTAATTTTTTATACAATTGTCAGTTGGACTTGTTGAAGAAGTTATAATTCAGTGTGCCATTCACAAATATATGAATAAAAAAATGGTGAATCTGAGGCAATGAGATATAATTGTTGTCAAAGTTGAATGAAAGTTCTTTCTATATATTACTATATGGATGCACTAAAAAAATATAATTTGTTATACTCAAAAAATAGATGAGAAAATAGTGGTGTTGATCATGAATATTGAAAATTTATTGAGATGTTTGGTTTTAAAAAAGTGAAATATTGGTGTTGAATATGAGTATTTATAAATTGAATTACAATGTTCAAAGTTTACTTTGCCTTTGATGGTGTGGAGTGCCCAATTAGTGTGAAAGTGTCTGACACCAAGTTAAATGGTCACGCAATCCTATGGTATAAAAAATTAAAATTTAGAAGGAAAAAAAGAGAATAAAAAAATTATCCAATATGATAAAATGGATTCCATACTAAAATTAATTTTTTTCCATGTATATTATCATTTTGACTTGCTAAAAAAATTACAATTCAATGTTACATTGATAAATATATAGAAAATAAATAGAGGTGAATAATAGTATTGTAAATTTGCTAAGATTTTAGGTTGGAAAAAAATCCAAATTATGAAATTTTATTTCATTAAAAATTGAATAAGAGTATTGATACATTCGATTATAGATATCATAGTGTAGTTTGAGTTTGTTGTTTCGGAGGGCCCAATGTACATGAAATTATATCTAATCAAGTTGAATGGTCATGTATCCCTATGGTATAGGGAAGTAAAATTGAGAGCAACAAAAGTGTATTTAAAATTATCTAATGTGATTATTATTTGAACCTAATGAAAATGTTACAATTTATTTTATCATCTCAAAATTGATGGGGAAATAATTATGTTGAATAAGATTCTTGAATTTTTGGAGTGTTTGATTTGAAAAAATGGAAACATTAGTTTTGAATAGGAGTCTTAATATATTGACTCATAGAGATCAAAGTGTACTTCAAGTTTTATGGTAGAGAGACTAATTACTTTAAAGTGTCTCAAAATAAGTTAAATAGTCATGTAAACATATGGTAAAATAAATTAAATTGAGAGGAATAAAATGAGTATTAAAAAATTACCCAATGGGATAAAATGGTTTCTATATTGAAGGGCATGTTTATACATATACATTATCATTTGGAATTGCTAAAAAAGTTATAATTAAATGTACCATCCATAAACAAATGGGAAAAAGTTGTAGGTAAATACAAGTTTTAGAAATTTTCTAAGATGTTGGTTTGGAAAAACCTAAAATAGTGGGAATAATTTTGGCACAAATTGAATATGCTTATAACAATTGACTCAATGTGAGTACAAAAAATTATCTAGTGGGAAACTAAAGTGTCTTAAAATGCTTACATACTGAAGTTTCTTAAATTGTTTTAAAACAAACTAAAGGAATTTACATAGCGTATGCAAGACACAAATCAAAAATTGAAAGAAAAGATGAGCAATTTACGATGGTGTAGAAATAAAAAGTTGATCTCAAGTGAAGAGAGAATGATATGATATTTGAATGAGTGTCTTAAAAAATATGAGAATTGGAAAATAGATGGGAAAATAGTTGTTTCAAATAAGAGTCTTGAAATTTTTGAGTGTTTGGTTTGAAAAATATTGAAACATTGGTGTTAAATATGAGTCTTGATAGATTGGATTATAGATATCAAAGTACATTTTGAGTTTGATGATGTGGAATGACCGATGAGATTAAAAGTGTCTTAGAAAAAGTTGAATGGTCATACAACCATATGATAAAAAAAGCTAAACTAAGAGGAATAAAATGAGAATTTAAACATTACCCAATGGGATAGACTAGTTTTCATATTAAAGGGCACATTTATGAATTTAGATTATTATTTGGAATTTTTGAATAAGTTATAATTCAGTGTTCCATCCATAGACATATAGACAAAAAGTGGAGGTGGATAAGAGTCATGTAAATTTTTTGAAATTTTGGGTTAGAAAAAAAATCAAACAACAAGATTTTATTTTGGCACAAATTGAATAGGAGTATTGTTACATTGAATTATAGATATCAAAGTGTAGTTTGGTTTGTTGATGTGTAGGGCCCAATGTGTATGAAATTGTCTACACCCAAGTTTAGTGTTCATGCAACCCTATGGTAGAAGGAATTAAAATTGAGAGAAATAAAAGTGGTATTAAAAACTATACAATGTGATTATTAGTTGGACCTAACGAAAATATTAAAATTTAACATACCATCCAAAAATAGATGAAAAATTAGTGTTGAATAAGAGTCTTAAATTTGTTTAGTGTTTGATTTCAAAAAAATTGAAACATTAGTGTTGAATATGAGTCTTCATAGATTGGCTCACAAAGATCAAAGTGTACTTAGAATTTGATGAAGAGGGACTGATGAACTTGAAAGTGTCTTAGACAAAGTTAAATGATCATACAAACCTATGATAAAATAAAGTTAAAATGGGAGGAATAAAATAGGTATTAAAAAATTAAACAATATAATAAAATGGTTTCCATATGCAAAGGCACATTTCTACATATAGATTATCATTTAGACTTGATGAAAAAGTTATAATTCAACGTACCATACATAAACATATGAATAAAAAATGTAGGTGAATACAAGTCTTGAAAATTTACTGAGATGTTTTTTTAGATTACAGGGGGGATATTTTTTAACTAGGGTCCCCAGATCCTAGGAGAAGTACAAACATAGAAGAAACAATAGTCTACCAAAACCTAGAAAGGAAAACATGACAAAACTTATCTAGAACCAACTAAAACATAGCCCAAGAATAGCCGCAAAACAACCAAAGAACTAATCTAAATCCAAAATATCAAAGACATCTTCCCAATAGGCCTTCATCTTCTTGAGGTTCATATCAATCTACAACAATAAATTTTCTTGATCAACGATGTATTGGGATCCACTACTCTTACCCTTCTTGCCCTTTAATTTGTATATAAAATTGGGCTCAAATAGCTTTCTAAGATGAGCCCATATATTTTCAATGTTTAAAATTCCTTCATACATTTTAGCTTTACTACAATTAACTAAATTTTTTAATTATTATGAATATTTTCATTAAATTATTGTAATAACTCCACTCTGAAAGCTAGAACCTAAATCTGGGTTTCTTTCTCCCTAGCTACCAAGGTTTGGATCATCCTTGTATTTTTCTATTGTACCACATTCACCATACCATTTATCTTAGTGATCTCATTTATGAACCACCTCATAATATATTTCTAGAGGTTATTTTATTCCCCAATTTTATCCAAGCTCTTTTTGCCTTTGATCAATGTAACTAAGTTGTTAAAATCCACATTTTGATCCTTCTAGTTCAAAGAAGTCTCCCCTTTCTCTAGGTAGGTAACCATATGATCCTTAATCCCCTTATCCTTTTTTGATTCGTTCATAACCTATTCAAGTTTACTTCCTTTATTTTCTTCCTTTCGATACTCTCCCATCTCCTCATTATCCTTTTCCACATTAATGACTATCTCCATGCCCTTATTATTATGTAAATCCTAAGGATCCTTATTCTCATGTTTTCCTTATTTCCCTTGGCTAGGTCTTGTGGATTTTTAAGCACTTTGGAGCCTTTTCTTAATATTATCCTTATCATTTTTTTCTTTTTAACCTCCTTCATATTAACATTTTCAACAAAAAATTTATTGATCCCTAAGACCCTGCTTGGGCTCCCTAGATACTTTATCCACACTTTTTTAATCTTTATAATATCCATAGCACTCTCCTTAGAATTTTATTTCTAGGTCTATGGAATATCAAGCATGATTTGATTCATGCCTTTGAAGTACTTAAAAATAAGGTATATAACTCTTTTATGTCTAGGAGTCGAGTAATTTCCATGGTTAAATTTTAGAATTGACCTCTCCATAGATTTTAGGATAAATAAAAGGAGACTAAAAGTCATTTCATGCCTAAAATAGTTTAACATTATAAATAGAAACCATCTCACAACAATTTACATACCTTTTAAAGTGATATACTACATTAAATGGAATGCAACCTCTACAAATAGCCTGGGTAAGGATTCCCTTTCAAAACCATTATGCAACTACTCCAATTTCTCACCTTCCTCTAGAAAAGCCTCTTTATCAAGTTTTAAATCTCTTGGTGTATAATATTTTTCAATCTTCTCAATCACTAATCTAGTCACATGGAAGATGAGTTCTTCTGTGATGTCTAAAGTTATTCCATTTATGGTCACTGATCTATCCTCCCAAGGCTTTGCGAATAACATAGAGAAATTTATATCAAAACATTCTATCTTTTCCATAAAACTTACAAAGCCACCAACTTGAAGAGTTTCCCATAGTCTTTAATTTTTCCTGACTTCATATTGTGGTTTCAGTTCAATTCTATTTGGCAAAAATTTACTGAGATATTGGTTTGGAAAAATACTCAAATAATTAGATTGATATTTTCACAAGGTGAATATATATTCTTATGTAAATTTAATCAATATGAGTACAAGAAATATCTAGTGAGAAACTAAAGTGTCTTAAAGTGTCATACACTGAATTAGATGAATTTTCATAACATATACAAGACATGCATAAATAGTTAAAATAAAAAATTGAGTAATTTACCAAGGTGTATAAGTAAAAAATTAATCTAAAGTGAAGATTCAATGATAGAAGATTTGAATGAATGGCTTAAAGATTTTAAAGAGTGATTTTACATGGATGATGTAGGTTTCCCAATCAGATTTAAAGTGTTTTAAAGAATATGTGAATGCAAAAATAGATAGGAAAATAGTTGTATCAAAATCTTGAATTTTTTGAGTGTTTGGTTTAAAAGAATATGAAACATCAGTGTTGAATAATATTCTTGATAGATTGGATTACAAAGACTAAAGTGTAATTTGAATTTGATGGTGTGAAGGAACCAGTGAGATTGAAATTAGCTCAGACCAAGTTGAATGGTCATGAAACCATATAGTAAAATAAATTTAAATTGAGAAGAACAAAATGGGTATTAAAAAATTACACCATGGGATAGGATAGTTTCCATATTAAAAGAAATGTTTATGTATTTATATTATTATTTGGACTTGCTCAATAAATTATAATTCAATATACTATTCATAAAAATATTGGCAAGAAATGTATTTGATTACAAGTCTTAGAAATTTGGTAAGATGTTGATTTGGAAAAAACCCAAAAAATGGGATTCATCTTAGCAAAAGGTGAATATGCCTATAAAAATTTAATCAATTGAGGAAAAAAAATTATCTGGTGCTAAAAAATTGTATCTCTTGTACCTTTGGATACATGCAACAAATTAATTTGAAATGAAAATAAAATAATAGAATATTCGATAATATGTAAAACTATTAGATGATGATCTAAATTGAGAATGTGTGTGATGAAACATTGAAATGAATACTCCTACTAACCTGATGGTTGTTTCATCATGACAAATAATATCATGTTTAACCTAAATGTTACTATGGAATAGACAGTAGTTTTTTTAGTGTTCTTAACAACTCTTGGTCTTCAATAAGATATATAATAGATAGAATCTATGCATCTTGCATGAAATAATATTAGTTTATAACTATAGCAAACCCTAATTATATAAATAGATATGTAGACAACTCAATAAAAAGATCTCGACCATGGGAATAAGTATTTAGATCTAAGTATTTATAGATTGAAATATAGAGATCAAAGTGTACTTTTAATTTCGTAATGTGGATGGATTGATGAACATGAATATGTCTTATACCAATTTGAATGATCTTTCAACCTTATAAAAGAAGGAAGTAAAAGGAGAGGAACAAAAAGGGTATAAAAAATTACCCAATGTGATGAAATAGATTCCATGTAATGAAGGGCAAATTTATACATGTAGATTATTGGTTGGAATTGTTAAAAAAAATATAATTTAGTGTATTATAATTAAACATATGGATAAAATATGGGGATGAATAAGATACTTTAGTATATTTGAGAATTGTGGTTTGAGAAAAACTCAAATAGTGGTGTTTGATATTGGTTAAAGTTGGATAAGAGTATTCATTTATTGGATTATAGAGATAAAAGTATACTTTGAGTTTGATTACATGAAGTGTCCATTAGGAATTAAAATGTCTTAGACCAAGTTGAATGGTCATGCAACTGTATTGCATAAATAAAATGAAGAGGAACAAAATGAGTATAAAAAATCACCCAATGTGGTATAGTGATTTTCATATTGAATGAAATGTTTCTCCTTGTGGATTATCTTTTGGACTTGTTTAAAAATTTATAATTCAATGTACCATTTATAAATATGTATAAAAAATATGAAGAACATGAGTGATGAAAATTTTCTCATATGTTTTGCTGGAAAAACTTCAAATAGTGAGATTTGATCTCGACACATGGTGAATATGCATCTACCATTTAGTAAACATGAGTAAAAATAATACTCTATTCAAAAAAAATTATGGATGTAGGTAAATAATTGTTTTATATTTATGGAATGTTAGTGGTTTGCATGACAATATTTTTGAATCAGATTACTATGAAGAGTATATACAAAAGATGCATCAACAAATAAATAAACAATTTGAGTAGTATACCAAGGCTTAAAAAAATATTAATCTGAAGTAAAGAGTGAAGGATATATGATTTGAATGAAGTGGAGTACCTAAGAGAGTATATGCAAGAGATTTATTAACAAGTAAAATAATAATAAGACCATAATACAATGAGATACAAACAAGTCAATTTTATGAAAAAAGAAGAGAATAAAATTGATAGATTGACTTATTTAGATTGGAGAGTGGTTTGTGTTTGATGATGTAGAGGATCCAAAAAAAACTAAAGTGTGTTAGAAGAAGGTGAAAATCATGTAGCCCTCTGATTTAAAGAAGTACATGTGGAAAATGGGTAGAAAAATGATCACTTGGTTAGATATAATAGTTGTTGAAATAAAGGGTAATTTTTTCTACATATTATCAATTGGATTTGTCGAAAAAGTTACAATTTAGTGTACCATTCATAAACATATGAGTAAATAAAAGTGGTGAATATGAGGTAATGAGATATAATTATTGTAGAATTTGAGGGAAAATTATTTTTGTAGATTATTAGTTGGATGCACTAAAAAAATATAATTTATTGTACTCTAAAAATAGATGGGAGCATAAAGGTGTCAAAAAAGAATCTTGAAAATTTATTGAGATGTTTGGATTAAAAAAACTGAACTATTAGTTTTGAACATCAATATTTTTAGTGTATGCGACCAAGTTGAGTGGTTATGAAACCCTATGGTATAATGAAGTAAAATTGAGAGGAAAAAAAGTAGTATAAAATAATTATTGAATGTGATAGAATAGTTTACATACTGAAGGGAATGTTTCTACATATAGATTATCATTTGAACTTGATAAAAATGTTGAAAGCAATAAAATGGGTATTAATAATTATCCAATGTGATTATTATTTGGACATATTGAAAATGTTACAATTTAGCATACCATCCACAAACATATGGAAAAATAATCAAGTATTAAATAAGAGTCTTGAATTTTTTGGGTTTTTGGTTTCAAAAATGTTGAGACATTAGTGATCAATATGAGTATTGATAGATTGACTTAAAGATATCAAAGTGTACTTCAAGTTTTATGGTAGAGGGACTAATATGATTTAAAGTGTCTCATACCAAGTTGAATGGTTATGGAACATATGATGAAATAATTTTATACCAATGAACAAATTTGAGTTTAAAAAATTACTTAATGGGATAAAATGGTTTATATATTGAAGGGAATGTTTATGAATATTGATTATCCTTAAGAATTGTTGAAAATTTACATTTATAAATACCATCCATAAATATATGGATTAAAAATACAAGTGAATACTAGTATTTAAAATTTTCTTAGATATTGGTTTGAAAAAAACTCAAACAGTAAGATTGATCTTAGCACAAGGTGAATCTAATTATAATAATTTAATCAATATGGTTACAAAAATTTATTGAGTAGGAAATTAAAGTGTATTAAATAATGTGTAGACTAAAGCTTTTTAAATTTTTGTACACCAAATTTTAGTATTTTTCATAGCATATGTAAGACATGCATCAACAATTGAAAGAAAAATTTGAGTGGTTAACCATGGTGTAGAACAAAAAAATTGATCTCAAGTGAAGAGTGAATGAAAGAATATTTGAATGAGTGACTTATATATTTGAAAGAGTGATTTGACATGGATTATGTGGGTGGTAAATGAGATTTAAAGTGTCTTAGAAAATATGAGATTGTGAAAATAGATGGGGAAATACTTGTGTCAGATAGAAGTCTTGAATTTTTGGTATGAAAAGCATAGGAGCATTGGTGTTAAATAAGAGTCTTGATAGATTGTATTATAGAGATCAAAATGTACTTTGAGTTTGATGATGTGGAGGTATGGATGATCTTGAAATTGTCTTAAACCAAGTTGAATGGTCATGCAACCATATAGTAAAATAAAGTTAATCTGAGAAGAATAAAATGGGTATTAAAACATTACCCAATGGGATAGATTGGTTTCCATATTAAAGGGCACATTTATGAATTTATATTATTATTTGGATTTTATTAATAATTTATAATTTAATGTACCATTCATAAAATAATGGATAAAAAATGCATGTTAATACAAGTTTTATAAATTTGATGGGATGGTTTAGAAAAAAACCTAAATAGTTGTATTGATATTGGCACAAGGTGAATATTCCTATAATAATTTAATCAATATGAGTATAAAAATTTATCCAATGGGAAAAAAATGTATCTTAGTAGCATTGGGTTTACACAACAAGTTACTCTAAAGCAAAAGGAAAATGATTGAAGATTTGATAATATGTGAAACTACTAGATGATGATCGACATTTCCAATGTGAGTGATGTAACATTATAAGCAAGATTCCTAATAATATTATGGTTTATTGTTCACAATAAATAATATCATTTTCAACCCAAACGTTACTAAGGAATAAATAGTATCTTTTTTCTGATTTTTCTTAGCAACTCTTAGTCTTCCATAAGATATGTAATAGTTAGAAACTATGCCTCATGCATAAAATAATATTGTTTTATAACTACATTAGACCATTATTTATGAATATATATATATATATATATATATATATATATATATATATATATATATATATATATATATATATATATATTAAACTCAATAAAAAGAGCCTGGGTTATGGGAACACATCTTTAGATTTTAGTCTTTATAGATTAATGTATAAAGATCAATGCATACTTTGAGTTTAATGATGTGGAAGGCTCGATGAGAATGAATGTGTCATAGACCAATTTGAATGGTCATACAACCTTATAGAAAAAGGTATTAAAATAGAGACGAAAAAAATAGTATAAAAAATTACTCAATGGAATGGAATGAATTCCATAATTATGTGCAAATTTATGTATGTAGATTATTAGTTAGACTTGCTAAAAAAGTGACAATTCAATGTACTATCCTTAAACATATAAAAAAAAAATAGAGTTGGGATATATTGGTTTCCATATTGAAAGACACATTTATGAATTTAGATTAGTATTTATACTTGCTGAATAAGTTACAATTAAATGTATAATTCATAAAAATATGGTAAAAAATGCATGTGAATACAAGTTTTGGAATTTTGATGAGATGGTTTGGAAAAAAACAAAACAATGGGATTGATCTTGGCAAAATGTGAATATGCCTATAATAATTTAATCAATATGAGTACAAGAAATTATCTAGTGGGAAAAAAATTATAGTTTAGTACCATTGGGTACATAAAACAAGTTAATCTAAAATGAAAAGAAATTAGTAGATGATTTGGTAATATCTAAAGCTATTAGATGATTATAAATATTTTTAGTGTGAGTGATGAAACATTGAAATTAATTTCTTATAACATGACGGTTATTTAGTTGTGATAAATAATATCATGTTTAACCCAGACATTACTATGGAATAAATAGTAGTTTTATTTTAAACATTCTTAGAAACTCTTAATATTTAATAATATATATAATAATTAGAATCTATGCTTCTTTCATGAAATAATAATGTTTTAGAAATACTTAGACCCCAATTTTATAAATAGATATGTAGGAAACTCAATGAAAAGAGCCTGAGTTATGGGAATAGGTCTTTAGATTTGAATTTTTATAGATTGAATTATAGAGATTAAAGTGTACTTTAATTTTGATAACGTGGAGGGATTGATGAACATGAATATATATTAGACCAATTTGAATGATACTGCAACCTTATAAAAGAAGGAATTATAAGGAGATGAAAAAAATATATAATAAAATTGAATGGTCATGAAAATTTCTCAGACCAAGTTGAATGGTCATGTAGTAGATGTAAAATGAAGAGGAACAATAAAAATTTACCTAATGTGGTATAATGATTTCCATATTGAATGACATGCTTATACTTGTATATTATCTTTTGGACTTTTTCAAAAATTTATAATTCAACCTAACATTTATACATATGTAGACAAAAAATGGAGGAAAATATGAGTGATGAAAATTTGATAATATATTTGGATGAAAAAAACCTAAATAGTGGGATTTGATCTCGATACATGTTGAATATGCTTCTACCAATTTAATCAATATTTTTAAAATGAATACTCTATTCAAAATAGTGTAGGTGTGTAGGAAAAGAAGTTTTTAGATTTGTGTAATATTATTGGTTTGCATGAGAAAATTATTGAATCAAATTACTATGGAAAGTACATGTAAAAGATGCCTCAACAATAAAATATACAATTTGAATAGTGTACCATGGTTTACAAAAAAATGTTAATTTTAAGAAAAGAGTGAAGGATAGAAGAGTTGAATGAAGTGGAGGAGCATGGAGAGTATATGCAAGAGATTTATCAAAAAGTGAAATAATAACTAGAAAAATATAATGAGATACAAACAAGTTGATTTCAAGTGAAAATAAAATAATATAGTTGACAGATTCACTTCTAGAGATTGGAGAGTTCTTCCTATTTGATAATGTAAAGGATTTACAAATAATTAAAGTGTGTTAGACCAAGGTAAAAAATCATACATCCCTCTAATTTAAATAAATACAAGCAGATAGGATTATAATGGGTATAAAAATTATTACTTAGTGAGATATAATAGTTATTTAAATGAAGGGTAATGTTTTCTACATATTATAAATTGGACTTGTTGAAGAAGTTTCAAATTAGTGTACCATTCACAAATAGATGAGTAAAAAAAGTGGTGAATATGAGGAAATGAAATATAATTGTTTAGATTAAGATAACCCCACTTTTGACTAGTGTGGAATCCATCTTAGACACATAGGGAGTCTGGGTCCCCCAGACCATAAAAAACAAAAGGACCAAAAAACCAATAAAGTAAAAAAGATGAAACCCATATCCACCAGGGGCTTAGAAAATCCAAATAATGGAAGAAAAAAAAATAAGACAATATGAGACCAAAATGATAGAGGGACCTACCTAAGGCCTTTAAAACCCCATTTAAGGAGTAATTACTAGGGTAGCATGGGATAAAAAAATTCCAACAAAGTCAACAGGACCAAAACATAGAGAAAATCTATTATGGGAGGAACCATATCTTATCCATTTCTAATTCTTGAATTTTGACCAAAGGATATTCATTAGGAGGATTTTATGATTCCACTTCATTCCTTCTAGGAGCTATGTCACTACCCAAGTATTTCAAAATATTAACATTTCTTGTAATTTCTTGTGCCTTAGCATATAAGTCTTTGGAGTGTCCCAACAACCTAAAATAGATACATATCTCTTTTTCTTTATCAAATTGAATAATTAGATTCAAAAATCCAATTGAAGATCTAAGTTAGAATGAAGTGGGAAGCATATTGTCCTTTTTAACTAGAACATACATTCTTATTGAGGTCATTATTTTTCTAGATCAGGTCATTGGGTCTATTCCAACCAGTGTGCCAATGATTTATATAATGATTCTAAGGATTATATCATACCAAAAGGAAGGAAGATTTTGGGAATCTTCAACCACATAGGGATTCTATCCATTTTGGTGTTTGAGGGGGACTAGTTAAGCTTATATTGTTGAAGCATAAGAAACACTTTTCCCATGAACTAGGGGCCTTCATTTAAAACTTTTAGATAATTTTGTTAGTTTTCAAAATATAATAACATGCAACCATAGGCCAGAGCCACCATGTTGATAGTTTCAGCTTCCACCCATTTTTTCTTAGCCTAGTTTCTAACAACATATATGTCACATATTTAGCCACTCAGTTTCCAGATAATAGTCTTGTTGTATTTGGCCTTAGATTCATCAATAATTTTTTTAAGGATGTACTGAGTTAGGCTCCTATTCTTTTGGTCCTTGATGAAGTTCAAACAAATATTCTTTTTTAGGTTCTTATAACATGAATTGGTCTCAACATTATCTATCCTTCCAATGAGAGAGAATGAGATATCAGTATTCCTTGGATAGTTTTCGTTTCTAATGGTCCTTGAATTATTCTTAATAAGTTCAAAACATAGATTCCTGTCATGTATGGATTAAAATGAATGTGACTAACACAAATTTTTTTTGGGAGGAGTGATGAACTCAAAATTTAAAACTTAAATGGGAAAAACTCATAATAAGTGCACTAATGGCTACTATTGAGAGCATTAGAGATCAAACAAATATTTTTTAAATGTGTAAGACCAACTAACACTGAAATATTCTATACTATGATAAATCATGTTAACAAAAAGTGATTTTTTTTCAAAACTTGAGAACATTAATTCCAAAAATATTGTCACCAAGTTAGAGAGCCCGCGAAGATCCCAAATTATAATACAAGGAAACTTTGAGATTACAAAAGCTTAGATAGTTTTAGGATCCTTAACAGTCTCGATCGATTCCATTTCATAGTTTCTAATGCTATTTCCTTGTCCTTATGTGAATTTCTCCCTTTCTTAGTGACTCTAGGAACTACAATCATCTTTTCTTTTTTCAAGGTTTTAACTTCTATCCAATTCTCCTCCCCTAGAGTGGGAGTTCCCATTAAGGCATTTTGGTATTTAAGGGGAGAAATAATATTTCTTGAGATATAATTTTTTCAAAAGTTGAGGGAAATTTATTTTTTTATATTATTAGTTAGATACACTGAAAAAAATATAATTTATTGTACTCCAAAAATATATGGGAAAATAAGGGTGTCAAATAAGAATATTAAAAATTTGGTGAGATGTTTGGATTGATAAAAGTGAAATGTTGGTGTTGAACATGATTATTTATATATTGGATTACAAATATCAAAGTTTACTTCAAGTTTGATGATGCAAAGTGCTTGATTAATGCAAATGTGTATGACCATGTTGAATGGTCTTGAAACCTTATGGTTTAAGAAAGTAAAAGTGAGAGGAACAAAAAGGGTATAAAATAATTATCCAATATGATAGAATGGTTTCCATATCAAAGGGAATGTTTTTTAATGTAGATTATCATTTGGACTGGTTAAAAAGGTGAAACAACCCTAATTTTTTAGGAATTGCATGTCATAGTATGTGCATTTGGATGCATAATAGACCGAAACCTCACTTGTTAAATCAAGCAATACTCACTTATCATACTTGTGTATGCATAAATGGAAAGGTCAGCCTTAAAATTCTATGCAATCATTTGGTCATGATAAGTCCAAATTAATGAGAACAAGGACAAAATTGTTCCAATTAACAAATCGGTAAAAAAATCAAACATGCTAATCAACTATAGTATTCATGTTCAATTTGAACCCACATAGAGTATGCTAAGTTCCTTTAGGTATACAATAAGAACATCATCTACATAAAATATATCACAATCATGATAGAAGGAAAAAACATAGCATCATAAGCAATATTATAGTGTCACTTGTTGATGTTTAACTACCCCCTATTCCTAGAATTGGGACCATCATATTTTAATTTTCAAAAAAGCCTAAGAAGTCAAACTTGCTAAGTCATTTGACTACATAGAAAATTTAGTTGATACTTCATAGTAATTTATAGTTAATAATTCATCTTGTAATATAGATTAGTATTTAGAAATGTTTGATTTATTAAATAATTAACCATGAAATTGACTCAAAATGTGTATATAGGCCTTCACCAAGGATGTTCCATCTACTTCCCCAATTGGCATGGATGCATTGAGTTTCGTTTGATCATTGGACTAACCTTATACTTTTTTGAAATCCTTTACATTCAAAATTTTAAAACTTGTTTTAGTTTTCCTATGCTGGGCATTTGACATTTCTTGGAATCTAACTTGGTCTCTTACTTGGCTTCATAAGACATCAAGTTAAATGTAGTATTTTGTGATGCCTCATGGGATGTCAAATTGTAAAAGAGATTCTAAACTAAAACTCATCCCTCATGGTGCCATATGTTACCATGGAATTTATCCAAGGCATAATTCTTTACTATTAAAACTTCATGTTGCACCATTGGTCAAGAAAAATGTACCCACGTAAGATACTTGGAGAAAATATATGAAGCCCATGAACCATGAAACATCATCTCAAGAGCTCGTGAAGGAGTTAGATCTTGGAATTCAAATCCATAATATACTTGTCATGATACTGGCACCTCTAAGAAGACCCATTTGATCCAAGTCGCCATGTATCCCACTACAATTTAGAAGCACACAAGATGTTTCCAAGTGTCTCTATAATGACCAACCAAGCCTGAGAAGTCTCCTAAATTGACTTGTGTCCCCTTTATATTCATCTAATACTAACACATATCCATACCACATTATATATAATCTAAATATCATGAGATATTACTGAGTGAACATGTGGATGCACTTGAGATGTTTGATCAAGGCTTGATGGTATGCAACTATCTAAGCCCCTTCCAAAGGTGAGAAGTGGTAGAAGAATGAAGAAAAGATTGTAAGAATGATATGTATCCCATTTGTACATGTTTTATGATGAAACTTATCACACCCACACTATTTCTATCTAAATATCCACTAGGACCCCTCTAAAGGCTTGCTAAAGTGATGCATGTCTATTTTGAACCTATGAAATATTTCCACATGTCATTCTCATATAGCCTCATCCTGTGATCAGTCAGATCATGTTTGAGAGTGATGTGTGGCTATAATTGAGCCACATGTCTAATACAAAGTTATTGACTACTATCTATATGTTTTTTGAAGGTGAGACCTATCTAAGCAAAACCATGATTGCCTATGAGAGAGCCACATAGTAAACAAAAATATCTGATTGCTCATGAAAGTGACATGTCATGATCTCACAACCAACCAAATTGGAGGGCCCCACTAAAGAGATCACCATGAACCAAAATATTTCATGTCATTGAGAATAAATAACTCATCATAGTCAAATGCACTTAGAATGCCTGAGAGTAATCATAAAATGCCACTTGTCATAATTTGAGCCAACTAAGTAGCCTTATCACATTTACACCCCATAAACACCTAGATAGATCTAAGATGATATGCCACATGTCAAAACATGGAAACCTTTATCTTTAAATCTAACATTGATGGCCAATCGAAAGTAGAACAATGTTAAATTTTAATTATAAGTCAATTAAATGCCAAAATTAATAGTTTAGAGTGTTTTGGATGAAAAGGTGATGAACTCACCATTAACGTGTCATAAACCATAATTACCATCAACATTACATTAATTAAATCAATCTTCAAATGGATACTCTAATAAGCTATTGCTACTTACATTTGCATTCAAATCCCTAAGTGTTTGCTCTCTCTGCTATCTACATTCTCAAGTCAACCAAGCATGAGCTCTTCACAAATTGTAATCATGTCACCATTGTTGTAGATCTAAATTTGTAGAAAGATATATAATATATTAGTTTAAGTAGGACTCTCCACTTTGATTAAGGGAATTGCATTTGGAAATGATGATTTCTTATTTCAATATGGTAGTTCAATCATTTTTAAGGACAGAGTTAATCCTCAAGGACATAAACTCAGGAGACATGAATTATAGTAGTGTTTATTATAATTTTGAAAAGGCCAGGGAACTTGATGATTCCAAGACCATACCACATATTATTCAATTGCCCTTTGATATCCTTATAATCCAAAATGTTGGTCTTCATAAAGCCACAAAAATACATGAGTTCATGCCATGTATTGACCTAATATATGTCATCTTTAGGATGTCTAAATATAAGTATGGGTTACTCAAATCCCTAAATCAAGGAATCTTTATTGCTTTTATCAATGGGCTTAATTTCAAAAAATACTATGACATACCTCTACCATAGGTGGAATATAACTAGAGCATCATTAAAAGTTGATATAAGGTGCATTCTCTAGACAAAGTCCTAGCCTCATGGGTAACTAACCCAAAAGAAATGTCTACATGAATGACCAAGGGGACCTACCTATCCATAAATTCAAGAAAGGAGTATAGATTAGTTTGACCTTACTTAATAGGGTATTTGGAAATGCACACATTATTTATACAAATATAAGGACTATCTCGCTACTACATCTAATCCTATAGGATTAGTAGATTCCCCCACTTGGGGATATTATTAGTGAGAATTTAGTCACTACTATGAATTCCTCATGCATTAATTGAGCCCCATTATTCATGATGAGCTATCTATGAGATGTAGTTTTCATAAATACAAAACTAAGACCAAAAACATGGTATCCTGCATGGAATGAAGTTGTGCCCCAAACATATTCCATAATGCACATTCACCACTTTAGGCACCCACATCAAGATAGTCATATAATATTTATACCCTCCTATTTACAAGCTAATCATTGAATGTGAAATATAAAGGGTGCCATCAAAATTTAGGTAGACACTTATAGAAATGGGTAGCTTCTATATCGACCCTAATTGCATAGTAATCAATGTAAAATGAATGATGGTAGTTCCCATTAGGCTACCAAGATATGAGCTAATGAAATTGGTAGAGGAGGAGATGGTATATCAACTACTCCATGGAGTTGATGGCATCTTCAAGAAAAATAAAAATATGGCTCCCCATAAGACACCTTTCAAGATATGAAGAACCAAAATGATGAGATGGCAAGACATTATAGTGGATGCAAGGCATAAGGACTCATACCTATTTCCCAAAGATGAATTTAGAATGTGGGATCTAAACCAAGTCATTTCCAATGATCTCCCCAAGTTAAAAAAGGAATTTTTTATAGAATATAAACCCCAAGAAGAGGTTCATGAATGGATATACTTGGATGTAATGAATGATGAGGTAGTCCTAAGAAATGTTGTAAGGAATATTATAGAGATTGAAATGAGGCTTGACTAATAAAGGAATAAGGAAGACATATTATAGACTTAGCTCCCACCAACTTATGGGAGCTTGTTCAGTTCATACTATGAGGATAAAGAAGATTAGAAAGAAGAGGATAACATTCCTCTTATCAGGAATAGGCCCTACAAGTGTCCACTTTAGGCCACTCCAAGTGAACAAGACATGTCTCCATGTTCCAAGCTAGGAGAAGTTGGTGATTAGCCTAGCCCCTCTCAGGGGCCTACATTTGTATCTACATATATTAAAGGGGATGCCACACAAATCTTGGATCAACTAAATCTTAATTTTATTTATCTTGAGGAAGAGCAGAAGGGAATTGAATTCTCAATGGAGGGACTCTAGGCACTAGCTAGGAGGACTATTTAAAAAGTTAATATAAGGAAGAGGTCCCTTAGGACTATAATCAAAGGAGTAGTGTCCCCTCCATTATCTTCCCAATATCCCTCTATAAGTAATACACAATTGCCTTCTTTCCTAGTCATTGGTATATTTATAACTACTCCTACTTTTGTTATGCTCACACTTCCTTCACATCCCCCACCACTTCTTCCTTTAGGGACACCATTCCCTAATTCATCTCCCATACCACTACCAAAATTCCACCTCCATTGATTTCCTATAGCACTATTTCTAGCTATGATATGGGGTCTACTCCTTCCCAAGTATCCACTACTAGTGCATCACTCACCCTTGTCTCCCTTTCATCTGCTAAGCCACTTAAACCCATTCCAAAAACATTCACATGGTAGAAACCACTTTACCTCACCACAAAAACCAAAATGATTAGGCCTTCAACACTACCCTCATTTTTTTTGACATGGGCCTTGTTAAATCCTTGTTTGACTCACTTGGGCAATTGGACCCAACCAATTTATATATCCTTACCATAGCCTTGGCCTCATGTTCTTCGTATGCACTTCCATTTCAACCACCTCTCACATAACCAACAACTACAACTACCCCAAATTGGGTGAGGGAGATCAAACAAACAACAATGTAAGAAAATACTAAATTAATCTCCTTTAGACCCCAAGATGGCATGAGATTTTATGGAACCATTAGAACCATGAAGAGAGTGGTAAAAAGACAAGTGGAGTAGCCATAGTTAATCTCAACTGTGATATACGAGAGTGAAGAGCCACTCTTCAATTTGACTAGGAAAAGGAAGGCCAGATCTGGTGAAGTACAAGATTATGTAGAGGACCTTTTATATGTAGTATAAGTATAATTAGAATATATTATTTCCTTAATGAAGGGGATAAAACAAGAGTTGAAGAGGCTAAAGGAATAAACACTATCAACAGTGCCAGATAATACTCTGATTATAATAATTAATCATGTGATCAATGTCTTTAACTTGTACAAAGTTATGAAGAAAATTCAAGAGAATAAGATCAAACTAGCCAAGGTGGTCATAAAACTTGACCAAAATATTTCCCTCTATGATAACAAGTTAGAAAACTTGGTGAGAGTGGCAGGAATCAACAAATTATTTAACCTAAAGGTGTTGACTCTTGAGTACATTATCCTACATATACCATACTCATTAATAAGATGAGTATTTTGAAGACATGGTTAGATTAGATAAAATATACAAATACATCCTTTGAGAAAACTAAATTTAAAATAGCCCACTTACTGAAGGATGCCATGATCACTAGGGTGGCCAAGCTAGATGGCACCCTCATGGATGAGAAAGAGTTTACATCATAAATGAAGTTTTTTTCTCCAATTCTAACAGGAGTATCTATCTCCAAGATGGATGCTAAGGTGATATACATTGTGTCATTTGCTAGGTTATATAAGGTAGAGGCAATTGAAGTACTTAGGCCAATACTCACAAATCATGATAAGCTCATCTAGGACATACTTGATTTATTTAGGGACATGATCTTGGAATTTTCTCAAATAGATCAAGAATAGTAGGCATGTGCTGAAGTATGGACTAAAGAGGAGACCAAGAAAAAGTAAAGGTAGCAACAATAACAACATCACGCTAGCTAACAACCACCTCTAAGCTTATAGAGGATATTCTATTATGTTTTGTAAATTCAAATGTAGAATATTCCATGTGGTAGTTTAATTCACTTGGCTATATTTGGGTTCTATTTGTGGGCCCACTTAAAATTTTATTAGGAATTTTGATCCTATAAATAGGGTTATTTCCCTCATTTTTAAGGTAAAAACAATTATTTGTAAGAATTAATACAAGAGATCCAAAGAATCTGTGAGTTTGTTTGTAGTACTTAATTTTTTATTTCTATAGTTTTTGTTCCTCATAATTTTAGATGTATGATTATTTATTTTCTAAAAATAATTTGATAATTACATTTTCTATGTGCATCTGTTAGTTTGAGCTTAATGCTAGGTTGACAAATTTGATAGTATACATGCTTTATTTTCGTCTCATTTACAAATGAATGTGTTCTATAATCTAATGTGAGTGAATTATCTTAATCCAAAGTATGTTGTTAGACATATGGATTTCCCTTCATTTGAAGGTTTAACTACATTTATTTACCTTTGAGAATTACACTAGAGTTGGTAGAAGCTAGTTTTTTGTGTTTTTCCTTATAAGTTAGCAGAATCGATATCTTTATTCATCTTAAGAACAATCTTCTTTTTTACCTTACCCTACTCACTCTTGGGTTTATCCATGAATCACCTTAGTTTAGATCATGTTGTAAGTATTCATTGTTTTGTTCATATTTTAGGCATTAATTGGAAAATATTAAGACAATTCACAAGATGAACTATACATTATGTCACTACATAAACATCTCTTCTCCCTACAAAAAGGTCTTCTTGAAAACTATCAAAGTGGTGATCACATCTCTACTTTTTATTTTATTCCTAGAAATAGTTGTACAAAAAAATCAAGACCTAAGTCATTCTAGGATTTTAAGTTGAGTTTATTTCATTCCCCTTATTCCCTAGTGACAAAGGGAGCATAATAGGTGCATCAACAAGCAGGGAAAAGCTAGCACTAGAAGGAAGGCCTTATCCAACTGTTTTCATAAACATTTGTGGAATTATCATGAACTTCACTATATACATGCTTAATTGTTTCAAAGTACACATATATTGTTTATAACACTAAGGATCTACATTATTTACATAAATCTTTACATCCTTTATATGGATATTTGTATTCTTTGAAAGATTTCATCAAAATTAATGTTCATCTATGCATATTTGGTAAAATAATTTGGATATTTGCTTAAATTTGTGTAAAGATATGTGAAATAACTAGTTATTTATAGATATTAAAGGTTATTTTAATCATATTTGCAAAATTTGTCATAAATTTGTTAAATAATTTAGATATTTATGCAAATATCATTCTCTAAGATGTTGCTTATACTAGATCTATGTGTTTAAGATCTTAATTGCTCTCTTTCATTTGTATTTATGTGGGACTTTGCATATATGTGTACTAAGGAATTCTAACACTTTTATGTCATTAAATTAGGTCTAAACTTCTTTGATTGTTAGTTTAACACTTATATTTGTAGGTTAAGGTGTAGATCTAACAATATTTGTGCAAGTTTTAAGGAATTTGAGGTTGATCGTTATGGTATTTAACACTTTTAAAGGCTATCTTTATATCTTATTTTCTCTTATATCTCATTCTGCATCCTCAAGTTGCCTAAGATTTAAACCAGATCTTGATCTAAACCTAGAACCCCTTTAGAACCTCTAGAGACTCATAGGAAGACTAGAGTAGGTAAAGGAAGGCTTAGAATGTCTAGGACCTAACTAAATTCCCCATATAACTAGAATTTTTAGCCCCTAGTGCTAATCATGGAATGGTTGGTTGGTTCATCTATCAATGTCATTGGACTTGTACATGATTTGAAAATAAATATAGACAAGTAATTGCCTTTCCTTACCCCCACCAGTAGAATAAATACTGAGGAACATATAAAGTCCTTTAAGGCATCTTTGAGTGTCCTTAACATGATCCATGAGGTTGTGACTTATCATATCTTTCCTTTAAAATTTCTATATGCCACATATGATTGGTTCCTTAAGTTACTAGAAGATTCCATCACCAGGTGGAATCAATTCAAGGAAACCTTTATATCTAAGTTTGATAGCATAGTTAGCCCAAGAGTTGTGTACCAATAGTTTACCACCCTAAAAAGGCACCCAATGGAACCAATAAGGACATTCAATGATAGGTTACAAAATATGTGCACCTTGGTGTCCCCACCATATAATCTTGTAGATGAGTTAGCCTTGGAAATATACAAGAATGCTTTAGATCCAATGACAACTATTTTCTTGAGAAGAGATTTGAAAACTAACACATTTCCTCTAGCATATGTTGAGGCCATTCATGTTGATGAGAAAATGCACCCAATAGGGAATCTTGTCTTTGTTATATTAAACTTTGATACAAATTTTCCTACTCTAAATGTCATTCCAAATGTGAACTAAAATCACCCTATATTGAACCAATTATCGGTGATCAACTGTTGCCTTTAATCCATGTTGCACCTAACCAAAAACTAGGATTATTTAACCTTTCAAATGCTAGAGCTCATCCCTAGAATAATTTTAGACAAATGATGGTGCCTATAAAAAAATTAAAAATTAAAAAAAAATCAAGCTACCACCTAGACAAAAATTCTAGAACCTTCAAAGGGATAGATAGACTCAATCCAAAGGATTATCCAAAATCTTGCTAATGATTTCTTGGATCTCAATAAATAGTTAAGAAATACTAGTGAGAGTTCTAGTAGAGATTATAATTTATATAGGTATAAAAAACATTTCAATATACCTAAAAACAATAGTGAGCCCCCTTTGAGTAAATTACCTAATATTAACATATGTGAGATGGCCTTGCCTAATTGGTGCTAAATGCACAATACTCTTAGACATGGAGAACTAGATTATGTTGAGTTTTTCCATGCATTTGAAGCTATCTAGAGCCAAATGGAGGGATTCAACATGAATCTCACTAATCAAAACAATGATAGGGACTACAATAATTCTAATTATGCTTCTAGAGCACCTAAATCAGTCCTCATGGTTAAAACTTATGACTTTCCCAAAAAGATGAGAATGAACCTAAATACAATGTTGAGGAGGTGCATGCTTTCCAACAATACCATAGAAGTAACTACACCTTAAAATCAAATGTCAAAAACCACCTTTGACAACTTCTACCCCACCAAATAAACTAGATACACCTCCTGATGGCAAGATAGATAATAACCCTCCACACCCAAAAGGTAAAGAGAGTCAACTAATAATGAAATCTCCCTGCACAACATCAAAAGGTGAATACAACATAGTGGAAGACATGAAGAATATAAAGGTGAATATATCATTACATGAGCTCACACAAATCACTAACAACATGATTTGTAGTTGAAATCCTTGAATGAAAATCTTGGCTCCAACAAGGCTAAAAAAGCTCATGTAAATGTAGTAATGTATAAGAGTAAGCATGAGATTCCACCATTCCTTTTAACTATTAGAATTTTTGGTAAGAATATCTATAATTTCTTGCTTGATTATGGTGCTTCATCTAAAATTATGCCTTTAGGAATTTGTTAAAAGCTATGGTTAAACCTAGTTAAATCTGAGAAGGTGGTGCAGTTGGAAAAATCAAGAGTGAAGGTAATAGTGAATTATTGAACATCCATATCCAGTTAGCTCATGAGCCTCAAATCCAATAGTTCATATACATTAAATTTAATGGCATACCTAAAGCTTATGGATTGTTACTAAGTTTTGAGTGGATCAAATCCTTGAATGAATACATGTCCATAGGTTTCTCTCACATGTGGTTACCTTGGTGTGGGATCCATAATCAGATTAGGATTGATAGGGATCCCAAGATTAAATACATGATTACTTAATATAATTCCAAGAATGAAAAGGTCAACTACCAATCCTCTAACTTGGGTGTTTATACTTTGGAAACCACTAACATTGTTACAGGTGATAACAATATAGAATAAGAACAAAACAAAGGTCCTTTGAAATTACACTTTGATGGTGTGTGAGTTAAAAAAGTTTTAAGCATGGTAATTGTGCTAATAAATCCCTAAGGCAAAGAGTATCTAGTTTCTTATATATTATATTTCTCTTGTACTAAAAATTTATGAAATTATGAAGTTATTATCTTAGGACATCAATTTATAATTAAACATAAGGTTAAAGAACTGTTAGTTTATGATGATTTTGAACTAGTTGTGAATCAAATTAGAAGTAGATATAAATTTATAAATTCTTGTATAAGAAAGTATAAATTTATAGATTGGTATTTAATCAATTATTTTGATTCTTTTAATATTTTTTCCTTACCTAAAGAACAAAACTAGTTGACAGATGCTTTAGATTTATCAAATTGGTGCCTCCAAAAGTTTTCAATTTGTAAGAGTTGACTTTGGATATAATTTCATGACCCTTTGTACTATATAATATAAATCACTTCCAAGTATTTGACAATGAGATGCAGATAATTGACTTCCTATGTAATACTAGCATATTCAAATCTCATATCATTGATGAACAAGATGAGAATTCTAAATAAAGTTTAAAAGACAACAAAGATGGAGTAATCCAACTTAAAGAGAATTGGGTCTCTAAAGGCATGATCTCCTTGGAAATAATGTTTGACCCAAACAAATAAGGAAATGAAGCTAAGTAGCCTAAGGTGAGTGGAAAGGACTACAAGTAAGTAAACGTGGGAAATCCTAAAAATGAGTAGAATGTCAACATTGTTCTAGTTTGAATTGATGAAGATCTGAATAAAGTTGTTACCCTCCTAACCAAATTCAATGATGTTATTTTTTGGTTGTATGATGACCTGAATATATTCAATACTAGTTTGATTACTCATAGTATCCCATTAAAGGAAACCTCGAAGCCTTTTAGGCAAAGACAAAGACTAGTAAATCTAGTGTTGGAACCACTTATTTACAAAGAAGTAATCAAATTGCTTGATGCTAGGATAATCTTCCCTACAAGGCACTTAACATGGGTTGCTAACCTTATGCTAGTATGGAAGAATAATGGAGAGATCATAATTTTTGTTGATTTATGGAACTTGAACATATCTTTCGAAAAAGATAATTACCCATTGCCATCTTTGGATGAAGTTATATAGTTGGTAAGTGGCTCTATAATGATGTCATTTCTAGATGAGTTTTTAGTCTATAACCAAGTCCTAGTAAACAAGAAATACATAATGAATACTACCTTCAAAATTAAATGGGGAATGTTTTCTTGTAGATGGATGCCATTTAGACTTATCAATGTAAGAGAAACTTTCTAATGAGTGATGAACCATGAATCCCATGTAATAATGGGTAAATGCATTATTATTTACATGGATTATTTAATAGAGTTTTATAAAAGTAGGGAAGATCACATAATGCATTTAGAACAAGTGCTAGAGAAGTGAAAAAGGTATGGCATTTCCTTTAAATCTAATAAAATCATATTGTGTGTGACTGAAGGTAAAATCGTAGGACATGTAATCACTCAAGAAGGGATGGCCATTGACCTTGATAAGATCAACGTAATTTCAAAGGTAAAAGTTCCAAATAGTAAAAAAAATTAAAATATTTCTTTGGCAAAATTAATTTCATAAGAAATTTTATTTCTAATTTTACAGAAATAGTGAGACCACTCAATGCCATGCTAAAGAAAGACACAAAAATATAATGGAGTTTTGAAGAAAATAAGGCATTTTGGGATATGAAGGATGTTATTGTTTAAGCTCCTATCCTTATAAGTCCTAATTTTAATAAATATTTTTATCTATACTCTTTTGATTTAAATCATACTATTGATATTATCTTAACATCAAAAGAAGATAACAAAGAGTACCCCATAGCTTTTATGAGCACTAACCTAAAGAATGTCGAGCTGAACTATCCTACCCTAGACAAGCAAACTTATGCACTAGTAAAGGCTATAAATAAATTTAGATACTACATCTTAAGAAACAAGACATATGCCATAGTGTTTGACCCATTTATCAAGCTGATGCTAGGATATAATGAACTTGGGGAAGAAGAGGGAAGTGGATGACCGAAATTCAAGAATATGACTTAGAGATAAAATCTACTAAGTTAGGAAGAGGTCAAGGTCTCATCCAATTCATTGTAAACACTGATCCTTGTATTAATGTTTTGTAGGTCAAAGTAGGTCAAATAATTGGTACAGATTGGTATAAGGATGTTTTTCATTATCTGATACATAAAATGTGTCCTTCACACCTCAAAAGAGAGAAAAAAGATCCCTCTTATTTAGATCATCTCACTTTATGATCAAAAGAGGAATCCTTTATAGAAAGAGCTATAAAGGGATTTATCTAAGGTGTGTCTCTAAATCTAAAGCCATAGAGATCATAGATAATTTCCATGATAAATTAAGAAATTATCACCCTTCAAGGTGCACCAAAACACTTAAGATATTTAAGGATGGATATTATTGGCAAACCATATTTGAAGATGCACATGCTCATGTGTGAACATACCACCAATGTCAAGTGTTTGATTAAAGAGAATTAAATATGGGCATGCCTTTTCAAATGATAATTGAGGAAAATCCATTTACACAATGGGGCCTTGATTCATAAGAGTAATCAATCCAAAATCCTCAATGGGACATAAGTTTCTATTCACTGCTATTGATTATTTCACAAGGTAGACTAAAATAGTGGCCACCAAAAATAGTAGAAAAATTTATGTCATCAAGTTCTTGGAAGAGAAGATTATCACTTATTTTAGGGCACCCCTATCTCTGGTATGTGATAATTACCTAGCCTTTACATCAGCTAAATTCACTGAATGGGCCTATGATAACTAGATAGTCATCAAGTTTGCTTCAAAATACTAGCCTCAAGGTAATGAAGTTACATAATAAACTAATAAAAACTTGATGAATGCTATTAATATGTATATATAAAAGAGACTAAAATTTTTAAAATCCCTACTAAAATTTGCTCTTTGGATAGACATAACCAGATACAACTAGGATATTAAGGTATCCTAGTTCTTACTAGTTTATGGGTAGAAACCTATATTTCCCATAACAGTTAAGCTACCTACATATGATTTTATGGATGAATACATGGATGATGATGAAATATCTTAGTATTTATTATTAAACATCATCTAGATTGAGGATGCCAGAGATGAATCATTGAAAAACTTCAACAACCATCAAGATGTTGTGAAGAGATGGTTCAACAAGTGAGCCAAAGTTAAAGCATTCTAAATTTTAGACTTAGTCCTACTATGGATAAAATCCCATAAGAAAAAATTACAACATGAAAAGTTCACTCCCCTCTAGATTAGACCCTATCAAGTAGTAGAGATACTTGATGAAAACATGTTCAGACTCAAGGACCTATAAGGGAATGAGTCAACCTTGCTAGTCAATAGGCAATACATGAAGCACTACTTATCTTCTACTCTATCCCAAATTCCATAAGGAGAGTAATATTTTCTAGAGTTAGAGTAGGTGGGAGTAGAATATATTTATTTTTGTTTTGATTTCCTATTTCTCTCTTTCTTTCTTTTCTTGCTTTATCCTTTCTCACTTTTCATTTTTTTTTCTGTTGTGTGTTGTAGATTAGTAATAAGTCCTCTGGACAAGAAATATTTGGCTCAATTTTTGTGAACTTGACCCTCAATGGGAAGAAGGGATTATTGATTTTTAATGTTATTAGTCCAAATTTTGGAAGCCTATGCATTGTTCTAATTTATAGAAGTTGAGTGAGGTTAATTAGAAGTTAGTCTTCTTTTGAAGATCCTAAGTTATTTTAAGGCTATAATATAGTTTAAATGACTGAACATTTTCTTAAACAAGAGATTGAATCTATGGGGACCATCATATCATCACCTCAAATTAGCTAAAAGAATTACCTAAGTACAATTTGATATCCAAGAGTGAATAACATTTAGATTATGTCTTGCCAAAATCCTTAAACCTAGTTAATTTTGGTTTCCAACCATGATTTATGAATGTAGGTATATAAATACATATATAATACACCAATGAATTGAAATCATAAACTACTTCATATTCCATGGATGGTGATTTAGGAAACCTCTACTGGGGTTATGGATGCCTAGATGGTAATAGATAAAGGCCCAAAGTGGATCTAAAGACATCTATGTTCGGGCTATGGATGTTTGGGTAGTAGTCAAAAAATTCCCATGCCATCCCTAGTTAAGCAGATCATCATTATATAAAATCCAAACAATGCTTACGCCATTTCATGTCTTGATGTCTTGAATCTTGAAAGTTATCATTTATGAACCTAATGGCAATGGTTAATAAACTTAAAATCACACACATAGTATGATTTTATACAATATTTAAAATCTACTTCCAACTTGTGAGCTTTCATTAGTTCTGAAAGGTAGTTTTGATGTGACTAAAAATCATAGTGAGATGATTGATTTTTTATTCATCTTTAATAGAGGATCTAGATTCTAACATTTTTCAATGTTTCCCCATAGAAGTCACCATTTGTTGATGCTCAAATACCCCTTATTCTCAAAATGGGGACCTTCCTATTGTAATTTTCAAAAAAGCCTAAAAAGCCAAGATTGTTAAGTCATTTGACAATATAAAAAATTGATTTAATATTTACTATCAATTTTTGGTTAATCATTCATATTGAAATACATATTAGTATTTAGAAATTTTTTATTAAATTCAATTTTACTCCAAGTTTTCATTTAAACAATAAATAATTAGCCATGAAATTGACTCAAAATGTATAGACAGCCCTTTGCCAAGGATTCTATTTTTACTTCCCCAATTGGCATGTACGCATTGAGTTTTGAATTATCATTAGACTAACCTTACACTTTTTAAATCATTTACATGTAAAAGTTTAAAACTTGATTTAATTTTCTTATGAATGGCATTTGATGTTTCTTGGAGTCTAACTTGGTCTCTCGCTTAGTTTCATAGATTGTTAGCTTAAACATAGTGGTTTATGACACCTTACAAGATGTCAAATTATAAAAAAGATTATAAAATAACACACACCCCTAACAGTAACATGTGTTACCATGGTGCTTTTCCAAGGCATAATTTTTTATTGCTATAACTTCAAGATGAGCCATTGCTCAAGAGAAATACACCTGCATAAGACACTTGGAGCAAATCTATAACACATGCAACTGACACGATATCATCTTAAGATTTCATGAATGAGTTAGTCATTATAATTCAAATCCATAACATACATTTCATGATCTTATCCCCTTCAAGTAGACCCAGTATATCTAAGCCTCCATGCGTCCCACTATGATCCATAACCTTGTAAGATGCTACTCAGTATCTTTACAGTGAGCAGTCAGGCCTATGAAGTCTATTGAATTGATGTGTGTCCCTTTCAAAATCATAAAAGATTAACATTTGTCCATAACATATCACATTTGATCTAAATCTCATGAGATATCATCAAGTAAACATGTGGATGCACCCAAGCCATCCAATCAAGGCTCAATGGTATCCAATTATCCAAGCCCCTTATAAAAGAAACAAGTGGTAAAAGAATGAAGAGAAGTTTAAAAGAATGATGCATGTCCCCTTTGGACCCATATGATGATGACACTTATCATACCTATGCTAATTTTATTTAAATGTCCACCACAACACCTCTAAATGTCTATCAAACTGATGCTTGTCTAACTTAAACTTATATGATGTTATCGTGTGTCATTATTATATAGCCTCATCCTATGATCAATTAGATCACCTCTGAAATCAATGCATGGATCCACCTAAGACACATGTTTAATATAAATATGTTGATATCTATATATAGGATTTTTGAAGGTGACACATATCTAATCAAAACCATGATTGGTTGTGAGAGATCCACCTGAAAAAGAAAAAGTTTAGATTAACCATAAAAGTGACATGTGTCACTCCCTCAACCAACCAAAATTGGAGGGCCCCACCCAAGATATCTCCATGAAAAAAAGGATTCCATGTGGATGAGAAAAAATAATTCATCACACTAAGATGTATCCAAAAATATTGAGAGAAATTAGAATATACATGTCCTAATTTGAGCAAACTAAGTAGCATAGTCACATTTAGGCCCTAGAAACACCTAGTTGGATCCAAGGTGGAATGACACATGTCAAAATATGGAAAAAAATAGATTTAAATCTAAAATCAATGGTGAATCGAAATCAAAATTGTTCTAAATTTGAATTCTAAGGCAATTAAATTCCAAAAGCAATAATTCAAAGTGTTTTAGATGCAAAGATGATGAGCTCACCATTAACACAAAATAAACTAGAATTACCATCAACATTGCATTAATCAAAGTAATATTCAAAAGGCTACTTGACTAATCTATTACTACTTACATTTGCATTTAAATATGTAAGTGTTTTCTATCTCTACTGTCCACATTCTCAAGTCAACAAAACATGAGCTCTTCACAGATTTCACCTAGGTTGCCATTCTTGGAGCTTTAAAGCTATAGAGAGATACAAAAGACATCAATTTATACCCATAAGATTGCATAAATGGCCCAAGTGGGACCCTCTACTTTAGGTAATGGAATTTCATTTGGAAATGATTATTTCTTATTTCAATATGGTAATTCAATCATTTTTAAGGACATAAAGTTCATATTCGAGGCCATAAACTCAAGAGACATGCATTATAAAAGTGTCTATTATAATTTTGAAAAGGCTAGGGAACTTAATGAGTCTAAGACCTTGCCACATATTATTCCATTGGCCTCTGATATATATTAAATCCAAGTTTTCGGTCTTCATAAAGCCAAAACAAAACTAGAGGTCATGCCATGTGCTGACCTAATATATGGCATCTTTAGGATGTTGAAATGTGAGGATGGATTACTCAAATACCTAAATCAAGGGCTCCCAATTGATTTCATTTTTGGGCCTAGTTTCAAAAATTACTATGACCTACCTCTACTATAAGTAGAATATAACCATATCATCATTGAAATTTGGTATGAGGTGCACTCTCTAGACAAAGTCCTAGCCTCATGGGTAACTGACCCAAAGGGGATTATCTACATGAATGAGCAAGGGTACCTACCTATCCAACAATTTAGGAAAGTAGTAAGGATTGGCTTGGCCTTACTTAACAAGGTATTTGGAAATGCACATATTGGTTATGAAAACATAAGGGCTATTTTGTTGTTGTGTTAATTCTGGAGGATCAACAAATTTTCCCACTTGGGGATATTATTAGTGAGAATTCAGTCACTACTCTGAATGAACATGTACTGATGGATCCCCATTATTTAGCATGAGATATCTAAGAGGTGAAATATGAATAAATTAATAATGAAAAGAAAACACATGGTCTCTTACATGGGTTGAATTTGTGCCTTAAACATATTCTTCAATGTGCATTCACTGCTTTAGGACCACATCAAGATAATCATAGAATATTTCTACCCTCCTATTTACAAGTCAATTACCAAATGTGAAATACAAAGGGTACCATTAAATTTTAGGTAAACACTAATATAAATGGGTAGTTTCTATGTCTACCTTGATTTCATGGTTATCTAAGTAGAAGGGGTGATGGTATCTCCCGTTAGGCTATCAAGATATGTGCCAATGAAATTGTCAAAAGAGGAGATGGCATATCAACTACTCCATGGATTTGATGGCATATTCAAGAAGAAGAAAAATATGGCCCCCTAAAAGACTCCTTTTAATTTTTGAATAACTAAGATGATGAGATGGTAAGACATTAAAGTGGCTACAAGGCATAGGGACTCATACCTATTACCTAAATATGACTATAGAATGTAGGATCCAAACCAAGTGATTACAAATCATCTCCTCAAGTTAAAAAATGATGTGGCTGTAGAATATAATCACCAAGATGAGATGCATGAATGGATATACCTAGATGTAATTAATGATCAAGTAGTCTTAAGAAACACTACAAGGAATAATATAACACTTGAAATGAGGCTTGACTGATAAAGGAAGAAGGAAGACATAGTAAAGCCTCAACTCCCACCAATTCATGGGAGCTTTTTTAATGTAGAATTTGAGGATAAAAAAGAGGATAACATTATTATTATCAAGAATAGCCCCTACAATCCTCCACTTTAGGCCACTCCAAGTAAACAAGACATGCTTCCAAACTTTGAGCTAGGAGAAGTTAACAAGTAGCCTGGCCCCTCTCAAAGGCCTACATTTATCTTTACATCTACTAAAGGGGATACTACACAAATATTGAATCAACCAAATCCTAATTTAATTGATATTTAGGAAGAGCAATAGGTAATTGGATTCTCAATGGAGGGACTATAGGCACTAGCTAGGAGGACTATTGAAAAAATTTATACAAGGAAGAGATCCCTCAAGAATACAAATAGAGTAGTTCCCCCTCCTTCAGCTTCTCAATATCCCTCCATAAGTAA
Organism: Torreya grandis; assembly: GCA_037957365.1. Taxonomy (NCBI): domain Eukaryota; kingdom Viridiplantae; phylum Streptophyta; class Pinopsida; order Cupressales; family Taxaceae; genus Torreya; species Torreya grandis. The sequence goes on along the minus strand of JARHVA010003326.1, from coordinate 318,057 downwards.
TAAAACAATTCCTTCTTTCTTATTCATTGGTAAATTTAAAACTACTCCTACTTATTATTTTACTCACTCTCCCATGTTCACACCCCCCACCGCTGCTTCATTTGGGAGCACCATTCCCCAATTCATCTCCCATGCCACTACTAACATTCCAACTCCAATAAGCTCCTATATTATTGGTGCTAGCCAATATGTGGGGTCTACTCCTTCCTAGGTGGCCACTACTAGTGAATCACTCATCCTTGGCTCCCTTGCATCCACTAAGCCACTAAAACCGATTCCAAAATCATTCACCTAACAGAAACCACTTTGCCTCACTACAACATTGAAAATGATTGGGCCATCAATGCTACCCTAATTTTTTATTTACATGGGCCCTTCTAAATCCTTGTTTGACTCACTTAGAAAATGGGACCCAACTAATTTATATATCCCTACCACAACCTTGGCCTCATTCTCTTCTTAGGCACTCCCATTGTAGCCACCTCCCAAACATCCATCAACTATAACTACCTAAAATTAGGTGAGGGAGATCATAAAAATAAAAATTAAATATAAAATTAAATTAATCTCCTCTACACCCCATTTTGGGATGAGTTTTGATGCAACCATTGGAACCATGAAGAGATTGGTACAAAGACAAGTGGAGCAGCAACAATCAAGCTTGGGTATGATATATGAGAATGAAGACCCACTCTTCATTTTGAATAAGAAAAGGAAGGGTAGCCATGGATAAGTATAATAGTATGAAAATAACTCTATATCTTTAGTACAAACACAAGTATAATCCACTATTTCCTTAATGAAGGGGATACAACAAGAGCTAAAGAGTCTGAAGGAATAAGCACTGCCAATAGTGTTAGACAACACTCTAATTTCAATAATCAACATTGTGATAAATGTATTTAATTTGTAAAAATTTATGAAGATAAGGTATGATTATGGGATAAATCAAGCCAAGTTGGTCATTAAATTTGACCAAAATATTTCCCTCTATGACACCAAGTTAGTAAACTTAATGAGAGTAGCAAGAAGCAATAAGTTGTTTGACCTGAAGGTGTTCCCACTTGAAGACATTGTTCTTGCATAGACAATCCTCATGAATGGGAGGAGGATTTTGAATACATGTTTTTCTTAGATAAAATATTTGAATACATCCTTTGATAAAATTGAATTTAAGATATCCCACTTATTGAAGGATGCCATGATCACTAGGGTGACTAAGCTAGACAACACTCTCATGGATGAGCAAGAGTTCAAATCACAAATGAAGGTTTTTATTTCTCAATTAAAATGATATTTATATGATGCCAATATGTTTTATAAGGTGATATATATTGTGTAATTTTCTAATCAAATGATAAAAAGGTAGAGGTAATTGAAGAAGCAATCAGGGCAATACTCACGTAGCACAAAATGCTAATATAGGACATACCTAATTTATTTAGGACCATGATCCTTGACTTTGCTCAAATAGATAAATACTTCAAATAATTCACTCAAGTATGGACTAATTATGAGGCAAATAATAATCAAATGTATAAAAAACAATAGTAGCAAGCTAGCCAACAACCACCTCTAGGCCCATAGAGGATATTTTGTTATGTTTTATAAATTCAAATGCAAAATATTCCATGTGGAAATTTAAGCCACTTGGTAATATTTGGGAACCATTTTTGGGCCCACTTAAACTTGTATTAGGAATTTTGATCCTATAAATAGGTATGTTTCCTTCATTTGTAAGGTATAAAAATTTATTTGTAAGAATTAATATAAGAGAGCCAAAGAATTTACAAGTTTGTTTGTAGTGTTTAATTATTTATTTATATAGTTGTTACTCACACTTTTAGATCTATAATTATTTAATTTATACAAATAATTTGGAAATTACATTTTATATATGCATATGTTAGTTTGAGCTTAATTCTAGGCTAACAAATTTGATAATATACATGCTCTTTTTTCCTCTCATTTACAGATGAATGTGTATGTAATTTATTGTGAGTGAGTTATATTTATGAAAAATAATTTTTTAGGAATATGAATTTCCCTTCATATAAAGCTTTAACTAAATTTATTTATCTTAGATCATTACTCTATAGTTGGTAGATGCTATTTTTCTATGTTTTGCCTTAGAAGTTAGCAGAACTAGTATCTTTATTCATCTTAAGCACAATCTTCCTTTCTACCTTACCCTACTAAGTCTTGGATCCACCAATGAATCACCTTAGTTTATATCATGTTGTATATATCCACTTTTTGTTTATATTTTTGGAATTAATTATAAAATATTAATACAATTCATAAAGATTAGCTAGAAACTGTGTCACTATATAAACATCTATTATCCCTATAGCAAGGTCTGCTTGATGACTTTCAAAGTGGTGATCACATCTCTATTATTTGTGTTATTTATAGAAATATTTATATAGAAAACTCAATCCCAAAATGATTAAAATATTTTAAATTGAGTTTTTTACTTTCCTCTTATTCCCTAGTGACACAAGGATGACAATAAGTACATCAACAATGCCAACTGAGGATATCCATTCCTCATGGCTTAGGGCCATGACATAGTTACCCACATATATTAGTTTAAACTTTTAATTCATTAAATAATTTTACATGAATGAAAATACATAAGTTAATGATCAAAAACACCATAATGATTAATTTCATCATAAAATGAATAAGACATGTGGCAGCCAATCATTAAATTGATATAAATGATTCCATATTGGTAAATAGCCATTATGAGAAAACTAAGGTACATTGAATCAAAATGTAAATATATATTTGATAACATTGTTTTTTTTATCAACTGATGTTTTAGATAAGTATGGCATATTAGCCATTTTAACATTCACATTCAGTTCAATGTTTTTCAACCATATATGAAATCAGAAATTTATTATGAACACTTATAATCGAGTCATAATATTTTCTCCAATCATGGAGTTTAGTAGAGGATTAATTACCAAATTCATTCAACAATATTGGTAATTTTATTCCCATAATAACAAGTACCAAGTATACATGCATACATCATATTTCTAATTTATCCAAAAATAATAGAGTAAGATGTTTTTCATTATTTCCATTATAGTTCCATCATGAAATATTTTATAAAACTCATAAGCATCAAGGTTTTACATGAACTAAATAAGCATACAATATCATAACAATAATAATTCCTTACTCACTAATAAAATTCTAGCCAAAAAGAAAATAACAATGTGCATACATAACTTACTAGAGTGATGTCTAACACATGACATTTAGCCATATTCATGTATATAAACATTAAGAAAGATATTTTTATCACATGACATTACCATAACCCATTTCAAGTAAATTAAGATTACTTCTTCATCCATAACCTAATAATTTATTCTAACACTAAAATGAAAATACTTTCATAATAGACAACCTTAATAATTAATCAATTCATAACTTGTCCATTTTGGTAATGTGATTAACCAAGCTTAAAAATGAGAATAAATAATAAAAATAATTGATTAATATCAACATAAATACCTATGTAATCAGACTTATAAGTCTCGGGTATAGAAACATAATTTTGTTTACACCATCAATATATGAATGGCCGCTAACTCATCTAAACTTGTTCACATATATGCTATATATAAGATGAAACATATAAAAGTCTCTATATTACATATAAAAGTTGAAAATCAACTAAATAATAGTTATCTATTCTCATTCTATACTAAGAATAATTCCAATGTTTATAAAAATAAATAAGCATATGAATATATAGATACAAAGGAAATAATTAGCTAACTCTCAACAATCATCATTCTAATTAAGATTATAGCTTGCTAATAATCCAAGGCAACATACTCAAATATGCCTAAACCCCAAATAAATAATCTCTTTGCCTAAGTAAAACACTACTCATCTTACCATGATAGTTCATATCAAGAGAACATATAGAAGTTCTACAAGATTGCACAATGAATAATTTCTACACTAAGTGTGTCAAAACCAATTACCGGTTATTACCACAAGAATGATTTGAAATATAGGATAATAATAAAGAATCAATAATGATAAAAATATAGGGTATCACTATGATAACAATATAGGGTATCACTATAGTATTGGCAAGTAATAACTAATTAATAATTTACGATAAAACCCAAGTGTATATAAAGGATTGAATTTCAAAACTAGAAGTGAATTCCAACATGTTACCTCATAATCAACAATGTAAGCTTGCACTTCTTATTACAAAATAATTTCTATCCAAATACAAGGTTAGTGTGCCAAAATATAAATATAACTATTGCCACCAAATCTTGTACCTTAGAGGAGGGTGTTCAAGCCTCCTCCAAATTTGGGTAACTTGGAAGTACTTTCAGGTATGTGGGTGTACCTATAGTAGAATTAAAGCTCTAGGTTTAAGGGCTATCTCCATAAATATACCTTGAAGTTATTATCACCTAAACTATTTGATTGTTTATGGGAAAATGGATATAAGTTTGCATGAAATAAAACTACTTTAATGGGCTAATAGACCAAAAGGATTTCCACAAGACTCTCATACTTCTTTCACTTAGAAACAAAGTTGTTTTATTCTTTCTGGGAAACTATGGTCTAGTTTCTAAATAATAATGGGTCTAGATCAAGGGGAAAAATCCAATTAAATATAGGTTTTGATCGATGCAATGAAATTAATTCCATATATGAATAAATAAACTTATCTATAAAAATAGGCTAAAACAAATGATTCAGGGGTTAAAATTTGTTGCACAAAATTGGGAAGATGTGAAGAACCTAGATTTAGATTTAATTTTGTGAAAGGATCGGAGTGCCAAAATAAGACACCCTGGGGTTTGATGCTATAGACCTTTTCTTCTGCTATTGTCATCAAGACATGATTTTTTGGTGTTTTGTCCATTATCTCTGTGTAACCTTGTATATGAAATTTTAGAGGTTGAATGTCGACAAAGCTATTATAGGTACATTTAATTCTCCAATCCCTAGATCTATCTACACACATGAAACAAGAAATACATTAAAATCATAAGGGGAAAATTTGGGTTAGGGGAAGTATGATTGCATAATCTAAAACCCCTGTTGTCTTGATCATTTCCTACATTAACCCTCAAGCTAAGGTCTCAAATCAAATGTAGTTCTCCCTTAGGAAACATGCATAATCAATGTGCATGGTAGATGTAAGAATTAACTTTCACCTAGGCCCTTCCTTGATCAAGCATACAAGTTTACGTGTGATACAGATCATTATGCTATACTATTGACTAACTTTTAATTATGTATTATGCCAAAGTAGTAAATGATAGATATAAAATTCCTTGTGTAGTCATATATATAGGATAATATTTATTTTGAATTTGGGAGATTTATTCACATTTGGATGACATTAGGAAATCTTAAGGATGAAGTTAAGAAGGGATTGGAACTAATTAAGTGATGGAAACTAAATGTTGGAGTTAAAAATTTCTTTAGATAGGAGTGTTGGAAATGGACACCCTAAGGTCTAGCACTATAGTCTAATCCCAACACTCTTTCCTATAGGATCAAGACTCAGGGGGGATGGAATTAGCATGAGGGATATAACCTGACTGAGGTGGAATAACTATTTGAAAAGCTCGATATGACTAGGAATAAGTAAAAAGGTGTCTAGAGCATAAACTAAGACCAAGATGAGTAAAACATAAGACATAGCTAATGTGAACAAGGCTTATATTATCCAATCAGAGTATCTTATGAAAGTAATATGAAAATACATGATATGTGTGGTTTCTTGACAAATTTAGGGTGTATATATTTACCCCCCTTTTATTCTAGTGATGTAATGAAATTAAGTACTAGAGTAAAATAAAGAAGAAAGGAGTGCATACTTGAACCTACCTATGTGGAGATAAAAGTAATGCAAAGGGTCCAACTCACTTCTTAGCTAGGGAAGTGGATGTAGATTTGAATAGTGCCTAGATAAAGAAGGAATTCCTAAAATAGATGCCCCCTATACTGAATCTGAAAGTGGAATCCATGTAACATGGATAAGGAGAGTAATGCTTTCCCCTTATGTTGAATCTAACTAAAAACTAGGAATGTTCAGATGCCCAAAACTAATGTCTGCCCTCTATCCCACATAGACTCATGTAATCTAGAATGTTAGTATAGAATCTATATGTTGTGAAGATTAAAATATGTTATTCCCCCACTCTAAATATCTAAACTAGAACTAAAAAATTCTCAGAGGCCCAAAACTAATATATATCCTCTATCTTACACAAACTCATGTATTCTAGGTCTAGGTAATATAATGAACCAACCACTATAAATGGTTATGTGGTCTAACCCAATGACAATCTAGGTACAACTGGGTGTAATTTGAAACTCTGGTCAATGTGTAAGAAGATAATCACATGTCTTCTAATTTCATCTATATAATCCTAGATGATGAAGAACATGAACATCTGTGCCATGCCCTCAAATTTGGTATGTGAGTGATGCATATGTATAATATATTAATCTATATAACCACATGTGATATAACCTATTATGCCATGACCCATGTTCAAAACTAGAGATCAAAAAATTATGCTCTGTATTATGCCTATAATATACTATTTTGTCTTATAACTATGTCATGTTGTATGAAGATGTATATGTGAGACATGTAGTAATGTGCATGCCCCCAAATATGGTATTTGAGTCTGAATCTATATCAAAGTCACTATAAATACATATAATCTAAAACAATATATCTAAATAGTCTATGTATCTATAAACTAAAATCATTGTGGATCTATATGATTTGAACTACTATATTTGAATACTCTGTGTTTTTATAAACTAAAGGTAGATCCCTCTAAATGTCTTGAGTAATGTTGAGTGACCCATGTAATCTGAGTCACTATATATTTTGATTTATCTAAGCTAAATATAATAATTTGAATATTGGAGGTGTAAGAACCATGGTGTAGCCACTTATGAGAGTGGATGGGTATGTTGGGTAAGTGTATGAATAAGAATAGTAGGAATGATGCCCCCTTTTGGGCATAGGGATGATATGTATGATAAAGGAGGTTGAGCCAAAAGTGATGACTAGTGGATTAATGATAAAAACAAGGTTGGAATAATTTTAATTGATTGAGAAGTTGTTTGATTGATTAGACTAAGTTATGGAAAGTGGAACAAGTTTTTGATTGGTGAGGACCAAGGTGTGTGTTTGGGTATAAGAGAGGTATAGATGTTGGAAATATTGTCATTGATGTCAAAGGTTTAGTATTATTGGTGATAAATTCCCCATTGCATTTAATGTTGTTTATCATGGCCAATATCAGTTAATATTTATTTAATATTAGCAAATATATTTTTGGTTGCATATGAGACAAAATAAGGGCCCATGGAGAAGTCGAAGAGTCACGGGATAAAGACAAAAGAAGGATGGGACGCATTTTCCCATGAAGAGTCATCTTGGGGAATACCAAGAGTCACCAAGTGAAGACAAAAGAGTAAAGGTGCAATTTCTCATGAAGGGACACTTTGAGGAATACAAAAAGTCACCAAAGATAAAGACAAAAGTGGGAAGGACGTTTTTGGTCATGAAGGGTCACCACATAACTTTTCAAATGCTTGGATATGAAGGGCCATCTAAGATTGGTGCCATTTTTCATGAGGATTGAAGGGTCACAAAGGGGGAAGGCCAAAGGTCATTTGGAAAGCTATAAATAAAGGCTTGAGTAGCCATTTGTAATATGTGAGTGAGAGGTTGATTTTGATATTGTAATATCTAGATTAGAAGAGCAATTGTGAGAGATGAATATGATTTGCATTTGTTATATCTAGCTTAGAAGAGAAAAGGTGAGAGAGAGGAAGGAGATGTTGTATTGATCTATCATTTGTTGAGATGGAAACATTGAGAGATAGGTGTGTGGTATACACAAAAAGGTTGGTGCTCCTGTGGGTTGGTGCTCATGAATTGTTGATGGGTTGGTGCTCCTATGGGTTGGTGCTCACGAATAGGTGTTGGGTTGGTGCTCAGCAAAGGGGTTTGAAGCTCCTGTGGGTTGGTGCTCACAAATTGTAGCTGAGGTTTGTACTTGGCAAATGGGTTATGGTGCTCTTGTGGGGTTGTTCTCATGAATATATTTGAGATTGATTCTCCATTGTTTTTCCCACATTGGGTTTCCACGTTATATCTGGTGTCTCTCTCTATCTTGTGTGATGTTTATTTTTTGATTTTTATTGCATATCTTGAATGATTGATTAAGTGGAATTTGGTTAAAGGAAAGATTTATAAGATATATAATATACTAATTCACCCCCCCTCTCAATATATTTCATGCTTAACAATTGGTATCAGATTAGGTTAGTTTTTGAAAAGTTTTACAGCTTGAAGGTAGATCGAGAAAGCACGATGGCTAGGTCATAGGAAGGATTTTCTACAAATAAGGCACCTTTGTTTGATGGGATGAATTATGCTTTTTGGAGCATGAGAATGAAGGTTTATTTGATGGCCCTTGGATTCAACATATGGAAATCAGTGGTGGAGGAATATGAAAAGCCACAAACATCTATAATTACTCCAATAGAAAAGAAAGCAAGTGAATGTAATGCTAAAGCTTTAAATGCTATTTTATGTGGTTTATGTGAATCTAAATTTGTTAAAGTTATGCAATGTAAATCTGCTCTTGAAACTTGGATAAAACTTGAGAATATTTACAAAGGTGATGGAAAGGTTTAGCAAGCTAAGTTGTAGACTTTTAGAAGGTAGTTTGAAAGTTTGAAGGTGAAAGAAGAAGAAGATATAGCAAGTTATCTTTTGTGGGTTGATCAAGTCATAAATTAGATTCAAGGTCTTGGAGAAACATTAGATGAGTCAACGGTGGTGCAAAAAGTTTTTAGATCTCTACCAATGAGGTATGATGCAAAGGTTTTGGCAATCAAGGAAATGAAGAATTTAGCCAAGCTACAGATGGATGAGCTTCATGGTATTCTCATGACATATGAGAAGCAGACAGAACAAGATAAACCCTCAAAGAGAGAAGCGGCTTTCAAGACATCAAAGAAGGAGAAAGCTAAGATTCAAGAATCAAGTGATAGTTCCAGTGATGATGAAGATGACAATGAAGCACTTTTCATTCGTAGGCTGAAAAGAGGAACATGTAAATATCAAGGAAAATTACCTTTTAAATGTTTTAATTATGGAAAGATTGGACATTTTTCAACTAGATGCCCAGATAAGGTTAAAGATAAAGAAGAAGAAAAGCTGACATACAAGAAGAATTTCAAAGGCAAATCCAAGAAGATATTCGAGAAGAAGATCTTGTATTCTAAGGATCCTATCTCAGTTGAAGATAGTGGAGTTAGCAATTTAGAAGAAGAGATTCTATTCATGGCCATACATGATGATGATCAAGAAGAAGAAGGGGAGGAAGTTGAAGTAGATATGGAAGGAGAACTCAATTGTGCCCTAGAAGAGTTAGAAGTTGTTTAGAAGAAGAATCAAAGGTTAGAGCGTCAGATCAAGAAAAATGAACAAGAGTCAAAGGAAATGATTGAAGATCTACAAGCAAACTTTGAATAAGCCAAGAAGAATGAAGAAGATCTCAAAGCACAGTTGGAAATAGCAAGAAGAGATTGTGAAAGTTATGTTATTGAAATTGCCTCTTTAAAAGAAGATATTAAGAAAGCAGTTAGTGATAAATTAATTAGTGATTCAAAATTTGAAGATAGCACTATTATGCTGAATAAGATATTGGAAAGTCAAAAAGCATATTTAGATAAGATAGGGATCGGTTTTGAAAATAAAAAGAGCTATGCTAAAGCTCTAACACAAGAGGAAACAAAAAGGGGAGAAGTGAAGAATACAGAGGACATTCCAAATAGAGAAGGTTGGAAGGAATAAAGCTACAAAAGGCAATCAGCTTAGAGATATACAGATAGGTCTTATTTTTATGGCTATTGTTTTTATTGTAATGGATATGGTCACAAGAAAGTAGAATGTAGAAAATGAGCTAACAGTTTTAGAAAGAAGGAAAGTAAAGTAGAGTCAAGCAGAAGCCACAACTCTTTTGCTCCTCTATCAAGCTTTAATGAAGAGACCATAGTGTGCTACAAGTGCAACAACTTCGGACACATAGCTCAGTATTGCAGAAGTGTCTTTGAGTTAGTCAAGAAGGATCAGAGTTTCAAAGCTCTATTAATCAAGAAGAAGAATCAGAGTTTCAAAGCTCCATTCATCAAGGAGAAGGTTCAGACATGTTCATGGTAGAAGAAACAACATGAAGATTCTATGATGGTGCAAACAGCTCTACATGTGGGAGGTAAAGATCAGCCATGGTTAATTGATAGTGGATATTCGAGGCACATGACAGGTGATAAAAGTAAGTTCATTTCTCTAAAGAAGATAAATGGTGGTACTGTGAGATTCAGAGATAAAACCACTGCCAGGATAGTCAAAAAAGGTACTTTGAGTTTGGATTATGGTAGAACTAAGACTAAAAATGTTTTGTATGTAAAAGGTCTTAAGCATAATCTATTGAGTGTTAGTCAAATTTGTGATCAAGGATACACATTAAGGTTTCATGTTAAAGGTTGTGAGATTAGAATAAAATATTCAAATGAGTTGATTGCAGATGCTCAAAGGATAGGGAACAATGTATATGTTTTGTCAGATATCTTCTCAAAGGCATGATCAAAGGATACATTCAAAGATCGGTGAGAGGAGTTGGGAGTAATTTATATTACTTCCTTCCATTGATGTTCAATATCAAGTGAGGGGGAGCTAAGTGTTAGCTCCAGGTAGGCCCTTTGCCATTGATTTCAAAGGGGGAGAATAACAAGTACAAGTACAGGTTACTACAATAAGGGGGAGTTACTGTATGTTTTCAGATGATGGTATGTGTAGGTGACAGGATGTGGCAGTTTTAGGATTGAGGTTGCCATCAATGACAAAGGGGGAGATTATTGGAAATATTGTCATTGATGCCAAAGTTTTAGTATTATTGGTGATAAAGGCCCCATTGCATTTAATGTTGTTTATCTTGGCTAATATGAGTTGATATTTATTTAATACTACCGAATATATTTTTGGTTGCATATGAGACAAAATAAGGGCCCATGGAGAAGTCAAAGAGTCATGGCATAACGACAAAATAATGATGGGATGCATTTTCCCATGAAGAGTCATCTTGGGGAATACCAAGAGTCACCAAGTGAAGACAAAAGAGTAAAGGCACAATTTCTCATGAAGGGACACTTTGAGGAATACAAAAAGTCACCAAAGATAAAGACAAAAGTGGGAAGGACGTTTTTGGTCATGAAGGGTCACCACATGACTTTTCAAATGCTTGGATATGAAGGGTCATCCAAGATTGGTGCCATTTTTCATGAGGATTGAAGGGTCACAAAGGGGGAAAGCCAAAGGTCATTTGGAAAGCTATAAATAAAGGCTTGAGTAGCCATTTGTAATATGTGAGTGAGAGGTTGATTTTGATATTGTAATATCTAGCTTAGAAGAGCAATTGTGAGAGATGAATATGATTTGTATTTGTTATATCTAGCTTAGAAGAGCAAAGGTGAGAGAGAGGAAGGAGATGTTGTATTGATCTATCATTTGTTGAGATAGCAATATTGAGAGATAGGTGTGTGATATACACAAAGGGGTTGGTGCTCCTATGGGTTGGTGTTTGGCAAAGGGGTTGGTGCTTCTATGGGTTGGTGCTCATGAATAGGTGTTGGGTTGGTGCTCAGCAAAGGGGTTTGAAGCTCCTGTGGGTTGGTGCTCATGAATTGTAGCTGAGGTTTGTACTTGGCAAAGGGGTATGGTGCTCCTGTGGGGTTATTCTCATGAATATATTTGAGATCGATTCTTCATGGTTTTTCCCACATTGGGTTTCCACGTTATATCTAGTGTCTCTCTTTGTCTTGTGTGATGTTTATTGTTTGATTTTTATTGCATATCTTGAATGATTGATTAAGTGGAATTTGGTTAAAGGAAAGATTTATAAGATATATAATATACTAATTCACCCCCCCCCTCTCAATATATTTTGTGCTTAACAATAGAGATGAGTGTGATATAATAATTAAATGAGGTAGTAATAGAAAAAATATTATGTTATGTCAAAGGTACAATTTCATGATTCCATGTATGAAAATGGTTTGAAAAATGGAGTTATGGGGTTCTAGTTATGGGTAAAATGGTATTTTTCTTTAAATGGAAAAGTTGATTGATATAGAAAAATTGTATTGATTCTTAATTCATTATGCATTGACTAGTTTGAGATCTTGAGCTCTAGAGTGAGATATATTCCAAGGAGATGAGCACCTACCATGACCTAGTTTGAGTAGTTGGTGCCTAGGTTGAGGTTGGTGGTGATGTTAGCCTTGTGAGTAAGATTAATGCTTGATTTTTTCTATTTTGAAGCTTATTTTACTGCTTTTTGAGCTATTTAAAGTAGTCTAGGATAATTTTCACTAGTTTCAGTGCTCCTATCCAGGAGTCAGTGCCCTATACTTGTTCCAATGTTGTTGTCTAGGTTGCAATACTCATGTCTAGTGTTATTGTCCTATACGTAGTGTTATTGTCCTAGAGGCTTGTTTTTTTAGATGATGCTTAGTTATTTGCTATTATTTTTTCTTAGCTAGTGATTTGGCATTATGGACTGATATATATGTTTTTTCTAGTGTTTTGAGGGTAAGGTGTGGATGAGAGAGTTCTATAGGGGCTAGGTTATGGAGACATTAAGGCTATTACCATTATATATTAATGAGAGAGATTTCAAGGATAGGGTAGGATTAGGTCACGTGTGTGACCTAAGCATAGGGTAATGGGATAGGTATTTGATTATTGACTTATGTGAGAGGTGGAATGTAGATACATGTACTTTATAGCTTCCTACAAATAAAGGATGTGTATCATATTTTGCATTTACTGGTAAGTAGATGGTGGGTGACATTGCAAGATGATGGGTGCTAATTCTATTAATCATGTATCCTTATATTTTTCTAGTATACCGTCATGTATACATCAAAGATGTAGTGATAGTGATGTGCTTCTATCAGTTATCATATAGTCTAGTGTTCTGGACATATAGAAGTGGTTGGCCATGTTGTTGGCTGCATTTTTTGCCATGGATGGGAGTGGAGTGACAATTGCATATAGGATGCATAGGATCATGTGAACTATAGAGGTATATAAAACTATGCTCTTATGGGCTAGGACTATGTTTGACCTCCTATAAATAGATATTTATAGATTCATGCAAGAGGTATTTACTAGTGGTGTGAATGCAGCTACCTTATTATAGTATTGGGCTTATGAGCACATAGCAATTGTGCAATTGATTAGATTACCTAGGCTAGAGAGGGCACCTCTATGGCCATTTAGGAGTGGTGTATGAGTGAATTAGCTATTTGGTCTCCTAAGATAGATCATTATAGATTTTTTTAGATAGATTGGTGGCTCATGATATCATATGGAGGACCTACATAGGCTTTCCTAGGTGAGCTAAGGATGGAGTGCAGTTGTAGTATATGAGGGTCAATTATTGGATACATGACCACTAGGTTGGAATGTATGAGATATTTTAGTATTTACACATGACTAGATATTTTGGGGTACCACATGATGTGCCCCCAACAACATGGGTGTGGATGAGGAGTGCACATGCACCAACGAGGGAAGGAACTCATATGAGGCCTACTAAATTTGAGTTCTCACCATTACCTTTAGATGCACAAGATATGGATATAGATATTTTTAATGTAGATGATGTTGGATGTATAGATTCATATACCATATGGTAGGTTAGGCATCGGTAGTCTCCTTTGTATCCTATTGATGGAGGGGATCCTCTTGAGTATGAGGATTTTGCATCATTCTAGATGATGGGAGGTAAACAATGATTATATTTGAAATATGTACAAATTTTTGCTTTTTAGTTTGATTTTAAAGTGTATATCTAATGTAGTTTTATGTAGGTATATTGGGTGGTGTTTAGGATGAAGCACAAGCTAGGGTAAGAAGTGGAAATGATGAGTATTGGGAGACCATCATTGAGTTGACACTCTGAGAGCTCACATGACATGTATCTAATGATGTGTTAGAGGAGATTTTGATAGAGAAAGTGATAGTTACATCCAATGTTCATGTTCTCTTATTTGATAGAGATATGATAGTGATAATTACATATGTTAGAGCAATAAGAGAAAGAGATTAGTTAAGGGTTGAGCTAAATAGGCATAGGATGGCCCTGCCTAATTTTGGATTGGTGAATATGAGGATTATGGATGAGTACACAAACATTTAGAGGTAATACATAGACTTGAATGAGGATCATGGTTATCTATTATAACAAGAGATTCATTGTAATAGGTATATGATAGCTCGAGGAGGTTTGGGGTCATTGAGTGTTAGGTTGGATTATGGGACTAGTACTAGAGGGGAGAGAATGATTGAGAATGAGGGTTTGATGCCCATTCACAATTGATTGTATTTGATGTGATGTATATGTTATGAAAACTTTGTGATATATATATATATATATATATATATATATATATATATATATATATATATATATATATATATACTTTTGTGATTTTGAATCATGTCTATTGTGTTATGGGATTTTGGAATATATTGGTATAATAATTTATAAAAGGTTAATTAGAAGTAGTTGATTTGGTATTAATTTTGAGGTTGCATATGTTTGGTAAGATAGAATTTTGGGATGTGATTTGATTGTTCATGATATGTCCAAGTGTGATGTTAGGTTTGAGTTATAATCATATGTGAGCAAGATAAAATGTGTTGACTTTGTAATTAGTGAATTATTTTGATAAATTGAACTGGTTTAAGATTGGTAAAATGGGATATTAGTAAGATCAAGATTTGGATAAATGTGGTTTGGCTAGGGATGGTTATTTACATATAAGAATGTTATTTTTTAGTAAAAGGGGATGTAAGAGATCACATTTTGCATCACTTACCTAAGAGTGGCTCAAGAATACAAAGGCTAGTCCTTTAGATCCATTGTTTCCCACTAAGTGCAGTTATATAATCATGCATGTGATAATCAATTTTTAGACTATGTGTCTAATACCTCTGAGTAGGTGGCTCAAATTTATAAAGGCTAGACCTTTGGCTCCATCATTTACCCATGAAGTGAAGATATGAACTGAGGCCAATATGAATATGTCATATCACTATCTGAACCCTGATGGCCAACTGAAAAAGTGCCCATACTACTCATGATATGTCAAAATAGGCATTGTATCTAATATTGTCTATTATAAACTAACTATAGCTATGTGTGGAGACTTTACCAAATGTAACTTTATTGGATGTGCAACTGAAGCTTTATGCTATAAATAAGGCTCATATATCCACAATCATAGTGGATTGTTACATGAAATAGTACCCTATGGCTTTTGTTGTGATGCATATGACTAAGTGATAGATCAAGATGGAACTAAAACCTATGATGGTGGCTCATCTAATCTCAATCATTGTGGGTTACTACATGAAATAGGTCCCTAAAATATCAGCCATAGTGACTATCTATTTAGAGCAATACTCTGTGATATGGGTTCATATAATCTTAACCATAGTAGGTTGTTAAATGAGATAGGACCCAAAATTCTTGGCTGTAGTGAATATCTCTCTAGAGTGATACTCTATTGCAGTGCCTGTGATTGTGTTAGATATGTATATAGAATTGCACTATGTACTCATCAAACTACATTTCTATATGTAGGTTACTCTCATTGTACTAGTTTTTAAACCTTCTAAATAGGTGGAATAAGATATCTCCTATGAGGCTCTATCTTAGAAACTGCATTGCTCTCACAATGAGTAACTGATGATTTCAATGAAGGAATATCCCAGGATGACTTGGACATGGATAAATGAGGTTTAAGAATCCATGATGGAGGAGATCATGGTTCCCCCTATGTAAATGTTATGATGCCATTATAAACACATCTATTAATGTAATCCCTAAGTCCATAATAATTATTATCTTTATGTCCACAGATACGATGATAGTTATAAAAGGGATGATGTGTTTGTTTCTATAGGAGATGTGGATCTCATTGATGAGTAGAAGTTAATGTAATCAACCTCTTATTTAGTAGTGCTAATAATATGACACATGGGCTATCCCACTCTAATCATGTTATAGTGGTACCTTGTTAATGTTCTTTGTAGTACATACTATAGGTTGTGTTCTAGAAACTAGCTATTTGTTCTTAATTAGTTGTTTTTTCAGCTGAGGTCTCCTATCTTATTTAGGACATGGTGGATGTTGTGTGCTAGGAGTTGTAGATGGAGGTACTGCTATGAAATCTAGAGTAATTTGATTAACTAAATCTACCTCGATCAATCCCAATTTCCTTTCTAAGGCTATAACTATATAACATAAGTGCCTAAAAAATACTCTATCTGATATAATAGATGTTCAAGGAGAGGTTGGTGAAACCCCTTAATAAATATATGTTGAATATTTAATTTTTTTGGTTTATTTATCAATCATAACATATGAGTCTTGAATATTAAGATATAATCACTAACTGGCTCTGAATTATTTTGATGTAATGTGGCAAGTTTCTCATATGTAACATGAGGGCCCATGTTTGTTCTGTAATTTTTGAGAAATGCCTCCTATAAGTCATCATATGTGTGTAAGGAGCCAATGGTGAGTAGATAAAAGAACCAATGTTTTGCTTCCCCCACTAATGTCTACTGTAACAACTTTATTAGAATCAAAGGACTTGTATGAGATGTCAAATCCTTCTGAAAGGCCTAAAGGTGTATGAATGGATCTCGAGTTCCATCAAAGTGAGGCAATGATGGTATCTATAAATACTTAGGAAATGAAGCTTTTATAAATGTATTTAATAGAGGGTTGATATGTAAATCATTGGCATCCATCCAAGAGTAATAATACTTGTTTCAAAGGTAAGGAGATGTACTTGGTGTTGTAATTCACCTACTGCATGCATCAAAGAAATAATATTTTGGGATGGTATATTAACATCTTGAAGTGGTTCAATTATTCATTGAATTTGATCATTAATTTTAGCCATGTGAATGCTACATTTAGTAATTGGGTCATAGAGAGGGGGTGTGATCACTTGATCCTTGGGAGTAATGGTAACTTGGACCTTACTAGAGGGATGTGAGCTACCATTCTCTTTAGGTGAAGAGTAAGAAATACGTGATACTATAGTATGGGGTGGCTTGGGAAATTCATTGGTATCTTTATGTTTTATTTAATCACATTATAATTGAGTAGAGGATGTGATGTTATCATTAACATGTGAATTATTTGAAATATAATCATGTGTAGAAGTAAAAACAATATTTGGTAGTGCATTATGTTTGAGAGGAAGAATGAGAGAAGAGTTAGAAACATGAGATGCATTATCTCCTTCACTATGTACATAAGAATCATCATTATTCAATGCATTATCATAGACAAAATATTGTTTATAGTCACTCTCATTGTACTATTCATTTGTATGTTCACTATCATAGTCATTATCACTACCATTATCACTAGGGAGAGGTGTAAGAGAAGAATTTAATTATTTTCTAATATGCAATAATTTATCATGTGAAATTGGAATATTATGTACATCTATATTATCCATGGATGGAGTGTATGCATTATTTTCATTTGCAATATTAGAAGTAGGAGAAAGATATTTATCATTTAGACATTCATTTGACAAAGTAGAGTTAGGACATGAGATGTATCATTTGAAGTATTCATTGGTAATTTGATTTTATTTCATTTATAATGTTATATTTTTAACAAAGAAGTAGGGGGGGGGGGGGGGAGAGAGAGAGAGAGAGAGAGAGAGAGAGAGAGAGAGAGAGAGAGAGAGAGAGAGAGATTAGGTTCACATGGAAACAAATTATCACCAATAAGAAGATCACTTCAAAGTTCATGAATAATTTGTTCATTTAGCGCATTGTGCATAGGAAAACGAGGTGAAAAGTATCTTTCCCATTATCAAAATTATTTTCGTTAGAAGAGAAAATGAAAGAGATAGGTTTGAGAGAAGAAGATGCATATAATTTTTTTCACTATCACTTTCACATGTATCATCATATTCCTCATTACAACAATAGTAATTATATTCATTGTAAATAAAATCATTTTCCACATTTTTAGATAATGTATAATTTTGTAAATTTGTCCATTTATTGTTATAATTATTAGAAAAAAATTATAAATTGATCAATGGGATGAGAGGGAAGAAGTGCCTTAGTGGCCATTTTATTTCTTTCACCAAAGAGAATATGTAAAAGTACTATTTAGAAAATAAATACAAAAATAACTACTAGCATAGAGATTTTGAAAATATTTTTGACACTAAACAATTTTCAAGAATTCTATAATATTTATCTAAAATTGTAAGGAAGGCTTGGGGTTTGAGGACCTAGTTTGGAAATCTAGGGTTTTTGGGCTAGGGTTTTAATATTTTTTAAAATGATTGAAATAATTTAAATTCTTAAAATAATTTTGAACAAGATAAACACACAAAAACTTATATGAAAATCAGGATTTTAAAATTAATTTTTTTCAAGAATAACTACTAATATCAAGATTTTGAAAATATTTTTGACACTCTAAATAATTTTCAAAAATTCCAAAATATTTTTCTAAAAATTGCAAGTGAGGGAGGCTTAGGGTTTGAAGACCTAGTTTAAGAATCCAGGGTTTTGGATTAGGGTTTTAGAATTTTGGAAATTTATTACAATAATTTAAATTTTAAAATAATATTTGAATAAATTTAATGCACAAAATTTTATACAAAAATCAAAATTTTAAAGTTTAAATTTTGACACAAAATATGAAGGAAAAACCCTATGTGTACCTAGGGTTTTAGATTTGTTCAATGCAAGTCAAGTTCAATAAACATTTTATTATTTTTAAGAAACTAAGGTCTAGTTCCTAAACAATAAAGGGTCTGGAGCAAGGGGAAAAATATAATAAAATATTGTAAAATATAGGTTTTGATCAATTTAATCAAATTAATTGCATATAGAAAGAAATAAACTTATTTGGTAAAATAGGCTAAAACAAATGATTCAAGGGTTGAAATCTAATGCACAAGACTAGGAAGATGTCAAGAATCTAGATCTAGATTTAATTTTGTGAATGGATAGGAGTGCCAAAATATGACACCCTAGGTTCTGGTGCTATAGTCCTTTTCTATCACTATTGTCTCTGAGACCTAAGTTTTTTTTATTTTGTCTGTTATCTTTATGTGAACCTATATATGAAATTTTGGAGATTGAATGTCAACAGAACTAGTTTTAGGTCCATTTCAATCTCAAAACCCTATATTTATCTACACACATGAAACAACAAATACATCAAAAGAATAAGGGGGGGGGGGGGCGAAACTACGTTAGGGGAAGTATGATTGCATGATCTAGAAACCTTATTATCCTAATCATTTCTTACATTAACCGTTAAGCTAGGGTCTCAAATAAAATGTAGTTCTCCTTTAAGGAATGTTCATAATCAACACAAATGGTAGATGCAAGAATTAAATTTTACCTAGGCCCTTCTTTGATCAAGCATACAAGTCTATGTGTGATGCAGAATGTTGAGCCATACTATTGACTAATTTTTAATTATGTATTGTGCCAAAGTAGATATAAAATGCCTTGTGTATTCCTTTATATGGGAGACTCTTTATTTCAAGTTTAGGATCTTTATTCACATTTGGATGACATTATGAAAACTTAAGGATGAAGCTAAGAAGGGATTGGGACTCATTAAGTGAAAGAAATTAATAATTGGAGCTAAAAATGCCTTTGGATAGGAGTGCTAGAAAAGGACACCCTAGGGTCTAATGCTATAGTCTAATCATAGTGCTCATATCCTATAGGCTTAAGACCTAGGGGATGGAATTAACATGGGTAATATGACCTGGCTTAGGTAGAATAACCATTTGAAAATCTCAAGATGAATAGGAATAAGAAAAAAGGTGTCTAGAGCATGAAACAAGACTAAGATGAGTAAAATAAAAGACATAGATAATGTGAATAAGGCTCATATTCTAAAGTTAGAGTCTCCTATGAAAGGACCATGAAAATACATGATATGTGTGGTTTCTTGACCAATTTAGGGTGTATACAAAATCTTATAGCACTATTCTAAAAGTCCTAGAATGCTTTGCCATTAGTATTTCAATACGAAGGTGATGTGCATGAAGACTTTCCAAGGTAAGTGAAGTCACAGATCAATATCAGATACTAAGGGATTATTGAATATTTGAGAATAGATCCATACACTTAACAACACTTCACATGACTTGCTAGAGTGAAGTCACTTGAATCAAACATGGAAAGATTAAGAGAAAGAAAGGATAGATATTGCTTAACTATTAATGATACATTTCTTCATATGCTTTGACAAGATGATATATGAACTCAAACCATATTGAATTTATTATTCTAAGGTAAAGTGCAATGTTAAAACTAGTAGGGATTTACCATACCTAGTGTTTAATTAATCTACAAGAGCCAAAATGGCTACTACTTATAGAATTTGAGAGAGAAGTGAAAAGAGAGGAGTCTAAGATTCATAAGAACACTTACAAAGCTAAGAAGAAGAGTTACACATGTAAGAGAATGAAGTAGGAGAAAAAACATGAAAAATATCATAGTACAAATGTCCCTCCAAGTCATGAAACTCATGAAATGTGGCATAGGACTCCTTTGCATGCTTAGTAACTATCTTCACCATTTGGCCTCCTTGTAACATCCCACAATAGATTAGGGATATATGTCATGATTTCATTAAAAGGGAGGGGTTATACACAATCCCCAACATGATATTATTTTGCACAAGTTATCACTACCTACAGTCCAAATAACTCCTCTTTCACTCACCTTTCATAGTTCACACTAGATTTGCCCCATTCCATTCAAGGGAGTGAATGACACTTGTAAAAACCCCTCATGGGCTTATATTCCTTAGGAAATCCTTAAAAATCCTCCCACTTGAATTTTTTACTCTCTCATTAGCTTGTTCACATTCCTCATGGACAACTGCAAAAAAATATTCAATATGTTTCTCTTTATCCAAGAAGGTATAATTTCCCTTATGTTCACCAAGGGGAGTCTTTATGGTGATTTATTATTCATAGTCACTCATGACATATTCTTGATCAGCTATGACTTGAGTTCTTTCATCTTCATTTTCTTCCCTCAAAATGTGTTCTTTCTCAAGAAAGTGTGAGGTAAAAGCTTGATGAATGGGTTCATGAGTGTGAGATGGACTATGAGGTGTAGTGGAAGGATGATGAATTGGAGATGGAGTGTGATGTGAAGTAAATGGATTGTGATTGGATTTTAGAAAGAGGACTACACTAGTAAGCTCATGAGAAAGTGACACTTTAGGTTGGTTAGAAATAAAACCACTTACATCAGCAAAAGTTACACCTTGCTAATAGCCTCATTGAGGCTCTTCAACAATAACATGTTTAATTTTTAGGTTCCTTTTCTTCCCACATATTTAGCCTACTTATTTAGCATTGGGTACACTTCTTTGCCAAGTTTTTTCTCTTTGATCTCCCATTGAGTTCCTTATAGCTCTTCAAACATCTCCAACACCTACATAAAACTTGGGACAACACCTCTTAACCATTCAATGACATGGTTAGGGAGTACATCATAATCACCATACCATGTTAGCATATATTCTTCATTAACTTGAAATTGTGGTATGAGGGCCAACAAATATTTGATATAAGATGGGATTAATGGAGGAGGAGCATAATGATGGGATCAAGGCTAGATTCAACTTGTTGAATTCTAACCTATAATAATTCACATCTTGCCTTGTAATATATTTATACACAATCTAGGGAATCATTTGATTCCTCTTAGAAATACTCATAAGGATACTCTTGAGGTTTATAAACATCATTATATGGTTAGTAAAGGTCATGTTGGGGCTGATTGAAAGGAATTTATTGATAGGTTTTTTGGTAGCCTTCCTTATAGGGTTGTCTAATAAAATGATGTCTATATGGGGAGGGAAATGGAGGACCATAGGGTTTCCATGGTTCATAAGATTATTAGTCATTGTGATAGCATTGTTAAGGAGTAAAATATGGTTCATAGTAAGGGTGATAACGAGGTTCATGATATGGGTATTCACCATAACTATTAATATCAACCTTATATGTTAAGTGAGATACAATTACTAATCAAAACCTTCAATAAAATATAACTAAGTTGCTTATAACTAGAATTTTTCATTCAGAGTCACCATTGGTGCTATCTTGATTTCTTCCAAAATCTTATTATAGTAAATACACACCAACAATATTTCCACTCTCTTGGACCTTGGTCCCACTAGGCATGCTAGAATTTTTGTTACCAAGTGTTTCACCCTATAGGAGGGTATTAAAGCCTCATCCATATTTGGGAAACATGATAATATTTCAAGGTATATTTAGGGAGCTATCCCTTAAACCTAGAGGTCTACTTTTTCTATAATTAAAACCACATACCTAGAAGTATTCCCATGTATCCCAAATTATAGGAGGATTGAACACCCTCCTCTAGGGTGCAATATTTAGTGAAAAAAGTAACTAAACCAAATTCTAATATAAGTAAAACTACATCTATTAGTCATAATATATAAAAGTAATATAACATGTAATAGACATTACCAAATACATCATACCTATCCAAAAAATCATCCAAAAATGTAGAAACAAAAACCAAAATAGACAAACCTCCCATCCAACCTTATGATCCCAACCATTAGTGGCCCTTACCACCCTAACCATCTTATAGATGGTCATTTTGGTAAATAGGATTAAGGAGGGAGTTTTGAGCAGGTTAGATTCTAAACCAAAGGATATCACATCACAATAACATAACACTAACAAAGACACAATCACCATTCAAAGGCAAGATGTAAATAACCACCTGACAATGATATTAATCAAAATAAGGAGTAACCATCTATAGGATACTAAATGATATATTAATGTATTTTAAACTAAATCCATTTATATATCTTCCAAGATAACCAACTTAGATCCCCTCCAAGCATGTGGTCAACCTAAGTTATTCTAGCTACAAATTTATAAAAATCATACCAACTAATGCTTAGTTATTTGAGTCTAGTCTAGGAATGGTGATCAAACATAGATACACTTCACACTATCATAAAGAAGAATAGAAACACAACATATAAGTTAATAGTTATGCACAACCAAACTTCAATAACTAGAGAAGCCAATAACATCAACAACATTCAATATTTCTATTAGGCATTTATCAATACATAATTGATTATAATTTTGGAAATGATCCAACAATTAGAATAATCCATAAAATACAATACTGATTTCAATAAACATAAATATAATAAATTAATTTATATCAAATAGTCGATAAAGGGGATTCAGGAGATCATCATGAGGTCTCATAAACTCATATGATCCCTGAATATTAAAATCAGTGAAAGAGATTTAATGGAATAATAGACCTTTTAAATAGGTTTAATTAAAAATTGAAAACCCTCCTTATAAAATGAGGATTCTAGTAGGGCTTTCCCCTTATTTATTAAGGTTACAACAAAACATAAAATACACAAATATCCATACTAAGGCCTCACACAATCACATCAATTCATGCCCTACAAGAATCTTTGCTAAAAAAAATCAATGAAACATTTATATACATACAAATTCATAATAGAATAAAAAAAATTTGGAAGCATGATTAACTAATCCATTGACATGAAGACCCAACCCATTTCTATTCCAAGGGAAACCATGAGAAACATATAAAATCTCAAGCATTTAATTTCAAGTAAAACCCCCAAATCAAAACATAAGTGATTTAAAATGAAAGGGATATTTAAGAAAATCATGGTAAATGGGGTCATCCAAGGGATAATCAATTCAAACTTCACTCCCAAATGAACCTAAACTAATTATGAAGCCCAACTATATAAATATTAACACTTTTAAAATATAAGACTCAAATCAATTTTTACCATTCTAGGAATATACTAATAACCAGTCAAGATTTTTTCCTTAATATGTAAAGACACAAATCAATTTAATTTAAATATAAAAAATATATTGACAAAGGACTAATCTACCTTAATGATTTAAACAAAACCCAAGTTGATATTCAAATTTAACTCTTGGATCAAACCCCCATACTAGCAGTCATTAAAATAGGGTGATGACCCACATGATATATGCAGGCCAACAAAATAATAAGCAAATATTTTAGAAACAATCTTTAAGTATATGCAGGGATTGATATAGGGAATTGAGATACATTGTCATAACCACTTTTTGGTATATTTAGGATTATTATAATACAAAATCAAACATTTAATAATATATAATGCATATAATACAATCATTAAATACACACATAGTTCCTCAAGATAGGGGTCAATGATTCTAATGCACCTAGTCAACATAAAATGCAGTAGGTTTGATACTAAGGGGTCATGAAATATATATATATATATATATATATATATATATATATATATATATATATATATATATATATATATATATATATATATATATATATATATATATATATATATATATATAATGAAATTTAAATACACAACCCATTCAACTACCATATATATATTTTTTATTCTAAAGATATAATGATAGAGAGACATAAAACCAAGTAGCAGATTCAAAATAGCTAGGTCATGGTATTTATAACATAATAAGAAAAGGGAAAACACATAACTCTACCCATAGTACACATTCATCAAGCCAAAAATATAATAAAACAATATTTATAAATACCAAATTGCATAGTTGACCTCTTTTTTGTAAGTTTATATGTAAAAAGGATAATTTTGAAATTATATTGGCCTTTATAGCATTTGTTATTCATTCAAAACTAACAAGTTTAGTAGTCACATAGACTTACCTAGTCCAATGCATAGAGAGATAATGTTCATAATATAAAAAATACAAATCTACCATCAATCCTTGTCTTATTCATGGCATGAATTGACCTAGTATATTTGAATCCATGTCAAGGCAAAAATCCAAAAAAAACCCAAATCACAGTAACTCTCTATGTATATTCTCCATCCTTCTCTTACCTTCCTCCCTATACTTCCCTTTTCCCCCATCACATCTAAGTTTCCTTACCTTCTCCCCAAAATATCTATACTCCCATTCAATGAGGAGATATAAAATCACCCCCCCCCTTAAATTTGTCAACCCATTCCCCTCCATGTGATCCCCATTGCCAAACTCAAAATAGATGGTCAAAGATGACCTTTTATAAAATTCAAGCCAAAGCCTTCAAATAATGAAGTTAAATAATAATAATTAAAATACTAAAATATATATTGTAATAAATTCTAATAAATATTTAAAATCCAAAATGACTAATGAATTTGATCATTAATAATTATAAAGTCATTGGGATAATAAATCACATAGAAGGGGGGTGTCATGGAGGTAGGTCTAGGTAGGTCCTTAGGGAGTTTGAGTTAATAAAGCATGAGCTAAATAAAGATGGGGTAGAGAGAGAGAGAGAGAGAGAGAGAGAGAGAGAGAGAGAGAGAGAGAGAGAGAGAGAGAGAGAGAGAGAGAGAGAGAGAGAGAGAGAGAGAGAGAGAGTATGGATACAACACCAACAAATACATAAGAAGCAACAATAATATGATAGGATACCAAAAACAAAAGTGACAAGGCAAAAAATAACATACGACTGTACAAATAAATAACACAACTATCCAAAGGTACGACACTAACCAAGAATACCAAGTTACCTATCATAACTCATCCAACTTCTAAGAATCACTTTGCTACCCTAAAATTTGATGTCAACATTTCACCTATCTCATAATTAGCACTTATAACCATTGAGTGTACATGTCAGTAATATCTGATCAAAAATTGATAAAATTATAAAGTAATAATGAATTGTAATCAACTATTAATTACTTCAAGATGAGCCATTGGTCAAGAGAAATGTACCTACATAAGACACTTGGATTAAATCTATAAATCCTGTAAATGACATGGCATCATCTTGATATTTACTGAATGAGTTAGTCATTATAATTCAAATCCATAGGATACATGTCATGATCTTATCCCCTTTGAATAGACCCATTAGATATAATCCTCCATGCATGCCAATATGATCCATAACCTTTCAAGATGCTACTAAGTGTCTTTACATTGAGCAGTCAGGCCTAAGAAGTCTCTTAAATTGATGTGTGTCCCTTTCAAACTCATACAAGATTAGCATGTGTCCATAACATGTCACATTTGATCTAAATCTCATGAGATATCATTGAGTAAACATGTGGATGCACCCAAGCCATCCAATCAAGGTTTGATGGTATCTAGTTGTCCAAGCCCCTTCTAAAAGAAATAAGTGGTAGAAGAATGAAGAGAAGTTTAAAATAATGATGCATGTCCCTTTTGGACCCACATGATGATGACACTTGTCATACCTATGCTACTTTTATTTAAAGATCTATCACAACACCTCTGAATACCTATCAAAGTGATGCTTGTCTAGCTTAAACTTGTATGATGTTATCGTGTGTCATTGTTATAGACCCTCACCCTGTGATCAATTATATCACCTCTAAAAGCAATGCATGGATCCACATAAGACACATTTTTAATACAAATATTTTTATATCTATCTAGAGGATTTTTGAAGGTGACACCTATCTAATCAAAACCATGATTGATTGTGAGAGAGCCACCTGACAAAGAAACTTTTTAGATTAACCATAACAGTGACATGTGTCACTCCCACAACCAACAAAAATTGGAGGGCCCCACACAAGATATCTCCATGAACAAAAATATTCCATGTGGATGAGAAAAAATAATTCATCACACTGAGATGTATTTAAAAATATTGAGAAAAATTAGAAGATACATGCCCCAATTTGAGCAAACTTAGTAGCCTAGTCACATTCAGGCCCTAGAAACACCTAGTTGGATCTAAGTTGGAATGACACATGTCAAAAGATGGATAAAATTATATTTAAATCTAAAATCTATGGGGAATCAAAATAAAAAAAATTCTAAATTTGAATTCTAAGGCAATTAACTACCAAAATTAATAGTTCAAAATGTTTTAGATGCAAAGATGATGAGCTCACCATTAACACAAAATAAACCATAACTACCATCAACATTGCATTAATCAAAGTAATATTCAAAAGGATACTTGAATCATATATTGATACATACATTTGCATTTAATATGTAAGTATGTTCTATCTCTACTATCCACATTCTCAAGTCAACCAAACATGAGATCTTCACAAATTTCACCTAGGCTACCATTGTTGGAGCTTTAAAGTTATAGAGAGATACAAATGACACCAATTTATACCCATAATATTGCATAAATGGCCCAAGTGGAACCCTCCACTTTAGGTAAGGGAATTTCATTTGCAAATGATGATTTCTTATTTCAATATGGAAATTCAATCATTTTTAAGGACACAAAGTTCATATTCGAGGCCATAAACTTAGGAGACATGCATTATAGAGGTTTCTATTATAATTTTTAAAAGGCTATGGAACTTAATGAGTCTAAGACCTTGCCACATATTATTCTATTTGCCTCTGATATAGATTAAATCCAAGCTGTCAGTCTTCATAAAGCCACAACAAAACTAGAGGTCATGCCATGTGCTGACCTAATATATGGCATCTTTAGGATGTTGAAATTTGAGGATGGATTACTAAAATCCCTAAATCAAGGGCTCTCAATTGATTTCATTTTTGGGCCTAGTTTCAAAAAATACTATGACTTACCTCTACTATAAGTAGAATATAACCATATCATCATTGAAATTTGGTATGAGGTGCACTCTCTAGACAAAGTCCTAACCTCATGGGTAACTGACCCAAAGGGTATTGTCTACATGAATGAGCAAGGGAACCTACCTATCTAATAATTTAGGAAAGGAGTAAGGATTGGCTTGGCCTTACTTAACAAGGTATTTGGAAATTCACATATTGGTTATGAAAACATAAGGACTATCTTGTTGTTGTGCTAATCCTATAGGATAAAAAAAATTCCCACTTGGGGATATTATTAGTGAGAATTTAGTCACTATGTAGGAGATTCCTAGTATCTTTTATCTAATAATGAACACTGACTATCACACCTATGCAAGTTCATAAGTTACTAATAGCTCAAGGCATTCCTTTTCATGAGAGAATAGATCAAGATTTATGAACTTACTCAAGAAATCTAATCCTTTTTAGAGCATATTATGCACTCTATGTTTAGGTTGAACCCTTGGTCTTCCCTAGGTCATAATGTTCTAGGTATCTAAGGAATACTTGACCATACAAGTTGACCATAGATACCTAGACATCATTTACATGATTCTAAGAGTTAATTCTATATCACCTAGCTCCTATTGACCTACTCATACAAGTCAATGGTTGATAGGTGAGACTTGTCTTGACATAACTAGATTTAGGAAGGGTCAACCCTAACCAAGGCTAGGGGAAATAACAACTAAAATAAGAGGGAATCTAGATTTCTTAGAATCATTACTTTCAAGAGATGCATAAAAATTTATATAAATAAACAAATAAAACACAACACCTTGACCTTTAGCTTGATAGGCTAAGTGCCTTTGTGAATAACTTCCCAATTCTACCTAATTTGGATAAACCATTGGTTACCATGTAACAACTCTACAAGTTTTAGAGTTCCATAGAGTAGAAATATTATTCTGATATCAGATGAAATAACCCTAATTTTTTTTTTTGAATTAGATATTAGAGTACACATTTGGATGCGTAAAGGACATAAAACTCATTTGTTAAATCAAACAATACTCATTTAGAATACTCACATATGAATAACTAGAAAGGTTAGCCTTAACATTCTATGGCATCTTTGGGTCACCATAAGTCCATGGTAATGAGAACAAGGATAACATTGTCCCAATTAAAAAAATGGTAAAAAAAATAAGCATGTTAATCAACTATAGTATCCAAGTTCAATTTCAACCCATAAAGAGTATGATAAGTTCCTTTAGGTATACAACATGAACATTATTTGTATAAAATAGATCACAATTATGATGAAAGGAAAAAGACAAGCACCATAGGTAATATTAGAGTGCCACTAGTCAAGGTTATCCATTCCTCATGGCTTATGGTCATAGCATTTTTGGCCACATATATTACTCTAAACTCATACATCATTTAATAATTTAGCATGAATGACACTACCTAAGTGAATGATCAAAAACACCATAGTGATCAACTTTGTCATAAAATAGATAAAACATGTGTTAGCCAATCATTGAATCGATATAAATGATTCCATATTGTAAAATACATAATTCAAGACAAATAATATACATTTCATCCAAATTTAAATATATATATATATATATATACCATAATATTGATTGTTTAATCAATTGATGTTTTAGGTAAGGACAACATATCAGTCATTTCAACAATCACATTCACTTTAGTGTTTGCTAGCCATATAAGAAGTCATAAATTTATTATGAACACTTAATATTTGATGCATAATGTTTTATATAATCAATTATTTTAGTAAAGGATAAATTCCTAACTTCATTTAACATGATTGGTAATGTAATTCCCATAAAATCAAGTACCAAGTATACATGCATACATCAGATTTCTAATTTATTTGAAAATAGTAGAGTAGGATGTTTTTCATATTTTCCATTATGGTTTTTTCAAGCATACAACAAGTTCCATCATGAACCATTTTATATAAATCATAAGCATCAAAGTTCTACATGAAATAAATACACATACAATCTCATAGCAATAACAATGGCTTACTCAATGAGAAAATTCCAGCCAATAAGAGAATACCAATATGCATACATAACTTACTATAATGATGATCAACACATGGAATTCAAATATATAAACATTAATCAATAAATTTGTATCACATTTCATTATCATCGCCTTAAGATTACTTTTTCAGCCATAACCTAAAAATTTATTCCAACATTAAGATGTAAATACTTTCATAATAGGAAACCTTAACAATTAATCAAATAATAACTTATCTATTTTGTAAATGTGATTAACTAAGATTAAGAATAAAAATGATTCATCAAAATAATTGATTAATATCAACATACATACCTATGTAAGTAGCCTTATAAGTCTCAGGTGTGAAAGCAGAATTTTGTTTACACCTTCCATATTACATGGATGCCAACTCATCTAAACTTATTCAAATATATGTTATATACAAGATAAAACATATAAAAGTATATATATTCCATATGAAAGTTTAAAAACAACTAAATAATAGTTGTATTCTCATGTTATACCAAAGGTAATTCTAACATATATAATATATATATATATATATATATATATATATATATATATATATATATATATATATATATATCCAAAGGAAAAAATTAGCTAATTATCAACAGTTATCATTCTAATTAAGATTCTAGCTTGATAAGAATCCAAGACAACATACTTAAGTATGTCTAAACCCCAAATAAGTAATATCTTTGCCTAAGCACAACACTACTCAAATTACCACGATAGTTCATATAAAGAGAACATAAAGAAGTTCTACAAGATTGTACAATGAATAATTTCTACACTAAGTGCATTAAAACCAATTAATAGTTATTACCATAAGAATGATTTACAATGTAGGATAATAATAAAGAATCAATAATGATAACAATATGGAGTATCACTATAGCATTCGTAAAGAATAACCAATTAACAATCTGGGATAAAACCCATGTCTATAAGTGAAATCTAACATATTACATCATAATTAGAAATATAAGTTTGTGTTTATTATTTTTGAAATATCCCTATATAGATATAATATTATCATGCCAAAATAAAAATATAACTAAACCAAAATCTAATGTAAGTATAATTTCATCCACTAGTCATGTTATACAAAATTAATATAACATCTATGCTATTAAAGAGATAAACAATATGTAATAGACATTACCAAATACATCATACCTATCTGTGAAGTCATCCAAGAATGGATTAGCAAAAAATAAAATAGGTAAACCCTCCCAACCAGCCCTATGAGTCCAATCATCACTATCCCTTACCACCCTAACCATCAGCTAGATGGTGGTTTTGACAAATAGGGTCAAGGAGGGAGTTCTAAGGAAGTTGGATTCTAAACCAAAGGACATCACATCATAATAACATAACATCAACAAAGACATAATCACCATTTTGAGGAAAGATGTAAATAACCACCCACCATTTATATAAATTATAAGGATTAACCATATGTAGGCTATCAAATGATATAGTAATAGATTCAAAACTAAATTTGTTTCTATAGCTTCTATGATAACCAACTTGGATCACCTCCAAGCATGAGGTTAGCCAAAATTGTTTTGACTATAAATTTATAAAAATCATACCAACTAATGCTTAATTATTTAAGTCTAGTCTAGAAATGGTGGTCCAACATGGATACACTTCATGTAGTTATAAAGTAGAATAGAAACACAACATATAACTTAACAATTAGGCACAACCAAATTGTAATAACTAGATAAGCCAATAACATCAACAACATTTAATAATTTTATTAGGCATTTATCAATACATAATTGATTATAATTTTAAAAATGATCCAATAATTTGAATAATCCGTAAAAGTTCATTGTGATTCCAACAAACATATAAATAATAAATCTATTTTTAGCCAATAGTCAATAAAGGGGATTCAGGAGATCATCATGAGGTCTCATGACCTCATATGGTCCCTGAATATTAAAATCTCTTCAAAAAGAGTTAATGGAATAACATACCTTTTAAATATGTTTAATTAAATATTGAAAACCCTCCTTATAAAATGAGGATTCTAGGTTTGCCCTTATTTCTCAAGGTTACAATAAAACATAAAATACACAAATATCCATATTAAAGCCTCATATAATCACGTCAATTAATGCCCTACAAGAATCTTTGCTAGAAAACCTCAATTATATGCTTATATACATATAAATTCATAATAGAATCAACAAATTATGGAAGCATGATCAACCCATCCATTGACATGAAGACCCATCCCATTTCCATTCCAAGGGAAACCATGAGTAACATAAAATTTCAAGCATTTAATTTCAAAGAAAACCCCCTAATCGGGACACAAGTGATTGTTTAAAATAAAAGGGTTATTTAAAACAACCATGGTAAATGGGGTCATCCAAAGGAGAATCAATTCAAACGTCACTCCCAAATGAACCTAAACAGATTGCAAAATCCAACTGTATAAATCTTAGCTCTTTTAAACTATAAGACTTAAATCAATTTTTACCATTCAAGTAATATACTAACAATTAATCAAGATTTTTCCCTTGATATTTAAAGACATAGGTCAATATAATTTAAATTATAAAAATATAGTGATAAAGGAGTAAGATACCTTAATGATTTAAACAAAACCCAAGTCAATGTTTACATTCAACTCATGGATCAAACCCCCATACCAATAATCATTAAAATAGGGTGATGACCTATAGGATATATGTAGGCCAATAAAATGGTAAGAAAATATTCCAACAATAATATTTAAGTGTATGTTTGGGGAGATATAAGGAATCATGACTCATTGCCATAACCACTTCATGGTATACACAAGATTATTAAAATCCAAAATCAAACATTTAATAATATATAATTCATATAATACAACCATTAAATACCCATGACATTCCTCAATGATAGGGGTCAATGATTCTAATGAACCTAACCAATATAAAATGTAGTAGGTTCGATAATAAGGGGTCATGTCATATATATAATGAAATTAAAATACACATCTCATTCAAATACCACATATATTTCTCAGTCCAAGGATATAGTGATAGAAAGATACATAAAACCAAGTAATATATTCAAAATGGCTAGGTCATGATATTTAAAAAATAACAAGAAAAAGGCAAAATACATAGATCTACACATAGTATGCATTCATTAGGCCATGAATATAACAAAATAATATTTTTAATTATTGATTGCATATTCAACTTCCATTTTTCAAGTTTATATGTAAAAATGATAATTTCAAAATTATATTGGCCTCCATAGCATTCATTATTCATTCCAAAGGAAACTAACTAGTTTAGCAGTCAAATCGATTTACCTAGTCTAATGTAAGGAGAGATAATACTCATAATACAAGCAAAAAAAATATTCCATCATTATTTTCCTTATTCACAGTGTGAATTAACCCAATATATCTAAATCCATGTCAAGGCAAAAATCCAAAAAAACTCCAAATCATAGTAATTTTTTGTGCATATCTGACATCCCTCTCCCTCCCTTCTCTCAACTTCCTCCCTACACTTCGCTCCCCCCCCCATCACATCTTTATTTAATTAAATTATCCTCAAAATCACCATACTAACATTTAATTAGGAGAGATAAAATATCCCCACCCCCCATAAATCCATCGACCCATTCCTCTTCATGTGACCTCCACCACCAAACTCAAAATGGATGGTCAAAGATGACCTTTTCAAAAATTTGAGCCAAAGCGATCAAATAATGAAGGTAAGTGATAACAATTAAAATAATAAAATAGATATTATTTTAAATGATAATAAATATTTAAAATTCATAATGACCAATTAATCCAATCATCAAAAATTATAAAGTCACTAGGATAGTAGATCATGTGGAAGTAGGGTGTCATGAGGGTAGGTCTAGGTAGGTCCTTAGGGAGTCCAAGTTAATCAAGGGTGAGTCCAAAAAAGATGGGGTGGTAAGGTGTACATGGGAGAGAGAAATAATAAGAAGTATGAATGGATAGATACAACACTAGTAAATATGTAGAAAGCAACAAAAATATGGTAAGATACCAAAAATAAAAGTGACAAGGCAAGAAATAGTATATGACTACACAAATGAATAACATGACTATCCAAAGGTATGATTCTAACCAATAATACCACATTATATTTTATAATTCATCCAACTACTCAAAATCACTCTACTACCCTATAATCAAATGCCAACATCTATCATAGCTCATAATCAACACCTATAATCACCGAGCCTATACATCAACGGTATTTGATCCAAAATTTGATAAAATGATAAAGTAGTAATGAACTATAATCAACTATCAATTACATCAAGTAATCCATACATTATCAAGTTTAGAATGTAAACATAACATATATACATCACTATAGTTAAGTATCATAACATCAAACTCAATACATATTCTAATAAAGTAAGGAAGTGCATCAATCAGCCATACATATGATATATCAACATTCAAACAAACATGCAAAGGTATACAAGGTTTGGGATATAACAAAAAGTTGAAAGCAATAAAATTGTTATTAAAAATTATCTAATGTGATTATTATTTAGACCCAATTAAAATATTATAATTTAGTGTACATCTAAAAATAGATGTGAAAATAGTTGTATTAAATAAGATTCTTGAACGTTTTGAATGTTTAATTTGAAATATGTTGAAACATTGGTGTTGAATAGGAGTCTTGATAGATTGAGTCTTAGAGATCAAAGTATACTTCAAGTTTTATGGAGGAGGGATGGATAAACTTGAAGGTGTCTCATACCAAGTTAAATGTCTATACAAACATATGATAAAATAAATTTATAATTCAATCTACCATCCATAAAAAAATGAATAAAAAATGTATGTGAATACAAGTCTTGTAAATATGCTGAGATGTTAGTTTGGAAAGAAAAACATAAACAGTGGGATTGATCTTGGTACAAGGTGAATATGCTTATAATAATTTAATTAATATGAGTATAAAAACTTATCTAGTGGGAACTAAATTTTCTTAAAGTGTGTACACAATGAAGTGTCTTAAAGTGTCGTATACTGAATAGGAGGAATTTGCATAACATATACAAAATATGCATAAATAATTGAAATAAAAAATTAAGTGATTTACCATTGTGTATAAACAAAACATTTATCTCAAATGAAGAGTCATTGATACAAGATTTGAATGAGTGGATTATAGAGTTCAATTTTTTATTAAACATGGATGATGTGGGTGGCCTAATGAGATTTAAAGTTTTTTAAAGAATATGAGAATGAAAATATAGATGGTAAAATAGTTATGTTGTATGTCTTGAATTTTTTGAGTTTTTGGTTTGAAATATTTTGAAACATTAGTGTTGAATAAGAGTCTTGATAGATTGTATTACAAATATTAAAGTGTAATTTTAATTTGATGATATAGAGGGATTAATGGTCTTGAAAGTGTCTTAGACCAAGTTGAATGGTCATGCAACCTTATGGTAAAATAAAGTTAAACTGAGAGGAATAAAATAGTTATTAAAACATTACCCAATGGGATAGAATAGTTTATATATTGAAGGGCAAGTTTATGAATTTAGATTATTATTTGGACTTGATGAATAATTTACCATTCAACATACCATCCATAAAAATATGGATAAAAAATGCATGTGAATATAAGTCTTGGAAATTTTTTGAGATATTGGTTTATAAATAAACCCAAATAGTGGGATTGATATAAGGTGCATATGCCTATAAAATTTTAATAGATATGAATATAAAAAATTATCTAGTTGTTGGCCTAATTAATAGTATAAGTGATAAACCAATTACATTTTGAACAAAGATTTTCATACAGAAAAAATCAAAATGTATTAATTCAAGATTGTATTTACAAAGCACATAAAAGTTTTATAAGATTTTATGAGTGGTTACGATAAGTAACCAATTTCCATGAACCATATTTATTTTAAACATAAAAACAAACTTAGGTAAAACTAAACAAAAATACTTTGGATAATCAAAATAATCCCAACAAACTCCCCCTTGATCCAAAGGGGTATAGAAGAAGAAAGAACTAGAGTAATGACTCTGAAGTCATCATAGAAACTATATCACAACTACAACTAGTACACTATACCTCCTAATACTAATCAAAACCAATGTCTCTCCATATATAAGCCCACTTTGTGAGTTATGGCATAAAATTCTAATGAACATTATAAGGCTTATTCATCCCCTATGATCATCATATTGTACTATAGTAGAACTTGATTAAATCCTATCTAACTACATCAACCCACATAAGGTCTCACATAAGAACTTGTCTAAGTGATAACCCCATAATTTTTATGGCACATCTCCTGATACCCAAAAAATGTTGATAACCTTTGCTCAACACTGCTAGTGTTAACAACCCCTATCAACTTGTACTATCACCAATGACTGATCAAAGTCTAACCAATGCCTAAAAAATTATCCCCATATCAAGTAAGAGGTAATAAGTAATCTATCAATAGAAATAAAAAAACTAACTATGTCCACTCCATGTCATGAATATCAGATATAGAAAGCCAAAAATGGAGCTAAAATCAAAAACCTAAGTCAAAATTACCATTCAAGCATGAACCTAAACTCTAAGCAAATAGCTAATTGGAGAGGGTAATTGTCCTCAAGCCTTCAACCTAACTTCCAAACTATAATAATATGCTCACAATTTATCAATCAAGATAATCTTGAGAGACCTATAAAGGATGTTAAATTTGTTGACAACACAAGAAATAAGTGATAGTGTGGGAATTGTCATTTGAAAGGTGTTGGTTTTGAGTAAAAATGAACCTTTATACATTAGTTTCATTATATTAGTTGTAATAATCATATAAAGATACTCAAAATTACAAATTTGACCATTTTGTTTGTCTAAAATGTTTGAAAACCTATAGTTTGACTGGTTAAATGACCACCTTTGCATTAAAAAAAGTGATTAGACAAAAATTATCTCAAGAAGCCATAACTATGCCTTTATACTACCAATTTGACCCTTATTACTCCATTACAAAATGATGTTAAAAAATAACATTTTTTTACCAATATAATATTAATGGGTTTTAAACCCTGATCTATTTGTTAAGAAGAGACTAACAAAATATAATTTGACATACCTACCTTCAATTTATTTGAGTATAAAAGGGCAAGATATTTAATATGTCCTTGACTTGGAAATTTGAAAATAAAATTAAAATGTATGGTAAATATTTTACCATCTGTTTTACTTTTACATGTGAAAATTTATTATGTTGGCTTTCCTGGTGGATCCCATAATGAGAATAAAAATTAAGCAAACCCTATGCAATAAACAAAATCAAACAAAGGCCTGTATATTCTTATTTGGAGGAGATCGTACAAAGTATGATGATTCAAAAGGATGCACTGTATTACTATGTAATACTGGTGTTGATTAAGAACATTTTCTAATTATATTCCACTTCTCTACGTGTGTTGGCTATGTTTTATTATTCTTCTGTGATATGAGGGCCTAATACAACTTCTACCTATAATTTGAAACCAATTTACACTATATTTTTGAACTAAACAAATAGGCCAAGCCAAAGAATATATAATCAAAGACAATTCAAAATACATTAATCAATAGAGTTCATCAGAATATTCCCTTTTGAGTGGAGTAATGATCTATTATAAATACTATTTAGATCAATAATGAGATGAAACTAAATTGGGCTATCCAGCCATTTTTAAGTTCACAGAGGTTTCACTACAATGTACGATGCCAAACAAAATTTAACATTGCAAAATAATACAAATAGTGCCACCATATAGGTGTCATAAAGGTCTAAAACATGTCATAAAATAAAATAAAACTTAC
The DNA here is from genome assembly GCA_037957365.1 of Torreya grandis. NCBI lineage: Eukaryota > Viridiplantae > Streptophyta > Pinopsida > Cupressales > Taxaceae > Torreya > Torreya grandis. Next base: position 280,312 of record JARHVA010003326.1, on the reverse strand, counting down.
TAATTTGCCTTCTTTGTGTAGCCTCATCTCTTTCAAGTCTTCTTCAAATGTCAAGCTTTGTAAAAAAAATTTCAAATCCTCTTTTTCAAATTGCCTCACTCTGATACCAATTTTTTCCTAGTTAATAATGGAAATGATAACCCAATTATATTTTGAACAAAGCTTTGCATACGAAAAATATTAAAATGTATTAATTCAAGATTATATTTACAAAGAACGTAAAACCTTTTTAATCTTTTATGAGTGGCTATGGGATGTAACCAATACCCATGAATCAACTTTATTTTAAACATAAAAACAAACTTAACTAAAACTAAACAAAAATACTTTGGATCATCAAAATAATCCCAACACTAGTTGAAAAAAATTGTAGCTTAATACCATTGTGTACACACATCAAATTAATCTAAATTGAAAATAAAATTATATAATATTTTATAATATGTAAAACTACTAGAAGTTAATCCACATTTCCAATGTGTGTGATGAAACATTAGAATCAACACTCCTACTAACATGATGGTTATTTATCCATGAAAAAAAATATTATGTTCAACCACATTAATATGGAATAAAGAGTAATTTTATTTTTAGTGGTCTTAATGTTGTAAATTTGACCTATTAAGGTCAAATGCCACCCCCTATAACTTGAAACTTTTCATGGCACTATTATAAGTCTCTACATGGTGGTCTACTATAGGTATATTGACTAAAAGTGAAGGTTTTGAGTCTTTTAATGATAAATTTGGAGTCAAAATGCTATTAAATCATCTCAAATACCTTTAATTACTTCATATTTATGTCATTTCCTTAATTCAAAGGTCTTATGTTTTGGATCCATCTCTTCATGCAAGTTAAAACATTGTTTTGGCCTCTAAAAGTTCCCACATGCCAAATTTGATCCTTCTTTGATGTCAAAAGAATTTTAATTGTTATAAATTCATGATTTACTCATTATCTTAATTATCATTCCCTAAATTGGTAGTTTTAAGCTTTAAGTTTGGAGAATATGTAAAGAAAAGACCATTTTCATGTGTTTTCATGCAAAAGTACAGGTTTGTATGGCCTTTTCCTTACAACAAAGGTCATGAGAATGAAATTTAAGTCAATATATATGTTTAATAAAATATTAAATTTTAAAATATAATAAATATACTAAAAACTGATCCATAATCACTACCTTGCTTCTTTGCACATCAAGAGACCCCTTTAGGTTTGTAGATGGTACGGTCATGAAAGAGAAAATCAAGGTCTAAATTTTTGGGTAAAGAAAGGGGTCTAAGAGATATTATAGATATTGAAATTATTTCTTATTTTCTCATTCCATAGTTCATGAACCATATTTAAGAAGATAAAGCACTCACTATGCCTTCTTCATCTAAGCAAGCAACCAGTTTTCTAAGATTTCTCCTCATCTGGGCATCATGATATTAAGAATCAAGTTTATGGAGTTCTTCAGGAATATGAATCACCTTCCCATGGAATTATTCATCTTATTTATACATGTTTTAGTTCATATGGATCTCAGTAATACATATAATGAAAATGTATAGTCTGAGACAATAAAGAGAGATGGTACAGTTCATGAGAAAGAAGAATATCAAAATTTATTGGAATAATATTTGCGAGGGTTTCATTTGTGTCATATGTATTTCATTCAAGTGACATAAATATTACTCAATCTTAGTCTCCCTCAAACACCATCAATCATCCTCAAACCTCATCGTAGTCATTATTTAGAATATGTTAAGGAAACTTACCATATATTAAGGTTATTAGCAGAATCCTAGGTTTTTTTACATAGTGTATACCTCCTTTTAGAGCTTCGAAAGTGGTATGTATAATTTAGTAATATAACTATGATTCAATAATATTATTTATGAATCTCAAGGTTGTGGATTCATGCTTATTTCACCTCCATCTTGTGGCATCCCATCTCTTAGTCTTCTCACTACCATTCATCACTATTGTAAAGCTCCATCTCTATCCTCATTCAATGTTTCCCATCATCCATAACCTATCACCACCTTCCACCCACATCCATATAATTTATTAACTATTAATAAGGATTAAATATTATGGGAAGAATCATGATCATGAAAATATTGTAAACAAACCTTAATACAGTACTAAACAGAGCTTAAAGGCCACCTATAGCCAATGACAAAGAACATATATAGTGTCTTATTGAAAAAATAAAGGAAGGTATGTGGATTGAGTTATTTTAAGCAAGGTTTGAACTCTTATTCACTTGTAATAATATCATAGGCATGATGGTTACCTCCTCATATTCTCCAAAAACCCAATCCTTGTCATAGTCTATACAAGTAACAAAAGAATCTCCACTTACTGCTATGCTAGCAAAAGGTGAGATCAAAGATGCAGTGTTTGAGGGAGAGTTGAACTTATTAAATAAATTAAATAAAATTAAAATCATTGGAGTGACTATTTTAATGTATTTTTGTGTTGTTTCAAGTCCTAAAACCTACATATAGTTTGTACAAAATCCAAACATTCACACACAGTCAAGCCTATAAGGAAGAAAAGACTATGCTCAAAATGTTGGAATGTAGAGTGATGAGAAGATAGTGTTACAAGGTGATAAATATGAGACTTAGATAAAATTCACCCCAAGAATGGATCAAATTAAATTGCAACACGTTTTTACAAGAATCTCCATCTACAGTAGGGTTAGAAAGTTCTTAAAGTATGCCAATCTTTTAATAAGATCAAAATTATCAAGAAGTTTATTGTGATGCCTTGAAGTTTAATAGGGTTTATTCCCATGTTGATAATAAATTATAATATGTTATGAATATTTATATCAAAACATGAATTTTAATTACATGTTACACAGTCACTTAGCTCATGAAATCACCTACAACCATGAAAACATAGGCCTATCTCCAAGTTTGTGAAAAGAATGAGAGCATAAAACTCTATGGAGGAGTCATATGATAAAATTGAGGATTTATAAGAGAAATTAAAATTAATAATAAGTAATTGAATGAAATATTTTTGTCCTAAATAGGGTTCACTCCAAAATTAGCCTTGAAATGGCCACACATACCCAGTACTAACATAAATTGCATTGGCATATCCACATACCCTAAAGGTGCATTTCAAGATACATTCATAAAATAAGGAATAAAGTGAGGTCATATTTAAATTTAATTTAATATTTTATATATTTAAACATAGATAAATCTCATGAGTTCCAATAAAAGTACTACCAACTCATGAAGTTACAGTACACATGCATGTGTATGGAATCAAGACTATGTAGGAGCCTAAGAACATTGTTTGAAGAGAAATATGCTAAAGAAATAGGTTAGAGTAATGTTCCAAGTGACTTGGTAGGTATTTAAATTTCAAAATTATTGTGTAATAGTTATAAAACATTTAAAATTCACCAATTATCACCTACAATAGTGTTGGTAGATGTAGTGATATTGAAAGAAATGAAGAGAAATGGTGTTTAGTAGGGTGCATAAGATTGAGTTTGACCAATGAATGACAAAACCTATTTAATTAATTTCACTAAAAATAATAAAATCATTTTTGACACTCCCATTTAATTTTTAAAATCATGTAAAGGGTAAAACTCAGTTGGTATAGTTTAAAAACCATGAAAATTACAAATGTAATCAACACCTAATAAGTTATTTTTAGAGAATTTAAGGTTTTAAAGATTCTTTAGGTGAAGTTAGTTTATATTTTTTTGTAAAAATTATAATTATTAATATATTAATATTCCAATACCATCATTAATTTCTTACCAGTGGTGTAATTGGTCACTATTTTGTCATAGACCATATACAGTCAATTAAGCAATCATGTGAGACTAGGTGATCAAATTGAAGTTCTTATGAGAGCAAGAAAGAGTTTTAAACTTAATTAAAGGTTATTAAGAGATAAAATATGATATTTAAGGTCCTAATATTCTATTTTATTTATGTACTACTTATATTTTAAAGATAAAATTCCCTTGAGGACTAGCTAAGGCAGAAAGATCCAAAACAAGCCTAAATGTGGAGGATGTTTCTTGCTCAATATATAAGCATACTTTTGAATGTTTAAAGAGGTAAGACACATTTTTAGGTATTTAATAACTATATATTCATGTTTCAAATATCTAATAACCTCATTTGGAGTCTTAAATACACTAAAATCAGTCTCGAGACTACTCATGTCTAGTAAATCCTAGACCCTAAGCTGATTATATGGAGTATGAAGGGTCAAAATTGAAGAATATTTGGAAAATGAGGGTTTTTTGACATTGGAAGTATATTTTATCAGTTAAAAATATATAAAATTTCCATTTTAATGATAAATATCATGTAAACCATGTCTTCTCACACAAATACTAACATTTCTACCCTATAAGTAGCCACTTAAGAGAGGAGAAGATTTGGAGTTTGAGTAATTTGAGATAGTTGTGTAAGATGATAAATAAGTGGAAAGAAAATATTATGATAATTTTTAACCCTCTTATCCTCCTACATGTGCCTCAAATCATCATTAAATCAATATTAGGGCTTTTAGGCGTAAAGTTAGTCTTGAGACCTATAGGCTCACACCACCATCAAGGGACTTTTAAAACCTTATAAGTAAAGTGAGACCAGGATAAGGTGTGAAATGTTTTAAAAAGTATAATAAATGTGGTTTTAAGAAAAAAAATTATAGGATAAAATCCATTTTTGGTCTCAATAAGCTAATTTGAGCCATATGGTCTACACAGTCAATTCGAACCACCTATTTGGATGATTTATATTTCACCACATGGATAGCTTGAAAAAATTATATTAGAATGATTTTAGGACCAATATTTACTTTAAATAAATTAATTATTGAGTTTTGTTGACAATTTTTGGTATATGAATCATCACTAAGACCATAAGTAGGTCTAGAATGCATGTAAAACCCTACAAGTCAACTTCTTTATGTATGTATCTTTGCACACTCTTCGCATGGGATACCAAGATTTTTAAGAAATATTAATGTGTATATGGAATAAATATCCATGTAATTAATTTATGGTTTGGAGTTATTACTTTATGAACCATCATTAAGAAGGTTCACCTCCAAAACCCTCCTACTGACCAGTTTTAAGAAAAGTGAAGTTTCTTATACTCAAACATCAATGAATCATATTATAACCATTGGAAAAATGAATTAAACTTAGATAAGGTATTTTATATGGTAATTTTATGTACTAAACTATAAATACCTATCAAAAAGTAGGGTTTTTTGAGGAAATAGTGCAAAAACAGAGGTACAAGGTAGTTTAAGATGGTTCTAATCAATGGGAAGTGAATTTTGTCACTTTTTTAACCTTATAAATCCATCATATTCTCAAAACCATGCCTATAAATTCCTCTATGAGCTTCTTCAAATTAGCCAATCTGTAGATGTGGTGGACAAGGTGACCTAGTCAACTATTTTGACTAATTTGTAGATGATTCTTGCACAAGAAGACATATTTCATGATTCATGTCTCAAAATCACTATATTTTAAGGTTATAAATGTTTTATGTAGTTTTTCAGATTCATCAAGTACTAAGAGTTAGGCTACTAAGCCTAATTTGCCTAGTAGACCTATTTGGTCAAGCAAGTAAATGAATAATGGCATAAAAGGGATTATGGATGAGTTAAGGAAGATTTGTCATGACATAAAACTAATACAATTAATGAAAAACTAATATTTTAATTTTAAATCATGCTTAATTGATCCTTATCATGATATAACAGGACCTAAGTGGCAATCAATGCAAAAGAGGCCTAAAAAATGAGTTAACTAATATTAAGTGCTAATCATGAGTTAACCAACCCTTTACTAATAATCAATTCATATTCCATAGTCTTCATGAAAAAAGGAGTTTCAATTAAAATTTTATTATGATATAAGTAAGAATAAGTAGTTGTACACACCTTTTTTTCAATGCTAAAGAGCTAATTTAAGGAGCATGCAAGGCACTAGACATAGAGAGTTTGATGGAGGACTAATGATAACTATTTATAACTAAGTTATACTTGAGTTATTGATTTGGAAGACTTATTCTTCTTTCCTCTATGATAAATTCTTATATTATCTCTTCATGTTATATATTTTCAAGCTTTTAAGCCTTATTTCAAGATCCCTCTCTTGGGCATGAGGAAACTCTACCAAGATTGAAATTTATAATGTCTTGAATCAATAAAATGGACTATTTTAGCATCTTTATGATTTATTGATAGTGTGTGTATATTCTTTTTTATATGTCTATAAGTGGTATGAATCTTCCCTTACCATGGTATTTCCACACCTATATGTTTATGAGTTATCTTATATAGGTCATATGAAGTGTCAAAGGTTGGTGATTAGATTTGCAGTGTAAAAAGGTTAAAAGTGTTTCAAAGTATACCTATCTCTCTTTACCTCTAATTTATTATCATTCATTTATTCCTCCATGTGAAACTCTATTTCATAATAAGCCTTAGAGTTAGTTTTTTAGTCCATTTCTAGTTCATTAGTGTTTTACAAGTATAAATTTGAGTGGATTAACCAAAAATATAGGTGTATCACCCTCACTAGACTAGGATTTTCATTTCAGTTATATTTATAACTCTTTTCACCCCTAAATCAAATTTGGTTTTATTAAATTGAGGAAAGTTGACATATCATAGGAGCTAGCTTCATAATCCATAGGTTTGACCTAAGTACAATTTCCCATAGCCTATAAACCAATCTAATGTTAGTCCAAGTTTGAAGGAGATATGAGAAATCTATTTTAGTAGGGTATAACTTGGGTTGATAATAGTTCTGACATGCCTAGTGGGACCTAGATTCAGCCATTAGAGTACTCATTTGTGGCATCTTGGTCTTCACAAGTAGTTTCAAGAACTCATATGGTCATCATCTCTGAGTTAAATGTCTTATCTTATTCATAAATTCATTATTTTGCATGTGTCTTTTAGTAGGCTATATTATCCTATAGAGAATATTTTAGTCATTCATCTCCTTATCAACAACCTTATGATCCATCCTAGTTCCAATATGATCCTTATCATCCCTACATTTTCCCATATCAACCTTATTATGAGCCTCACCAACTCTATATAGAACCCTATCATAAGTATAGTGGCTCATACCAACCCTATGATAGCTCTCATGAACTTTGTTATCCTCCATATGAGCCATATCAATTCCAAGATCAACCACCCTTCCAAGATGAAATTATTTTTTAAGATGAGTTAGAGGATATGAAAGGATGAATCAAATTATTACTAAAGAAATTTTAGCCTTGAGATAAAAATAGTCACATAAACAATCTCAAGAGTCACTACCTCCTACTGACCCATGCCACTATCCATTGATTACAATTCCACCTTAGCATGAAGTTATTCCCTTCATGCCCCAAGATGTAGTATTATCAATATAAGAGGCTCTTGAACACAAGTTTATAACTTGGAAATAATTACAATAGTCAAGTATAATCCCAAAATTTTAAGTTAAGGATAAGCATGAAGGCATTCAGCCCCCACCCCTCCCTCATCAAGAGCCCAAGGCCTTCCCTTCATGGGAAGCTATTTAATAGAATTTTTAATAGAGAGAGGAAGTAATGGATGTTAAATATGAACAAATGAGTAATTAAAAATAAGTACCTATAATAACACCATTAGATTTATATCATCTTCTAGAGTATTTTTAGGGATCCACCATGCCACTCTTTGAGAAAGAACCTCTCATTTGTGAGTTAAGGGAAGAATATATAGTTGATGTGATAGAAGATGAGAGTGTCTAAAATGAGTAAGAAGAGGAAAAAAATTATTGTAACACCCCTTGTAAAAGATAGGCATGATTCAATATTTTAGAATGCAAAAGAGGATGAATTAGAAGAGGTTGTTGAGATACAAGATGAGCTACAAGTACAAGATGAGACAAAAGAAAAAGAGGTGTCAATTGATCAAGAAGTAGATGGTTTATATGAACTCCTTGGTCACATGATATCTTCCATTCATCATGATATCTCACAAGAACTTGTAGTAGTGGTAGATGATAAGTACCAACCAACCAATGAGATGAAGAACAAGTTAAATTTGAGAGTATGCTAGATCATCAAGTTTATGTTGAAGATAAAACATTTTTAAATGACCAATATAAGATATCAAAGGATGATTTTTAGTCTCATGATCATGACCAAGAAAGTGATATTCTTTCTCTTTTGCCTTAGACTATTCAAATTGAATAAATTATAATCATACTTGAGCTTGGTGAAAATTAATGACTGGACTTGTTTGATGTCATCAATTCAAGTTATTCTTTACTTGAAGGTAATTCATTTCACGTTGAGAGAAGTAGTTGCATCATGAAATAAGGATTCAATGCTTCAAGTGCACCATTCCAAGAATATATCTTATCAAAAGATGACTTGTTTTAACTTTTCAAGCAAGATTACCAACTCTCCACTTTTGGGAGTTGGAAATGACCTCAAATGGCCTCAAGAAGTCATGAAATTAGATTCATCTCTCTTTAAAGCTAGACTTGCACCCATAAAATAAGAGATACTTCAATTATTGATCATGTGTTAGGGTGTGGAGCTAAAAGCTACACCTTAAGGCAAACAGGAGGGTTTCCAGTGTACGCAGTCGCTGGCGTCGGCAGGCCACACCAACGTCGGTCAGGGGACGCAGAAGGGAAACCGACGACGGCAGGGAATCGGCCGGCGTCGGTCACCTCTAGGAGGGCAGGGACCGATGTCAGTCACCTGTAGCGGTATGAACTGCTGTTTACAAATAGTCAGTTAAGTGAATGCAGAGTTTGCATGTTAAAGGCTTGTTCAAAGCCTTGAGCCACAAGTCTAGTCAGTGTATGCATGAGATCTATATAATAGACTCATGGGCTGTATTGTTAAGTGGAGAATTTGGAGAAGAGCTATGTGAAGCTTGGAGAGTTCTTCCCATGGTGGAATCAAGTAGGATTCCCCATGTGTGTTTAAGTAAGATCAGGTTTGATTTGTAGGGGTGTATGGATGCGAGGGTCAGAAAGGAGATCAGCGGGGTAGCTAGATCCAAGGTGACAGCAATAGATCAGCAAGATCATGGAGAGAACTACTTAGAGTACGATTGTGTACTCAATTTTACAGATGGTGCAATGAGGTGAACAACAGCTTGTGTTAGCTGTGTGTTGTGACCTATGAGAGAAGATTACTCTGGAGGGAAGTTTACTGTAAGCCCACGAAGTGGAAGAAAGAGTGCCACCTCTTTATTGTAAATTCCTTTGTAATGAGTTGAATATAATTGTATATTGCCTCTCATATTCTGTGTGTCTTCTCATTGATAGTTATTTGTTCTTCTGGGTTCCGCATGTTTAGTTGCTTATACATTGGTAATCATGTGTGCTCTTAAATCTGACATGTTGTGTCAGAGCTTTGGGGAGTTTCGGTCCCATCAATTGGTATCAGAGTGAGGTTGGACGTTCTCAGAGCGAGCTTGACTAACAAATGGGCCAGATCTATTAAGTGTTTGTTGATTACAGGTTACTCATAGGGGTTATTGTTTGAGTGGGAGTATAGCAAGGCAGAAGATGGTACGATGAGAATGAAGAAATCAAGCACAGGATTAACACCACATGGAGTGTGGTGGGCTGTCTTCGAGTGGGAGCTTGGAGAGGAATACAAGCAAGGATATAGATTGGATAGGGTACTAGTTTTGGGTACAGGTGCAGCTCTTTATCTCCAAGTGGGAGATTGTTAGGGTGTGGAGCTAAAAGCTACACCTTAAGGCAAACAGGAGGGTTTCTAGTGTACACAGTCGCCAGCGTCGGCAAGCCACACCGACGTCGGTCAGGGGACGCAGAAGGGAAACCGGTGATGGTAGGGAGTCGGCCGGTGTCAGTCACCTCCAGGAGGGCAGGGACCGACGTCGGTCACCTGTAGCGGTCTGAACTACTGTTTACGAACAGTCAGTTAAGTGAACGTGGAGTTTGCATGTTAAAGGCTTGTTCGAAGCCTTGAGCCGCAAGTCTAGTCAGTGTATGCATGAGATCTATATAATAGACTCATGGGCTGTATTGTTAAGTGGAGAATTTGGAGAAGATCTATGTGAATCTTGGAGAGTTCTTCCCATGGTGGAATCAAGTAGGATTCCCCATGTGTGTTTAAGTAAGATCAGGTTTGATATGCAGGGGTGTATGGATGCGAGGGTCAGAAAGGAGATTAGCGGGGTAGCTAGATCCAAGGTGATAGCAATACATTAGCAGGATCATGGAGAGATCTACTTGGAGTACGATTGTGTACTCGATTGTACAGATGGTGCAATGAGGTGAACAACAGCTTGTGTTAGCTGTGTGTTGTGACCTATGAGAGAAGATTACTCTGGAGGGAAGTTTACTGTAAGCCCACGAAGTGGAAGAAAGAGTGCCACCTCTTTGTTGTAAATTCCTTTGTAATGAGTTGAATATAATTGTATATTGCCTCTCATATTCTGTGTGTCTTCTCATTGATAGTTATTTGTTCTTCTAGATTCCGCATGTTTAGTTGCTTATACATTGGTAATCATGTGTGCTCTTAAATCTGACATGTTGTGTCAGAGCTTTGGGGAGTTTCGGTCCCATCATCATGATCATTATCACTCATGACTAAATAAGAAATGATATTATCGATGCAATAAATATGGATATAGGAGGAGTATGACTAAATCTTGGACTCTCACCTAAAATTGGAACTAGAAGGCCCAACTGCTTCCCCAAAAGGCCATGAACATGTTAATGATACTAGTTGCAAGGAGATATCAATATGTTTCAATCATGCTTTATGTTTCTATAGTGGTCAATCAAGTTTTCCATTTAACCCTGGAGAAAATATTTTGACTTTAGGTTAGTTGTTTTAGGTCTGTTGTCTTGTTTCAATAAGTGATTAACACAAATAGTAGTTTGCTAAAAAAAATTGTTGTGTTTATCTTGTTTTATTATTTCCTTAGGTTGTGTGTGTTTACTTATTAGATTAAGTTTGTTTATTGTGTTGTTTCTATTGTATCTTATTGTTTTTGTAGTTAGAAGAGGTGTCTCAAAGTAAAAAATTCTATTTGGTAGTCAAGTTAGTCCTCAAAATCATGTTGTCATGTTTTAGACTATCATTGTTATGAAAATTTAGTGAGTTATTTTGACTAGAAGGCTAGTCAACCCTTGTGAGTCACCAAAAATATTGTAAATTTTTCCTATCAAGGACAAATGCCACCTTCCATAACTTGAAAATTTTCATGGCATTGTTATAAGTCTATATATGGTGGTCTATTATAGGTATGTTGACTAAAAGTGAAATTTTTGAGTCTTTTAATCATATATTTCTATTAAAAAGGCTATTAAATAATCCAAAATACCTTAAATTACTTTCATATTTATGTCATTACTTTAATTCAAAAGTATTATGTTTTGGATCCATATCTTCATGCAAGTTAAAGCATTGTTTTGGCCTCTTAAAGTTCCCACATGCCAAATTTGCTCATTTATTAATGTCAAAAAAAATTTACATGTTATAAACTCCATATTAACTAAGTTTTTTCATTATCATGCCCTAAATTGGTAGTTCCAATCTTTAAGTTTGGAAAATATGCAAAGAAAAGGCCATTTTCATGTGTTTTCATGCAGAAGTATGGATTTGTATGAATTTTTATGTATAGAATAGGTCATGAGCATGAATATCACATTAAATATTCAAGGTGAAAAGATAAAAAATAGGCTCAAAAATAATCCACAAGCACTACCTTTCTTCTTTTCACATCAAGAGAAGCATTCAAATTTGTAGATGGTATGACCATGCGAGAGAAAATCAAGGTCTAAATTTTTTGGGTAGAGAAAGGGGTCTGAGAGAGCTTCCAACTATGGAAATTGACATTCATGAACCATCCTTAAAAATTCAAGGCACTCACTATACCTTATTCATGCAAGTAAGTAACCACTTTTTGATATTTCTCCTCATATGGGCATCATGATAAAAAAAATCAAGTTTATGTAGTTTGTCAAGAATATGAATCACCTTCCCATGGCATTATTCATCTTATTTCCACACATAGAACTCAATAATACATACAATGCAAATTTTTAGTCTATAAGTAGTGTAGAGAGATGGTATGGTTCATGAGAGAGAAGAATATCAAGATATCTTGGAATAGTATTTAAAGGAGATTCATTCATGTCATATGTCCTTAATTCAAGTGACATAAATATTAATTAAGTTTAATCTCCCTCAAAAATCATCAATCATCCTCAAACCTACTCTTAGTCACTGTTTAGAATATGCTAAGGAAAGTTAGCAAATGTTAAGGTTATTATAAGAACCTTAGGTTTTTTTACATAGTGTATACCTCATTTAAGATTATACAAAGTGGTATGAATGATTTATGCATATGCCTTTTATTCATTCATGGTCTTCATGACTCTCAAGGTTGTGGATTCATACTCATTTCACCTTCAACTTGTGTCATCCCATCTTGTAGTCTTCTCACTACCATTCATCACTATTAGAAAGCTCTATATCCATCCTCATTCAATTTTTCCCATCATCCATCACTTATCAACACCTTCCATCCACTTATAGTTCATGTATTCACTATAAAAAAATATTAAAGAGTATGGGAAGCACCATGGTCATGAAAATATTATATACAAACCATAATATACTACTAAACAAAGTTTAAAGGCCATCTACAACCAAGGACAAAGAACATATAAAGTGTCTTGTTGAGAAAATAGAGGAAGGTCTATGGATTGAGTTTTTTAAGAAAGGTTTGCACTCTTATTCACTTATAACAACATCATCGGCATGATGTTGAACTCCTCAAGTTCTCCAAGCACCCAATCCTTATCACAGTCTATAAATGTAACAAAATAATCTCCACATACATCCATGTTATCAAAAGGTGAGATCAAAGATGCAGACAAGGAGAAGCTTGGGTGTTTGAGGGAGAGTTGAAATTATTTAATAAATTTAAGTATATGAAAATCATTAGAGTGACTATTTTCAAGTTTGTTGGTGTTGTTTCTATAGAGATAGAATAAAAATATAGTTAAATCAAATGTTAGTCAAGAAAACTTGAGAAAAATCATAATAACATAACTAGGTAAGTCAATTCCTTCGATGGGGTTTTTAAAATGATAATTAAGAGCAATTTAAATAAAGCACGTACAAAATACATTCCAAAGAACATCTTACCATCCAAATATGTCTCAAAAACATGATTTTCCCATTGATTTGGTGTTCAAGTCTCCATCAATGATGCAAGGCAAAGTTCTTCCATCATCTCAAATACACCAATGAAACTAGGCTCATGATATGAAATCTAATGTATGCCTATCAATGAAGCTATCTTATTACAAATTAATAATTATTACACTACACAAAGAAATCTTGTGGAGATAATTTTGTAAAATAAGTTTACACAAATTAAATTTAAAAATTGTGGTCTTGGGCCTCCTATTTATAGATTTTTGAATTTGATCAGGATCAACCATGACCATCCATATTGAGATCAAGATGTATGGCCATGAATTAATCCAATTTTGTATAATTAATCCATAAATACCCTCATAAATATTTAGAAGGAAGGGGAATTAAAGATGGGAGGCCTTAAACCTAATATTTATTGCATTTATGGCTTATCAAATTCCACCCCACAAATGATGTCACCTAATGATGTAGATATTAGAAATCAATTTCCAATTAAGAAATCTTTAATAACTTCCATGGATTTTCTGCTTAAGCTCTTAATTTGAATTAATTTTAGTAAGTCAGATTAATTAAATTTTATGCAATTCTTTGGAAATTGTTTTCACACTTGACTCAAACTGGTTATAATGTCATATTACTAGGTCATAATTTGACTAGGGTGGAATTATAATAAGATGTTAGTTGGGTATGAACCAATATCCCATTTAGGACGTTGTTGACATAAAATAACATATGCACATGTCATGAGCTTTTGAATTAGAATAATTTCATGGTTCAAAGGGTCAAATTCTATTTTTTCCATTTTGAATCAAATTGGTTTGAGAAAATTTAATAATCACATAAAATACATTACCCCATTTATGGATACATTAGCATAAATTGGCATTTTTATACGACAATATTGATTCTTTTATCATGTTTAAGTGATTTTGGCTCAAATTGTACATTTGAGTGAATTTTGAGTAAAATTGATAATTTCAACACAATGGTGTTAGGAATTGGATGTCTACAATTTCAAATACTAAAACCTACATACAATCTATATAAGAGCCAAACTTTCACACATAGTCAATCCAATAAGGAAGAAAAGCTTATGTTCAAAATGTTAGAATGTAAAGTCATTATAAGATAGTGTTACAAGGTGATGACTATGAAACTTACATAAAATTAAACCTAGGAATGGATCAAATTAAAATTGGGACTTGTTTTCGCAATAATATCCACCTACAGTAGGGTTAGAAAGTTCTTAAAGTATGCCAATCCTTTACTAATATCAAAACTATCAATAAGTTTGTTGTGATGCCTTGAATTTCAATGGGGTTTCTACCCATGTTGAGAATCACTTAAAATATGGTTTGAAGAGTTATATCAAAACATAAATTTCAATTACATGTTACATTGTCATTCACCTCATGAAATCACATACAACCATGAAAAATAGGCCTCTCTCCAAGTTTGTGAAAAGGATGAAAACATAAGAGTATATGGAGGAGTCATATATAAAATGGAATATTTATAATGAAAATCAAAATTAGGAATAGATAAGAGCATGAAAAATATTTTCCTAAATATGGTTCACTCAAAAATTAGCCTTGAAATGGCCACACACAACCAGTACTAGGGTAAATTGCATTGACCTATCCATATACCCTAAAGGTTCATTTAAAGATACAATCATAAAATAAATTTGCATGTGAGGTCATATATACATTCAATTAAATATTTAATATCTTTAAAACTTCATCAATATCATGATCTCCACTAAAATTACTACCAACTCATGAATTTATAGTACATAATTCTATGTCTGGAATCAGGACTGTGTAGGAGCCTAAGAACACTTTTTGAAGAGAAATATGCTAAATAAAGAGGTTATAGGAAGGTTAAAAATTAATTTATAGGTATGAAACTTTAAAAATCATTGTGGAATAGATATAAAACATTTAAAATTCCCTAATGATCACCTACATCAATGTTGGTAGAGGTAGTTATATTGAAAGAAATGATGTTTAGTAGGGTGTATGAGACTGAGTTTGACCAATGAATGATCAAGATTATTTAATTAAGGCACTAAAACATAATAAATTCCTTTTTTACACTCCCATTTCATATTTATAATCATGAAAAGGTTATAACTCAGCTATTATAGTTGAAAAACCATGAAAATTACAAACACAGTCAATGCCTAATAGGTAGTTTTAAGAGAACTTAAAGATTTAAAGATTATTCAGATGAAGTTAGGTTCTAAATTTTGGTAAAATTTATCATTATTATTTTTTTAATCTTCTCATTCCATATTTAAGATCATACTAGTGGTGTAAGTGGTCACTATTTTGTCACAAACCACATATAGTCACTTAAGCAGTCATGTGAGATTAGGTGCTCAAATTGAAGGTCTTATGAGAGAAAGATAGGGTTTAAAATTCATGACATGTTTTAAAGAGATAATATATTATATTTAAGTTCCTAATATTCTATTTTATGTATTTACCAATAAGGCTTTCAAGATAAAATTTCCTTGGGGGCTAGCTAAGGGAGAAAGATCCAAAACAAGCCTCAATGTGGAGGATTTTTCTTTCTCAAGACATATGCATAATTTTGAATGTTAAAAGAGTTAATAAATATTTTTTGGTAGTTAATTATTATATAATAATGTTTTAAATATGTAAAAACCTTTTTTTTAGGCTTAGACACACCAAAATCAATCTTGGGGCTATTCACACCCACTAAATCCTAAACCTTAAGATGAATGTATAGAGTATGTAGGGTCAATATTGAAGAATAGTTAGAAATTAAGGGTTTTTTAACATTATAAGTATGATTTATCAGTTTTAAAATATATAAAATTTCCATTTTAAATGAGAAATATCATGCAGACCTTGTCTTCTCACACATAGACTGACATTGCTAACCTACAGGTAGCCACTTGAGAGAGGAGCAAAGTTGGAGTTTGAGACATTTGTGTAAGATGATAAAAAAGTATAAAATATATATTATGAGAATTTTTAAACCTCATATCCTCTTACATTTACCTCAAACCATCAAAATTCAATATTAGATCTTTTAGGCCTAAAGCTAGTCTTTAGACCTATAGGCTTACACTACCATCAAGGTAGTTTAAGATCCTTTTAAGCAAAGTGAGACTAGTAAAATGTGTGAAATGTTGTTAAAGGTATATTAAATGTGTTTTAAATTATAAAATGTTATAATAAAATCCATTTTTGGTCTCAAAGAGCTAATTCAGACCATGCAATCTACATAGTCAATTCAAACCACCTATTTGGATGCTCATATCTTTCACGATAAGAAGAGTTTGACCAAATAATATTAAAAATATTTTATTACACATATTTAATTGAATTCCATGAAGTATTTAGGTTTTTTGAGCACTTTAGTTTTATGAACCATCACTGAGACCATAAGCAGGTCTAGGATGCATGCAAAACCCTACAAGTCAACTTCTCTATGTATGTATCTTTGTAGCATAAGAACATAATATTTTTAGGAAATTTTAAGGGGTATATAGACTAAATATCCATTTAAATAAGTTATATTTTAAAATCCTATAATTTCTGAACCATCATTAAGAAGTTTAACCTTCAAAAACCTCCCTAAACCCTCTTATAGACCATTTTCTAGAAAAGTGAATTTTCTTACATTCAAAAATTTATGAATCACATTATATACATTGGAAACATGAATTAAACTTAGAAGGGGTCTTTTCCATTGTATCATGATGTATGAAACTATACAGACCTATCATAAAATATGGTTTTTGAAGGAAAAAGTGTAAAAATAGAGGTACAAGGAAATTTAAGATGATTCCAATCAATGGAGAGTGAAGTTTGGAACTTTTTCACCTTATATAACCATAATATACTCAAAAATATGCCTAAAATGCCTTTGTGAGCTTCTTCAAATCAGCTAGTCTATAGATGTGATGGATAAGATAACCTAGTCAACTAGTATAACTAATTTGTAGATGATTTATGCCAAAAAGGACTTATTTCATGATGTGAGGCATTTATTAATGTATAAAAATCACTTTATTTTCAATTTATAATGTTTTTATGTAGGTTTAAAAATTCATCAATTAGTAAGAGTTAGGATACTTGACCTAATTGGTCTAGTAGACTTAATTGGCTTGATAGACCTTCTTGGTCAAGCAAGTAAATTAAGAATGGTGTAGAAAGGATGATGGATGAGCTAAGGTAGATTTATCATGCCATAAATTTGATCCAATTCATACACAACTGATCATTAATTTTAAATCATGCTTAATTGATCCTTATCATGAGATAATGGGACATATGTGGCAATCAATGCAAAGGAGGGTTAAAGAATGAGTTAACTGATCTTAAGTGCCAATCATGGGTTAATTGATCCTTGACCAACAATAAATTCATATTCAATAGTATTCATGTATCAATGAGTTTCACTAAACTTTGTCTTATGATATAAAGAAGGATAAGTATTTATACCCCTATTATGGCCCACCACCTTGTTTTCAATGCTGAAGAGCTTATTTAAGGAGCATGCAAGGCAATAGACATAGAGAGTTTGATGGAGAACTATTGGTAATTATTTTTAACAAATTTATACTTAAGTAAGTGATTTTATGACTTCTTCTTCTCTCCCTTATGATAACTTATTCTCTTGTCTCCTCATGTTCTATATATTTAGGCTTTTAGGCCTTATTTTAGGATCCCTCTCTTAG
Organism: Torreya grandis; assembly: GCA_037957365.1. NCBI lineage: Eukaryota > Viridiplantae > Streptophyta > Pinopsida > Cupressales > Taxaceae > Torreya > Torreya grandis. The sequence continues at coordinate 262,390 of JARHVA010003326.1, read as the reverse complement.
ACATGAAGAAAATCTACCAAGATTGAAATTTATAACCTATTGAATCAATAAAATGGACTTTTATAACATCTCTATGATTGATTGATAGTTTTTATATGATTTTTTAGATTTGTAAATGTGGTATGAATCTTCCTTTAGCATGTCCTTGCCACACCTATATGTTGATGAGTTATCTTATGTAGGTCATATGAAGTGTCAAAGGTTGGTGATTAGATTTGTAGTGTAACAAGGCTTAAAGTTTTTTAAATCAAACCTCTCTCTATTTATATCCAAGTTATTATAATTCATCAAAACCTCCATGTGAAACAATGTTTCATAAGAAGCCTTAGAGTTAGTCTTTTAGTCCATTTCTAGTTTATTAGAGTTTTAGAAGTACAAAATTAAGTGGATGAACTAGCAATAGAGGTACATTACCATCACTAGAATAGGATTTCAATTTTAGTTATCTTTATAACTCTTTTTACCCCCAAAGAAAAGTAGGTTTTAGTAAACTAAGGAAAGTTTATATATCAAAGGAGCTAGCCTCATAATATAGAGGTTTGGCCTAAGTACATGTATCCCACAGCCTATAGACCAATCCAATATTAGTCCAGGTTTGAAGGAGATCTAAGCAATTTGCTTCATCAAGGTACAACTTGGGTTGATAGCACTTAACAAATCATGGTTTTTAAGAATATATATAATAGTTATAATTTATTCCTATTGCATGAAATAATATTATTTTACAACTACATTAGACCTTGATTCTAAAAATAAAATTATAAGCAATTCAATGAAAATACCCTGGGTCATGGGAATAGGTCTTTAGATTTGAGTCTTTATAGATTGACTTACATAAATAAAAGTGTACTTTAAGTTTGATGATGTGGAGAGATATCTGAATATGATTATGTCTTTTAATAATTTGAATGATCATGTAACCTTATAAAAGAAAGAAGTAAAATTAGAAGAACAAAAAGGGTATAAAAAATTACCCAATAGGATGAAATAGATTCCATAATGAAGGGCATATTTATTCATATATATTATCTATTGGACTTGTTAAAAAGTTACAATTTAGTGTACTATCCTTAAACATATGGAAAAAATGGAGGTGAATAAGAGACTTGAGAATATTTTGAGAGTTTGATTTGAAAAATCCCAAATAGTGGGGTTTGATTTCAATAAAAGTAGGATAGAAGGATTGATTGATTGGATTACAAATATCAAAGTGTACTTCAATTTTCATAACATAGAGTGCCCAATAGGAAATAAAATGTCTTAGAACAAGAATCTTGAAAATTTATTGAGATGTTTGGATTGAAAAAAGTGAAATATTGGTGTTGAACAAGAGTATTTATAGATTGGATTAAAAAAATCAAAGTTTACTTCAAGTTTGATGGTGTGGAGTGCCTGATTAGTTTGAAATCATCTAAAGGCCAAATTGAATTGTCATGAAATCCTATGGTATAAGGAAGTAAAATTGAGAGGAATAAAAGGAGTATAAAAGAGTTACAATTCAATGTTACATTCATAAACATATAGAAAAAATAGAGGAAAATAATAGTCTTATAAATTTTTTGAGATTTTAGGTTGGAAAAAAACCTTTAAAATGGGATTTTATATATTCTCAAATGATATAAGATCATTGATACATTGGTTTACAGATATCAAAGTGTAGTTTGATTTTGTTGATGGAAAGCCCAATGTGCATGAAACTATCTCTAACCATGTTGAATGGTCATTAAAATCTATGGTAGAATGAAGTAAATTTGAGAGCAACAAAAGGATTATTAAAAATTATCCAATATGATTATTAATTTGACTAGATGAAAATGTTACAATTTAGCATACTATCCAAAAATAGATGGGAAAATAATTTTGTTGAATAATTGAATTTTTTGAGTGTTTGATTTAAAAAAATTAAAACATTGGTGTTGAATAGGATTCTTGACAAATTGACTCATAGAGATCAAAGTGTACTTCTATTTTGATGGTGGAGGGATTGATGAGTTTGAAATTGTTTCAAACTAAGTTAAATCTTTGTGCAAACATATGGTAACAAAATTTAAATTGAGAGGAATAAAATGGGTATTAAAAAATTACTCAATGGGATAAAATGGTTTTTATATTTAAGGACATGATTTTGCATATATATTATCATTTGGACTTGATGAAAAAGTTACAGTTAAACATAACATTCATAAACAAAGGGGGGAAATGTATGGAAATACAATTCTTGGAAATTTTTTGAGATGTTGTCTTGGAAGAAATTTAAACAATGGGATTGATCTTGGCACAAGTTAAATATGCTTATAAACATTTAATTAATATGATTACAAAATATTATCTATTGGGAAACTAAAGTTTCTTAAAATGTGTGCAAATTTAAGTTTCTTAAAGTGTTTTACACTAAATTAGAGGAATGTACATAACATATACAAGAAATGAATCAACAATTGAAATTAAAAATTGAGCAGTTTACCATTGTGTGGAAATAAAAAGATGATCTCAAGTGAAGAGAGAATGATATAAAATTTGAATGAGTGGATTATAGAGTTCAAATAGTATTTTAACATGGATTATGTGGGCATCCCATGAGATTTAAAGTGTCTTAAGGAATATGAGAATGGGAAAATATTTGTGTCGAAGAGGTGTCTTAAATTTTTTGAGTGTTTGGTTTGAAAAATATTGAAACATTGGTGTAGAATATGAGTCTTGATAGATTGTCTTAAAGATAACAAAATATACTTTGAGTTTGATTATGTATAAGGACTGATGAGTTTTAAAGTGTTTAAGATAAATTTGAATGGTCATGCAACCATATGGTAAAAGAAAGTTAAACTGAGAGGAACAAAAAGAGTATTAAAACATTACCAAATGAGATAGATTGGTTTCTATATTGATGAGAATGTTTATGAATTTAGATTATTATTTAGACTTTTTTAATAAGTTTTAATTCAATGTTTCATTTATAAAGATATAGACAAAATAGGGAGGTGAATACGAGTCTTGTTAATTTACTGAGATTTTAGGTTAGAAAAAAAACTCAAATGATGAGATTTTATGTCAGCATAAATTTAATAAAAGTATTAATACATTGAATTAAAAGTATTGAAACAAAAATAAAATTATATAAAGTCTGATGATATATAAAACTACTAGATGATGATCCACATTTACAATGTGTGTGATGAAACATTAAGCAATACTCTTACTATCATGATGGTTGTTTGGTAGTGACAAGTAATATCATGTTTAACCCAAATGTTAATATGGAATTAATATTAGTTTTTTTATTGTTATTATCAACTCTTGTACTTCAATAAAATATACTATAGTTGTAATCTATGGCTCTTAATTGAAATAATATTTTTTCAGAACTACATTAGACCCTAATTATGTAAATAGATATGTAGACAAGTCAATGAAAAGACCCTAGGTCATGGGAATAGGTCCTTACATTTGATTTTTTATAGATTGAATTACAGAGATCAAAGTCTAATTTAAGTTTGTTTAGATGTAAGTCTTGATGAACATAATGTCTTATACCAATTTGAATGATCATGCAACCTTATAAAAGAAGTAAAAAGAGAGGAACAAAGAAGGTATAAAAACTTACCCAATGGGATGAAATATATTATATAATGAAAGGAAACATTTTTTCATGAAGGTTAGTAATTTAACTTGTTAAAAACCTACAATTTAATGTACTATCCTTAAATAATTGGATAAGAAATGAAGGTGAATAAGAGACTTGAAAATATTTTTAAACTTTTGGTTTGAAAGAAGCCCAAATAGTGGGGTTTGATTTTGATAAAATTTGGATAGGAGTATTTATTTATTTGATTGCATATATCAAAGTGTACTTCAATTTTGATGACATGGAGTGCCTAATGGGCACGAAAATGTCTTAGCTAAAGCTGAATGGTCATGTAATTGTATTATTGAAGTAAAATGAAGAGGAATAAAGGTGATATAAAAACTTACCTAATGTGGTATAATTATTTCCATATTGAATGAAATTTTTCTACTTGTATATTATCTTTTGAAATTTTTGATAAAATTATAATTCAATGTACCTCTTATAAAAATGTAGAAAAAATAAGGAGGCAAATATGAGTGATAAAAATTTATGGATATGTTTAGTTGGAAAAGAACCCAAATAGTGGGATTTGATCTTAACACATGGTGAATATGCCTCTAACAATTTAATCAATATGAGTAAAATGAATACTTTATTAAAAATATTTTACGGGTGTAGGCTAAAAAGTTTTTATATTTGTGTAATATTAGTCGTTTTCATGAGAAAATTGTTGAATCGGGTTATTATGGAGAGTATATGTAAAATATGCCTCGATAATTAAATGAATTATTCAAGTAGTGTACCATAGATTACAAAAAAATGTTGATTTCATGTGAAGAGTGAAATATATAAGATTTGAATGAAGTGGAGAACCATAGAGAGTATATGCAAGAGATTTATCAATAAGTGAAATAATAATTGGACCATAACACAATGAGATACAAACAAGTTGATTTCAAGCAAAGAGAAATGAATAGAGTTGATAGATTGACTTATTAATATTTTAGAGTTCTTTTTTTTTTGATGATGTAGAGGATCTAAAAAGAATTAAAGTGTGTTAGACCAAGTTGAAAAATCATGTAGCCCTCTAATTTAAATAAGTACAAGTAGAGAGAATTATAATGGGTAGAGAAATGATTACTTCATGAGATATAATATTTTTTGAGATGAAAGGTAAAATTTAATACATGTATCAACTTGACTTGTTGAATAATTTATAGTTTAGTGTACCATTCACAAACATATGAGTAAATAAAAGTGGTGAACATGAGGCAATGAGATATAATTATCTAAAAAGTTAAGAGAAAATTATTTTTGTAGATTATTAGTTGGATGCAATAAAAAAGATATAATTTATTGTAATCCAAAAATATATGGGAAAATAAGGGTGTCAAATAATAATCTTTAAAATTTATTTAGATGTTTGGATTGAAAAAAGTGAAATTGTCATGCCCAAAATTTTCATGATGGAAAAACACACAATATTTTATTTTTTAAAACAATAACATATTGCTAACACCTCTACAAATATTATGACCAGAAATAAATATTTTAAACAAAATCTTCAATTTTAAGTGGACATAAAAGTACAATAAAACTAAAATATTTAATAGGCATGTGAGGAAAAAGACACAAGATCCATGTCTACCTTACTCACAAACTAAAACTCACTATATGGCATAGGGTTCACTAACCTTCAATATGTAAGTGAGTGAAATAAAGGTCAAGGAAAGAATGATTTACATTCCAAAAATTATCAATAAATAACCATGGAATTCAATTACTCCCATTCAAAAATAAATCCAACAAATAACAACTTTGTCAAGATGCAGATCTCACTAATGAGAGCGGTGATTGCTATAGAGCTTAAACAATGCCTCTCAAAAGATAGACTAATTGGTCAAATCACCTAAACATTTATGAAAAATCATGAAGAGCTTAATCTAGCTGGTGAACAAAGATAACTTTACAACTAGTCACTAAAAACAAATGATAAATGTACAATGATGGTCTTTTCCTAACTCGATAATCTAGGTTCAAAATAGCCACAGATAAAATATGACCTTACAAAAAAGATCACTTAAATCACCTAAACCTAATATATGTGGTTGTATTACCTATAAAAAATCATTAGATAAGAGAAAGGTGATAATAACACCCATTTAATGCTGGTAATTCAGAATGGATTTGCAATGAGTGAAAACATTGCCTTCAGAATTTACTCACAAACAAGTCAAGAGTTGGTTGTGCTAAAAATATAAAAACAACCTAATAGACAAATATGAACACACCTCATGTAATTTAAATAAAAAAATATTTTGTTTCAACTCTTTATTTCAAGACAAAGAGGAATTACCTAATCTCGAGGCAACTGGACTCGACTAGTTCACCTCACGACCAATTCTCAATTTTGTTAAATCACTTGTCAAATGGCGATGGGAAAAATACCTTCACAAGATGAAAATTAATTATAGGAGTTAATATATATTCTATTGGATTTATACTTCCACTAGTAACCTACACAAACAATCACCAATAATTTTAATTTTAAATTAACCTAGCATTTCAAATGGGTTTTAAAGCAAAAATTATTCTGCTAGGTGATTTTCTAAATAAACTAGCTTTGAAATTGGATCACTAAAAAAAATAGAATTATTCAAAACTAATTAAAAATTCTATTGTAAAAATTTAAAGGTAAAATATAACACTAAAAACATTTGGTTTTACTAAATGGTTTAATAATTTATTATTGACATATTAATTTTGTAACGACCTTGCACAGTCAAGATAAAACAACACAGGCAAAATCCATTCCATCACCTAGAAATGTGTTTCCAAATTGACATTGGATAAAGTAATAAAAGAAATGGTTGTTGTTTGGTGTTATCCTATGATATGTCAGTGGGTTCCAAAATCAATATTTAGGAAATCTACCAATTGATTGCTTTAAACGAGTCTATTTTAGAGACAATTTGGAAAGATTTGCACATAAAAACAAAATATATTATCAATTAAGGACCACTAAAAATATGAAATGATCCAACAAAAGATAAATAAAGTCACTTGTATAATATCAAGCTATGAGAAACAAAACATAGTTCTTAGTTTGAATAAATTCAACCTCTAGACAATAATAATTAGTGGGTTCCAAACTGATCAACTAAAGACTAGTTTTGAATTGTTACTCTTACAGAGGCTAAAATGACTTTCAATTTTCAACAAGATAAGATTTGATATCTAACATGATAATTATATATAACAAGTACAAATTGATTACAAGGTAAATTTAGAATTATAGTACCATATCAAGGATGAATATTTTCTTTTAAAATGTTAAAAAGGATTAAAATCTCAATAATATTCATTTATCAAATTATATTAAAAGATAACTCTTTGTAAGGTTCTTACTTCTACTTTTAGAAAATGATTTTGCATTTCATCACACCCTGCACTAAAACAACCTGAAGATAAGTGTTAAGTTTATAATGAGAAAGTGATATCTTGTCTCAAACTTTCAAGTTAACCAGTAATAAAAAAATCAAACAAGACATAAAAATAATGGTTTCCACTTTTGTTTTCATCGATAGACCATTCTGACTCAAGATTTAAAAGTACTAAACTAGACATAGACTCTCTTAACACTAAGACAAATATACATAATTCCATATTTCTTCGTTAAATAAGTGACAATATAACAAATTAACTGTAATAATAAATGATTTCTAGTAGTAAATAAACTTAGTAGGCTGATTTATATATAAGATATAAATGTCTAATGAAATGACAAAATATAGTCATTCCATTGATTATACCAATTATATAAAGGAAAAACATAAAATGAGATCATAATTAAATGTCTATCTCTATCACAACATATTACCATTTATACAAAAACATAATCTGGCTTAGTGAATAATAAACAAAAGTCCACAAAATTGGTATAACAACAAATTCTTATTAACCTTTTTATGGTGTTACTATCAAAGTAAAAGAAATGATATTTACTATTCAAGAAATTAGACTAATTAGATCTATTACTTGAAATAAAGACCACACTATTGTCATGCTCCCACATTAAAATCTACACTTCATTTAATCCATTGTATAGTCACTAAAACAACTACACATTTTTTCTAATCACTTGAATGACCAGGATGTCACACACCTATTTAAATTGGAATAATATTTTAGCAAATGCTACAAGAAAGATTAAATTCATTAATAAATCTATCTATATTTATTTTATTTGAACCAAAGCTGCCCTATGAGGAGCTTATTTAGTCCTAAAACACAACCAAAAAAAGAGTAATAAAATTCTAAAAATATAATACAAAGTATCTAACTACTCATGGTGTCATAAGGAGGCCAAAAAAAGTATTGAATTTTTTTCCTAATCACTGCTGGACATTTTTTGTAATTGCACATTATTGGGGAAATATCCAATTAATTAAATGATTATTCTATTCACCTATTGCATCATTCAAGCCATGAATAAATGGATTTTATTTATCCTTTATCTACCATTGCACCATTCCAGAACACATAAAAACAACAAAATAATAATAATAATTATTATTATTATTATTATTATTATTATTATTATTATTTACTTACTTATCCCTTCTAATGCCATAAACCTACTACTATGCCATAATCAGATTATTGGTGATAATATACTTTCAACATATAATCTACATTAGAGATCTGGAACTCATAAGATGATAAAGGAAAGGATAGAGGAGAAAACACCTATATCAACATCCATTCAAGAAAATAATTACACCAGACAAGAATGTAAAACAATCTAAAAAATCATTGCATCTCTTCTTATACTATGCATTAATAGGTTAAAATTAAAGAAAGAACATATAATTTTCATTTTCCTCTAAATCTCTAATCTTTGCTAGTTTCCCCCTAACCTATTTCTCTTCACCAATGCTTATACCTTCTCCCTCTATGATTTTGAGCCCATATAGACATTGTCTCCCTTAAAATATTGGCTTACTCCTCTTGTGTATCCCCCCTACCAAATAAACTTCATATTTATTGATTTATCCTCAAGCCGTAACACTTAGCTAGATGAGAAATTTAAATATATTTGGTGAGACAAGATAGGAATTCCTCCTCCACACCCCATATCAAATCAAAATTTACTAACCTACCAAGGATTTTTCTTCTCCATCATACCACCCTTCCTTCACTAACTCTCTATAATTTGGTAAATAAATTGATGTTTTACTCTTCATTGCGCTAAATATTAATATCAATGTTATTAGGTAATTTATATTAAAATAATTATTACATCTTGATTTTTTTTCACTAAGAAAATTTGCTTGATTATTCATGGATTAGAAAGGTTGGTAGATTGATTTATTATTATTTAACTAATCTTTAAATCATATGTTGTTATGAAATAATTGTATGTTACTTTGATTACATGATTTAATTGTTATGAGTTAGTTGTCTTGTATAATTTTTGCATTATGCTCATGTTTATTTTTTGTTACAATAGTATATTATGATATAGATCATGATGTTATAGGCTAAGTACCTTATTATCATGAGTTTGACGTAGGAGAGATTCATCCCTTAAAGAATGATGGAGGGAGAGCATCATCAAACATGATGATGTATATCGAGGTATTGGGGGATGATAGAGGAAAAACTAAAACCAATGCACACACAACATTAGATAGAAATCATAAAATTTGGTATTTTATTTGTTAGTTTTAATACATATTTGATGTTATCTGCATTTAGATAATTCATTATGTGTGTTAGTTGTGATTTACTTTAGTTTTATGTTTATGTTAAATTAATCTTATGTGATTGCATTATGGATATTATACATATACTAGGTGTATAATGTTAATGTGTGTTTATGTCATGTTATTTCATTTAGGATTGTTAATGTTTTTTGAGAAAGCAAACCTATGTGAATAGTATCTATTTACTATTATCTATAGGTTAAGTGAAATGTCTTTGAAATGTTTTATAACACTATATAGTTGCCATTATGATGTTTAGGAAGTATGATTATATGACTTAAACATCTTAATATATAAAGATAACAAAAGACATTGGATAATGTATATAAAACATATTAATAACAACAATTACATTGTTATAATAACCAATATGTTTTGATATAAGAGCATGTGATTTACCATTTTTTACAAAGGAATATAATTGAATTTATATTAGTCTTATTTCTATTAAGTCACGATGTTTGTTATCTATACTAAGCTAGTAAAAAAATTATATGGTTATCCTAAACTAACGTAGAAACTAAACCTAGTTAAATATTTTAATTCTTGAGAAATAATGTAAATGGTAGACTTTTGAGAAATTGATGTTTGGCCATGAGATGTCAAAAAACATCATGTAGGAAATAAAAATATTAAAACATGCTTTGGGGAAGGTTTAAGGATTTTTAGCTTTCTTTCTTGGGTTAAATTAGGGTAAAGAAGAAAGACTAGTGGCTAATGGAAGCTTTCACAAGAATGTAAACTATGAGCTTTGAGAAAGTGGTTTCATGCATTGCCTAGAAAATTAAAAAGTCAATGGATAAAGAAGGATAAGAGGAGGATCAGAGAAGAGAGTGGGATAATTCGAAGAGGAGAAAAGAGAGCTAAGAGAAGGGAGAAATATTTTTTGGTTCATATGGTTTCATTTTGGAATCTTTTACAAGGTAGGTGATGTTTAAATTTTTTTGTGAAGTTCATTTAGATTATATATATATATATATATATATATATATATATATATATATATATATATATATATATATATATATATATATATATATGTATGTATGTATGTATGTATGTATGTATGTATGTATGTATGTATGTATGTGTGTGTGTGTGTGTGTGTGTGTGTGTGTGTGTGTGTGTGTGTGTGTGCGTGTGTGTGTGTGCGTGTGTGTGTGTGTATATATACATACATATATATATATATATACACATACATATATATATATATATATATATACATATATATATATACATACATATATATACATATATATAAACTACACATCTATGTTTTACTTAAAACTATGAATATATATGTACAAAATATAAATATTGTCTTGTAAAATCATGAATACATACTTATCGAATATGTATATTTATTACGCAACACCATGAGAGTTTTATATTTACTGTGTATATTTAGATAGAAGAATTATATAAGGACTATGTAGGAAACTATTTCACAAAATTGTTAGATTACTCAATTATGGACTGTGTGTGTAATGTTATTCAAAATAGCGAACTGTGTGTATTGTCAATAAAAACTATAAGTCTAAAATATGAATGAATGAAGGTCATTGTCTTAAAAATTCTAAAAATATAGATACACATACAATGTATCTTTGTTCTAAAATTTATGATAATGTATATATTTAAGGATTGAGTATATATTTGTTATTTTGAACTATGAGAATATATATGTATTCATAATATATAAATTTGTTAAATAAAACCATGTGGATGAATAAGATTGGAATGTGTGAAATTAATATACAAAACCATGAAATTTTAGAACATATAAGTGTAAATGGAATGAGTTTTTTTCCAAACCATGACTATAGGTATAATAGGACTACATGTAACTTGTCCAAATCATGAATATAGGTATAGTAATATTGCGTGTAACTACTTGTCTAAATCATAAACATATGTAAAGTAGGACCTGACATATCTATTTTTCAAATTGAGTGTGTGTGTGTGTGTGTGTGTGTGTGTGTGTGTGTGTGTGTGTGTGTGTGTGTGTGTGTGTGTGTGTGTGTGTGTGTGTGTGTGTGTGTGTGTGGGTGTGTGTGTGTGTGTGTGAATTTAATTTTTTTTTAAACCCTAATCATAAATAATAGGATTTTGTGCAAATTTATATAAAACTAAGTTTGATAAACTAAACCTAAATCAATTAGATACTAAACATAAGTATTCAATAGCATATACAAGTAGAGGTTATTAGTATCAACTTGACGACTATATTACTAGGGTCTTGTATTCATATTATTCTGATCATGAGACTTGTGTGGAAAATAGTAATATATATAAGTTTTAATATATATTCAGTAAGTCAAGAATTGTTTTGAAGTCTATTTGATAAGCAAAATTATGCGAGACTGCTCCCAAGGATGATGGCTACGAGCGACAGGCTGAGAAATGGCAGTTGGACTAAAGCCCCCAGGGAGGATCACCCTTTTCTTAGGGGGAATGTGCAGGAGGGTGAATCGATGTATGTTAGCGAGAGCTATAAGCTCAAGAAGATTAATGGTTGTTTTCCTTGAATTCAGGAGTGACCTATCTTGGTTATTTCCCTAGAGGCAGTAAAGGAAGAGGTGGAATACCTGACTTCCCACGCTCTAATCTACAAATTCTTGGGTATCCATATTTCTCTATCGGCCTTGGAAGCTTGGATTCACTGGTCATGGTAGATAAAGGGGGACTTTGATATTATGTTGGCTAGAAATAGTTAATTTTTGGTGAATTTTTCCTCTATTTCTGATTGGAATAGGATTTTTGAAGGAGGTCCTTACTTCTATGATCACATGGGTCTTTTCCTTAAACCCTGACATGCAGGGTTTAACTCTACTGAAGATCTTCCAGCCTACGTCCCTGTCTGGATCCATTTGCTGAGACTTCCCTTGGAATTCTAGCAAGAGGATATCCTGCACTAGATAGTTACTATGCTTGGAACACCAACGGCTATAGCACACCAAACGCTAGACAAAAAGGTAATTTCTTATGCCCATATTTGCATTGATATTAATTTGAATAATCCTCTACCAAATTCTTTGGAAATTTTTATGGGGACCTCCTCTTGGATCCAACAAATAGACTATGAGGATATTCCCTTTCATTATCGCATATGCCATGTGTATGGACACTTGCACCATCAATGCCCTGAAGCTTCCAGAGGTAATGCTTCACCTAAGGAGTCGTTCGGGCCCTGAGTGGCTAATGGTGGCAGAGGAACAGGCCAATTGGGCTATAATGGGATGACTCAGACCCATCTTGATAGCGCTGCAAAAGGGAAAACTCACCTTAACTCCATAAGTACAGAGTAAGGTATAACAAGCTACAAGGGTCCTGACAAGGATGGGTTCACTCTAGTCTGACGCTGTGCAAAGGGCTATGATAAAAAAAATGGCTAAATTTTGATAGGTAGGTTGAGGTGGGCTTCAATCATTTTGAAGCTCTGGATAACATGGCTATTGAAGATGGCATTCTAGAAATTCTTTAGGGGGAGGATGTTGAGGTAACTATGTGACTCTCTTTCTGTGATGGCTCACAAGACATGGCATTTCAGCTGACCTAGGAGAACTCCCTTGGGCCGCAAGATGGTGCCCTTACAGGCTCGCCAGCTCCATGTGATAAGGATGTTCACTGGGCAAACTTGGTTAAGGATATGGAAGCCTCCAGGAAAGAAAAAGGATCCTCTTCAGCCCTTGGCCTTATGCAAAGACCCTTCAAGAAAGTTTCAATCTCCACTCCCTCACGAGCTGGTCGCAAGAAGGATCAGGACAAAATCAAGCTCACAGGAGATTTATTAGTAGAGTCAGGGGTTGTAAAGACCCTGGATGAGCATTTCCCCCACTCTACTCAATAATTGTTCTATCATGGAATGTAAGGGGACTAAATAGCATCCCCAGACAAAAAGCTATGCATAAATTGGTGATTGATCATTCTCCAGATATCCTCTATATCTAGGATAATAAACTTTATATGGATTCATGGTTTTCATGTAGGCCTAATATATGGTCTTTTAGTCATAGCCAGTGTGTGGGCACCTTAGGGAGTTCTAGTGGTCTGGCCATGTGCTGGAATCTTGAGAGAATAATGCCTATTCATTGGTTATCTGGTAGTTTGGCCCTTTCAATGATTGCTTCCTCTATGGAATCCGATGAGCTCATTATTGTGACCACTTTTTATGCCCCTATGGACCTCCCTAGATAGCTTAAGCTTTGGAATCATATCTAGTATGTCAGAAGTTGCTATCCCTTTTTGCCTCAGATTATGACTAGGGATTTTAATGCAGTCCTCAGCTTAGATGAGAAGAGGGGAGGGTTGGCTCGGTTGGGGCCTTCGTCAAAGATCCTTCGGCAAAATATAGACCTCTTGCACCTTTCAAATGTCAAACCTCTCAATGAGATCTTCACTTAGAGCAACAGAAGGATTGGTGATGCTGGTATCTCTAAGCACCTTGATAGATTCCTTATTTCTTGTTTTTGGCAATCTAGCTCCACCTCCCTTACTTCAAAAATTATTGATTGGAGAGGATCTGATCACTGGCCAATTAAGCTTTCTACCAGCCATATCCCTAGACCAAAGAAGCCTCCCTTTAAGTTCCAACTTATGTGGCTTCATGAGGCCTCCCTTCATGATCTGATGGCATAGTGGTGGAGATAGGGAGGACCCAACTATGGTACCGCTATGTTCTCCTTCGCTAAAAAACTTTAGTATGTTAAGAGGAAGCTAAAATATTGGAATATAAACAATTTTGGTAATCTCCACACTATGAGAAAGAGGGCTCAAGACCACCTTGGTGCGGTGACCAGGCAGATTAGGGACCTCAGCTTCTCTGAGGAGCTCCATATGGCTGAATCTCAAGTGGCCAATGTTTTAGTTGAGTGGGAACTTCGTGAAGAAATCTTTTGGAAGCAGAAGGCACGCATAGACTGGCTCCAGGAGGGGGACAAGAACACTGCATTCTTCCACAAATCAGTTCAGGCAAGGCATAACAAGAACTTTATTTCCTCCCTGGTTTGCCCAGATGGGACACGATTAACTACTTCTCAAGCTATATCTAGAGAAGTTATTTGATTTTATTCTGACCTTTTTTCAGATGGCCCGCCTCCATCTGAGTTGGTAGAAACTATAGTGCTATCATACATCCCCTTTGTGGTGACTTTAAGAATGAATGAGTCTCTTTTATGGCCTATTGGTAGGGCTAAAGTGGAGGGAGTGGTGTTTAGCATGAAAAGAGGTAAATCTCTAGGGCCTGATGGCTTCCTAGTCGAATTCTTTTAGGACTTCTGGGATATTATCAACTAGGATCTCTTGGACATTGTGCAGGAGTCCTTTTCCAACAAAGAAATGCTCAGGGCTTTGAATGCTACCTTGTCTTAATTCTGAAGAAGGATCAGGCAAATGAGCTGGACCTTTTTAGGCCCATTGTGCTTTGCAATGTGGTCTATAAAATCATCACCAAGCTCATTGCAGAGTGGCTCAAAGGCTGCCTCCCTATGATTATTTCAGAGGAACAAGGGGGCTTTGTTGCTGGCAAACAAATTCTAGACGAGGTGGCTATTGATTCAAAATCTATTCACTCTATGAGTATTTCTCAAGAATGAGCCATGTTTATCAAGCTTGACTTAGCAAAGGCCTACGATAGGGCCAGCTAGAGATTCTTACAAAAAGTTCTACTGGCCTTTAGATTCAATCCAGTCTGGATCTAGTGGGTGCTAAGCTATGTTACTACGCCCTCCTACTCGGTCCTTATTAATGAACAACCCACTAAGCTTTTTGGTGCTTCTAGAGGCCTTCACCAAGGGGATTTGCTTTCTCCTTATTTATTTATCATTCTAGCTGAGGGGCTTGGGTGGCTTATCAAGTTCTAGGTGTCTCAAAATATTTTGCAAGGATGGCAGTGGGGGAATGGATTAACCACGTCCCACCTCCAATTTGTGGATGATACTATATTGGTAGGGAGAGCATGGATTAGGGATGTGGAAGCTTTTTGTGTCACCCTTGACATATATCTGGATGCGACTGGTCAAAAAATTAATGACCACAAATCCTCTATTTTTTCTTTAACAAACCTGTGCCTATACAGTGGAGGATTGCTGCTATCTTGAGATTTCAAATTCAAGCTATCTCGATTACTTATTTGGGGATTCCCATTGTGGTGGGAAGGTAGCCAAGACTATTCTAGTAGAATGTGCTTGATAGACTCAGGCAGAAAGTTAATCATTGGACACACAGATGGCTCTCTGCTGCAGGGAGGGTCACACTCTTGCAATCGGTAATCCAGGCTCTTCCTATCTACCATTGCATGGTGTAGGCTGCCTCTATGTACTTTCTCAAGGAGTTTGATGCCCTCTCTCACCAATTCCTTTGGAGTGGTAACTTGTAGAACACCAAATGGAGTCTTATTAATTGGGATATTGTCTACCGGCCAAAGAAGGATTGTGGACTTGGCTTGCGCTCAACTATCCTGGCAAGCCAAGCTCTTGCTACTAAACTATATTGGAGGTGGTGCTCCAATTAGTCTCAACTCTAGGCCCACATCTTGTCTTTAAATTATTTTCTTGGTGTGGAACCTTCTAACATCTCAAGGCTACCTATTGAGTGAGGAGGCTCCATGGTGTGGCATACTCTCAAATTGGGAGCTCACTTGGTAAAACGTAGCCTCTTCTAGATTTGTAATAGTGGAGCAGAGGATCTCTTTTGGGAAGAATCCTGGGATGGATCAGCCCCACTCTTGTCTTCCCATTCACATTTGCAACCTCTATGTGATGCCCTCCAAGCTGTTGGCTGGATTAATGTCGCTCACTATAAGGAAGGTTATAATCTAGGCATGACTACTAGTTTTAGATGGAAAAAATCATCTGATTGGCCGTTGGGTGGCTCTTGGGAGGAGCGGCTAGAACTATCTCAGATCCTAGCTTCAAGAGGTTGTAGCTCTTTACAAGGACATGATGTTCTTGTGTGGGGAGGTGATTCTATTGGGCATTATTCAGTTTCTACAGGATATCTTGCCTTGACAAAGCAAATGTTTGGAAAAGCAAACTTCTTGTGGGGGAAGAAAATTTGGAACTATTTTACATGGCCCAAATGTAATTTATTTCTATGGATGTTAATGTACAATAGGTGCCTTACCTAGGACAACCTGTGTAAGCATGGGTTCTAGGGGCCATCCAGATGTGCATTATGCTACAGTGGTGAGGAGACTAGGCTGCATCTCTTCTTTCAATGTCTCTTTGCTAAGCAAATCTGGCACCTTTGGTGGAGTGTGTGGGGCCATCCCTGCTGGCATTCATCTTCATTCTTAGACTTTTGGAGCCACCTAGGTCATCCTTCATCTAAAGCATTGATCTTATAGACTACTTGGTCGGCCGAACCTTCATTTATTTTGTGGAACATTTGGCTCGAAAAGACTAGGTAGATTTTCTGGGAGACTCAGTTGGAGCTTAGCACCCTCTAGGAGAAAATCTATAATTTACGGTAGGAGACTCTCCTAGTGAAAGGTAATAGAGATGATGACTTGGGATTGGAAGATACTAGTATTTATTCTGCATTATTAGTTTGCCTTCAGCTGCCCCCTACATTGCACCTCTCACACACCTTGCAAAAAGAGCCAGGTAGCTACCATGACCTGTTAGTAGGATGGGACGCTAGACTCCCCCTCTAGCTGGTATAATCAAAATCAACACTGATGGCTCTTCGAGGGGAAACCCAGGTGAAGTAGGCATCAAAGGCATGGGGTGTGATAGCTCAAGAGATATTTAATTTATTTTTTCCATATACAAGGGTTGGTATACTAATAATCTCATGGAAACAATGGCCATCTTGCATGCGGTGCAACAATGTTGCCAACAGGGTTGGTATAGAATTATCTGTGAGTCAGACTCTCAAGTAGTGATTAACTTGTTAAATAATCAAAATTTTGATAATGTAGACTAGCAGTTGGCAGTGGTTGCACAATAGGTTCTCCAGTTATGTACTTCTTTGGATTCTATGGTTTTTAAACATATTCCCTAGGAATGGAATGGGGTAGCTGACTGTCTCACTAAATGATCCTCTGAGCAGGGGCCCTAGTGGAGTATTTTGGATCATAGGTTGTTGCCTTTGAAATTCTCTCAGAAGTTGGGTCATCTTGTTGACCAGGATAAAGCTTTGTAATTTTATTTGTTTCTATTTCTTCTAATTAAAATTTTTACCCCTTTTAGTTAAAAATATATATATATTCAGTAAGTCAATAGGGTTGAATTTGGTTTGACACTTGTGATATATATATATATATATATATATATATATATATATATATATATATATATATATATATATATATATATATATATATATATATATATATATATATATATCTTTTGAATAAATTTTTTACCCCTTTTAGTTAAAAATATATATATATTCAGTAAGTCAATATGGTTGAATTTGGTTTGACACTTGTGATATATATATAAGCATAGGGAGTTTAAATGCTTTTATAGACTGTGTAAGGATTGTGTGATGTGTAGCTCACAATAAACTTGAACTAGATGTCAATTTGATTTATTTAATATTTATGAGAACCTATAGTAAATAAAGAGAGTAGAATGTAGTTATAAATAGTCTATTGACTATAGTACTCAGTTTATTAACAATACAATAAGATTAATATATTATGATGGTTCATGAATGTATTTGTGAATAGAAAATTTATAATGGTTATTGAAATCATATGAAGTTCTTGATTAAAAATATAAATGACTATTGACATTTATATATTGTTTGAGTACTTACATGTGGTACATATTATGAATATATTTAGTATGAACAAGTGCTCATATATATGAAATATATCAACATATATACTTAGCTACTCATATGCATATATATCATATATTAGTACATTGGGAGGTGTGCCTATATCTATAGTTTTATTGACTATTAATAATAAGTCATTTGATCTCAAGGGACATGAAAATTTAAATATATAAATATAGTCTCCTAAAAACATAACAAGATGTATAAATGAAATATTATGTTCATGTGAGATATAACTTAGTTTATGAGTTATTTGATTCTCTAAAATTATTATGATTGGCTATTTGTAATTGAGTAGTCATACATAAAAATACTAAACTATGATATTGGTGTCCATCATAAATTGTACTATATTTGAATATACTTACATAAATTACAAATATGCAGTCTAAATATATAGTATACCTAGTTAGTATAAACTATACTTGTTATGCTTATTATGTATGTGATAAATAATATAGTGGAGATTCATTTATATGTTTGATAGACTAGATGTATGCATTTTTATTATTATGTATTTAGCATGTTTTATGCCTTATATTAGGAAGTAATCAATATGGATATATTTGTTATATATATTAACCAAATATTGAATTGATGGTAATAATTAGGTGGTGATATAGACTTCACTAGCTTACTTATCATAAACAATACCAGATGAAGGTAATATGATCAAGTGGTGTGTATGAGTTTAACTGATCCTAGAGATCAATAAATATTGAAAACTTTGGCCAAATTAATGTTTAGTTAAGACATTGTTATTTCATATATATGGTTTACATGTTTGCGATATATCATATTAGAACATATTTTATTTATGGTACACATTATGTATTAGAAATCTTATAACACATGGATACTACATTGTCTCTATGGGTTCTTTCACCATCACCATCTACCCATCCATGAAGGGAGAGCCATTCCTTGATTATGGGATTGTGTGGGAGATTGATGATCTATGATTGGTTTGTAAAAGTGCTCTAATGATTCTCTCTCTCCCAACAATAGTACTTATTTAGAGACTACACTTGAGATTGCCATATATACTGGAGTTTAAAAAACTTGTGCTTTATAGAGCCTTGTATCTTGTATTTAATTTATTATTATTAAGACATTATTTATGATGAAATGTAATTATTTTCTCATTTTACATTGATATTAGCGGCTATATTTTTGTACCAACCATGGCTAGAAAATTTGTAATTACTTTCTTTATTTAGTTATGTTTTATTTCATATGATGCTAGTGATCAGTAACAAGTAGATGTTACATGCTTATTTTATAGTTAACATTATTAAAATTTTATAATTGGATCACTAATTATATTATCATGGTGAAAAATAATAAAATAATAAACTAATTAAATCAAAAAAATTATCATGTTATTTTAATTCAATCCCAGTGGGGATGTTACATGTGGTATTAGAGCTACAGCTCAAGCTCTAAGACTTAGTGAGTCCACTAATGTTTTTATACCCTTCTAATTACCAAAAAGGAGAATGGTGTGAGATATATTATTCAATTAGGGTCCTTATAATTTTAATGACAATAACCCTCCATTTGATCCTAATCAATTTGCTACTGAACAAGCAGTAAAGTTAGATCAAAATTTTCCAGCCATGAATGAAACTAGGGACCAAATTTCAGCCATGGAATAAGAATTTCATGGACATGAAGAGGAAGTACACCAAGATGTACTTTAAGATCATCCTACTGAGTAATAATTCCCTGAGGATGTGAGATCATAGGTAGCTATAAAATTGGCTAGAGATATGAAAAAAGTGGATCTACCTATGTTTGGTGGATCTATTTTGTGTGATAGAGCAAAAGCATCACTGACTTAGATGGAGAATTATTTTGATATTCAAAAATACTCCAAACTCACTAAAGTAGTTTGGGGATCTTACTAGTTGGTTTTTAAAACAACTACATGGTAGGCCAATAAAAAGCTAGAAATGAATCTCAACTTGACTACCACCACATGGGAGAAGTTTATAACATTATTCAGATCATTATGGCTTCCATAGTTATAATTTGATCAAAATCTTACAAATTTATAGAATCTTAAGTAGAGAGACTTATTAATGAATGAGTACTAGGAATAGTTCACCAAAATTTTGTAGTACCTCAGTATCAAGTGATGAGGGGTTTAAATTTATGAAATTATTCATGGTATTAAAACCCTTGATTGATGGAGATGTGGACATTCATGGATCATCTACCATGGATTAGGTCTTTGAGAAGGTAGTCAAGTAAGAACATAAGTTGAAATCCCTTAATTATGTTAGAGACAAGTTTAAGAAAAAGTTTAGAAGTTCTAAATGAAATTTCAAAAATAAAAATTGGAATTAAAGTGGTGCAGACTCAAGTCAGTTCAAAAATTAGAATGCTAGATTCAACAATGGTTCAAGTAATAAGAAACTAGGTAATGGTTTCAAAGGTGATTTTAATAGAGACTAATAGTCTAATAAGAAAGTACCACTTATAGGTTGTTTTAATTATAGAGGTGACCATTTTTCTCATGAGTGTACCTAGGATAAGACAAAGAAAAGAGGTTATACTCCTTAGGAGGGAACTTGTCAACAACATATTCATATGATAGTTGATAATCAATAAGTTGAATTCCAAGCTTCACCCATATAACTATCAAGTGTTTTCTTTGAACATCCATTTTCCATTTTGATATATACAAGGGCTACATAATGTTTTATAGCTCATAAAATACTTAATACATTATCTTGAAAATATGGAGTAATGGAAAATGCATGGTCTATATAATATGGTAATGGTTCAAAATTCAAATTTGATAAGTGTTTAGTTAAAGCAGAGATTAGGTTACCCAAATTTAAAATAGTAGTGGATATTTATGTAGCACCACTAGTATTACATGATGTAATCCTAGGAGTTAACTAGATTAAAAATCATAAGGCCAAGGTTGAATACTATCTGAAGAAAGTTGAGTGTCTCAATAATTTTAGATATTAAACACAAATTTAGGGAAAGAAAAGGGAGTTGAGGCTTAGGCAAATTTCTGTAATAAAACTCAAGAAGGCTCAAGGAAAAATGTGCCAACAATTTATTCAAGATAAATAAAATGGGGGGATCTAAAGAACCATACCTCCAAGATTATCCATTCCTTATAATTTTTTATGATGTGTTTCTAGAGGAATTTCTAAGATTACCTCATAAATGAGAGTTTGATTTCTCTATCAATATCATACCCAGATTAAAACCATATTGTAAGGCCCCATATAAAATGAAAACCATTTAATTGATCAAATTGAAGGCTCAAATATAGGAATTATTTTTAGAGGGGTTAATCAATCCAAGTGTGTCACCATGGTGTGCACTAGTTATCTTCGTCACGAAGGATAGTACTCTTTGCATTTTCATAGATTATAAATGTTTGTAAAGTTTACTATTTAAAATAAGTATCCATTACCTTGTATATATGACATTTTTGATTAGATGCAAGGGGAAGCAGTCTTTTCTAAGATTCATATTCGATCAGGATACCATTAGTTGAGGATAACATATGAGGATGTTCCAAAAACAAGATTTAGAGCTCGATATGGGCACTATGATTTTACTATGTTACCATTTGGTTAACAAATACTCTAGTAGTGTTCATGAAACTCATGAATGGTGTGTTCATAGATTATCTAGATCATTTTGTTTTGGCTTTTCTTGATGACATTCTTCTATACTCTAAGAATGAAGAGGAGCATCTTCAACATCTAGAACTAGTTTTGTAGAGGTGGTAAAAGCATAAGTTGTATGGCAAGTTGTCTAAGTGCTCATTTTTCTAGGAAAAAGTGTAGTATTTAAGACATATTATCTCTATAGATGGTATTTTAGTATATTTAGAAAAAATAAGAGATATTATGCAATTTCTGATGCCAAATAATATGCACAAGCTAAGGTGTTTCACGGGGTTAATGGGCTATTACAGGAAATTCATTCCAAATTTTTCTAAGATAGCTAATCTGATTATGTCTCTATAACATAAGAACCAAAGTTCTATTTTGTCAAATAAGTGTGAAATACCTTTTTAGGAATTGAAAAGGACTACTTTAGCACTAGTTCTATGTCTTTCTGACCCTAATGGTCAATTTTTAGTGATCGAATATGTATCAAGGGATGGACTAGGATGAGTCCTTATATAGGATGGTGCACTATAATTTTAATCCTTATGAGATGAACTATTCCACTCATGACTTAAAACTTGCCAAAATTATGCATGCCTTGTTAGTTTGGAGGCATTATTTTTTTAGAAAATAGTTTGAGCTCAAGACTAATAACTTGGGACTCAAGTACATATTCACCCAAATTAATCTAAATTCTCATTAGAGACACTAGTTAGAGTTTTTTCCTAAATATGATTTTAATATCGATTATATCAAAGGAAAAGAAAGTAGAGTAGTTGAGGCCTTAAGTTATAAGAGATATATAGTAGCCATGGACACTATCAAGAGTACTTATAGGGATCAAGTTATTGAATTCTCACTAGGAGATGAATTTTATGATCAAGTTAAGAAAGCATTGTCTAAGAAAGCTCAAAATCCTAGTTATAAAGGATACGTATTAGATAATGATGGCCTTTTACTATACAATTAAATGATGTATTTACTAGATAGAGATAATCTAAGGATCAAAATGCTAAAATAAATTCATAATTCCCCATAATCAATACATCTAAGAGTAATCAAGCTTATGACAGAGCTTAAACCACTTTATTTTTGGAAGAGAATCAAGAAAGATATAGCAGATTTTGTGGCACATTGTCCATAATGTCAGTGAGTGAAAGCTAAATATGTGCATCTGACTAGATTGTTATATCTACATGACATACCAAAATAGAAGAGGTAGGTGATTAGTATAGACTTTGTCCAAGGTTTACCATTTTCATGAAACAATCATGACATGATATTTGTAGTAGTTAACAAACTAACCAATGTAGCTCATTTATACCATGCAATTTGATGAATGATGCACCCACTCTTACAAAGAGGTTTGTAAAGGAAGTGTACCATTTTTACAAATTTCTAGAAAAGATCATTTTGGATCATGATCTAATGATGACTTATAGGTTTTGGTTAACTCTAAATTTAGTTTTGGTTATGCAACTAAACTTTATCACTACATATCACCCATATACTAAAGGTCAAATTAATTGACACAATTAGGTGTTATAGGATCTTCTTCATATGTATTGAATGGATCATTAATACAAGTGGGAAGAGTAACTTTCATTGGTTGATAGTACTTACAATAATGTATACCAATCAACTTTGAAGATAGAACCATTTGAATCATTCTATGGGAGAAAGTTCTAGAAACCCATCTATTACATGTATCTACTAAGGCGGGGTTGAATCAGTAGACAAAAATAATTTACCTTTCAATCCACTTATCATTAAAACATTATCATTCATGAATCATCACAATAAAGCATGAGAAACTACACTAACATCAAACCAAAGAGATCACATACAAAGAAAGTATAGACATAACTGTTGTCACTTGGATTTCCACACTTTGAAGAGATTCCTAAGCTCTCTTCATCCAAGTGTAATAATGGAAACACCTCGAGGCTTGTGGGTAGCCTAAGGACGAGATGAATATCTAGATAGGGTTGGCTCCCTTGATCTACCACTTTGGATTGAAATTACACCTAAAATTTAGGGGGCAAAGGGAGAGAGATAATGTAAATAAAAATATTATAAGGGAGGTGATACACCAAATAATATGATGACTTCCAACTAGCTATATGTTATAGATGAAATCAAGGGACAAACTAAACATACACTTCTCCAATCTTCATCTTCTTACATAAATGTTACATCATGAGGTTATAGATGAATGTGAAAATATAGGATTATAAAAGAGGCCTTGAATGTTACTAATGAATATAATAACTCACTCAATCCTTGAAATTTACTAGAACACTTCACATGCCCTATAAGAAGAAGCTTTCCAACTGCAAATAGGGTGAAAGAATGAGACAACATGCTAAAGAATCCATAGTCTTCACTATGAAAGATTCATCATCCAAGTAGAACATACTTATGAAGAGTCATGAATAGGTAAAAATAAGTAGTATTATTTATTTATAGTATGTAAATGAGTATGGATTATCCATACTTAGGAGGAACATAAGTTACAATGGCCAAAATGGCTAGTTCTTATAGAACTTGACAGAGAGAGGAGAATAGATAAGTCCAAGGGTCACAAGGACACTTTTAAAAATTATAAAATTAGTTAGGTATTCATGATAATAGGATATTGGATTAACCATGAAATTTAAATAAGCACAAGTGTCAATCCAAGTCATAAAATGCATGAAAAGTGGCAAGAAACTCCTCATTCTAGCTCAAAAATTTGCCTTCATGATTTGGACCTATTTTAACATCCAAAATATGATTATGGATAGGTATGATGATTTTAATTGAGGTTATGGATTTCATACATTCCTATCCATGCATTAGGTGTAGGCTGGTCATTCAAAATCATTTAGAAAGGAGTTATCATCATTTATAGTCCAAAAAACTCTTCTTTCATGCGACCTACACACTTGGCCTAAAATTTGTATTTATTTTCCCATGAAAATAAATGTGATGGATTTTATGAAAATTTTCAATACCATAAATGGCCTTATAAGCATCAGGTACACCTTAAAATCACCCTACTTGAAGTTTTCCACCCTTCTCACTAGCTTGTCCAATATGCCAATTTTGATTAGCTGAGATGAAGTTGTTTATTTTCATAATTATGAGTATTTTAAAATAATTAAATGGCCATATTGAGTTATAAAAATTATATATATTCCTCTCAAACTTTATTTCATCCATAGACTCCTTCTAAAACTTGCAAAACCTAAAAAATGGTCAAAATACCTTATTTTGTACCATGTTTGCATAAGTGCATACAAAAAAAATGTATTGGGAATATATTTATGGATTAATTTTCAAGTTAAAATAATCATCCTAGTCATAATTTTCCATTAGAGTATCTTTATAACTCCATTTCTCCAAACTATTCCTTGTAAGGGGTTAGCAAGGGTATTGAGCAGTTTGACCTCTTAAGGTTCGTTCATAAATATCTAGCATCTAAATTACAAAAATTATACACAAATTAATATTTTAATACCTTAATAAATATAATTTAACTCATTTATTATCCATATAAACCCTCCAATAAGATGTGAGAATTTGAACTTCTCTTATCGAGCTCCTTCCTCCATTCCAACAAGCCTGAATTATCTTAAAGTCCAAAAAGGGCTTCCTCTATGGTTTATTTTCATCCAAATGGTTCATAAAATTTTTTAATAACCATAATAAAATTACCAAATATATTTTAATACTCTTCCAAGGTTGGAAAGGAAGTTGGCACCTCATTTGGATTGAGGCTTAAATCTTGCCTAGTAGGCCTGAGTTGGTTTAAGACCCAAAATGACCTTATCATGATTTCATATAAATAACAATATATAAAAAAATATAATATTATCCACTATACATATTAAAAATTAATATAAATATCACTTAGGTCTATAATTTAAAATGACTTCTTATTTGGACTCCAGGCATAACCATGCCTCATGAGCCTATTTACACTTTTGAGGGTCCAGAGTACCCTGTTTGGTTTCATCCTATTAAAAAAGGTTATTAATGTTTTTTTTATGTACATAAAATCTTGATACCTATATAAAAGTTCCAAAAAATTTAAATTTCACCTTATCACCTCCCTTCCTCAAACCTGCCTACCTATGCACAAGTGGAAGTACCCTCTATCTGAGACAAAACATAGGGTACTTACCCTATTTTTATAGACCAAGTGGATATTTTATATGGTTATCCAAGTGATAAGTATTATTTACACCATATTTTATCCCCTAATAACACTATTTTACCTTCTAACTCCTTTATAACCAAAGACTGACTACTAAGAAGATAAACTACATATATGATAGTTATAGACTGATTATATTTTACTTGTTTGAAGTCTTTCTTGAAATTATATCACAATTATATCCCAATGATACATAATTAATTTTAATTAAATATATTATTTATCATGAAAACATTTATACTCTTTCTAAACATTGCTTTGTTCATGCCCTAGCATGATTATCCTAGGCTGAAGTCAATTTCTTGACTACTTTCTCTTCCTATAGGAGTATACCACTTATCAGGGACTGATTAGCTCAGTGTAAGGTGTTATTAAAATTTTAATCTCGCATAATAGTAATTTTATTCACTTAATATATTCATTTCCCATTATAAATATCTATGATAAACATCAACTAGATCATTGTCAACTATAGTTGATTGTAGTTGATTGTGTATGGTAGGGCAGGGACCTTAATGATAAACATTTACCTTGGAAAATATAAAACATGATCCATGATTGATTTTATATCCTTTTAATTCATTTTCAATAATATTTAATGTACTTTACAGGTGTATCCATGTCTAATCCTCTCTTAACCATGTTCTACTCTATTAGGTATGATTGTGTTTTATATTGGAGGGAGCACCTGTAAGTGTAGGTTAGGATTAGAACTTAGAAACCTTAAATTGATATCTATGATACCTTCCAATAAAATTTTGAAGTGTTTTTAATTATTTTTTACACTTTTATCCAAGTCCATGTCAAGACCTAACCTTTCTACTCTCTACCCCTCACAATCAACTACATGTTAAATGTGTGGGGCATGTAGATGCCTTTCATCTTTAAATCCTACTTCAAAATTACATGGGAACAATATAAAGTCATTTAAGTTACCTAATATCAACCAATAATTTGTATATATATTCTCAATACCTCTCCAAAACATTTTTTAGGTATTCCTACCTTTCTTGGCTCTCAAGACTATGGTTTCCTCCTTTAAGCTTGGTTGTAGGTGTTGATTTGCTCTTGCAAGCCAATTCAACGTGGAATTTGATCATACTCTTAAAATTAAGGATTTATGAAACATTGAGAATAATCACATATTTTTAAACCTCCTAATCATATCATTATACCTCACACATTTCAAATTAAACACTTTCTCTTATTTAAGCCTTAGGCTAGCTATAGATGCTCATTAGGCCTGTGTACAGACTGTTTCTACCTTAGTGAATGAAAAATACACTTTTGTGCTCTTCCTTGATTATTTTGATAAAAATTATGAATATATTAGTTAAATTAGACAATCCCACCATACTATTATTCATTTAAACTCATTTCATTGATTTGGGAGGTTAACTTGACTCGCATAGTTGTAGAAAACACTAAGTGATTTCAATGGCTTGAAGAGTAACTTGAGGGCATAAGAAAACCAACATTTATAACTAAAAAACCTCCCTTATTTTGCAATATTATAGGCCTATGTGATATATTGAAAACAAATAACTTTGATGCTCCATTTATTAATGCAACATTGTATAATAACATCAAAAAAGGGCCTACACCTCTATTTTGACAGTTTTGGGAAAATGTCCCAAAGTGCTACAAGTTTGCTCTAAGACCACCTTTGCTTATCTAGTCACTAAAAACTACTACAACCTTCTTAAAAATTATTACCAAACATTTTTTTACCATAAAAACATCTTATAATTTTCAAACACATTTTTCATGCTCCTCCAAGAAATGGCAGGCTATATAACTGTTGCAGATGACCATTTTGTGCATTTGCTTACTCTCTTGGCTCTTGAGTTTTAATTGGATTTTAAGATGAATAAAATACATTTATGATAAATAATACATAAATTCATTTCATTTTGAAACCATAACATAGGAGAAAACACCAACAATTGGAAGAAATGACTACAACTCCACTCCTTCACTCCTTGCAAACTAAGTTGGTTGGCTCATAAAATCAACTTAAAATGTGAAAAAAATCATGGATAACATGAGATAAGTAATTAAAAATAATCTATAACCAATATTATTAAGTGAATTTTATGGACTTTCCCAAACAAGATCAAAACTTGTAGGGTGCATAGATTAGCAAGCAGAAAAACATAGTCAACTTCGAGAGGATGGTTCATGAAGGAAAAACCACCATTATTCACAATATTTATATGGAAAAAAAGGTATGTGAGTTTTATTTAACCTTCCTAATTCATTTTATTTGAAACCTCCTTTACCATTTGTACCAAGTACAAACCTAAAGACTACTTTTACTTGCCAAAAAGGATGAAAAAGGAGTAGAATAGTTTTGGGCCAAAAATGGAACTTCTAGAGAATTTTAAACATGTATTTGAGATTAGGGAATCTAAATAGACATACCATGATCTTTTCCCATGTGTGACACTTCCATGTGGGTCGTACAAGTTCCAAACTCACTTTTTCCCTCAAGAAAACTACCCTTTCACATGAATAACCTACCAAATTTCAGTTATGTTAGTTTCTTAAGACATATTGGGATACATGAGATGGGAAATATTCTTTTTTAACCTTCACACTTCCAATTAAAATTGTACAACTCATTAAACACCCCTTTTTTACCTCAAAATGACTAAAGGGACTAAAATGACTAAGGACAAAGCTAGTATAACATTAAATGACATTAATTAACCTATAAAAAACCTTTTGACATATGTATTAGACCCATAAAACACCTAGAAGTCATGTTTTTACCTAGGGATGCCCCAATTTGACATAAAAGTCAAATTTGGTCAACAATAACCATGACACATCATCTATGTGGGAAACCCTCATGGGGAATAAATATCACTAATCATAAAAGATAAATTATGGTCATATAATTGAAAGATCCAAATTTATACTAGCACTACTGATCAAGGAGAAACCACCCCTCAATTTAGTATAATACCCACTAGACCTTTAGCTAGCACCAACTAGCAAGGAGGATATAATGCGCTAGGAAACTAAGCACCAAATCAATCACATACAAATTTATCTCCACCTTTTATCTGATGTCTGACACATCTGATGATGGACTCCTCTTGCTTTCATCCTTCACCCTTCAATCTCTCACAAACAATGTCTAGGGCTTATTCACTCAATATGCCTCTTCTAGGCTCATTAGGTCCAATGACCTATGTATCCACCTACACCAAATTGATAAAATAAACATGACTAAAACTCTTCACTCTTAGATGGCCCTCAATGAAGTACTCCTTCTCTTTCAAATGTTATTTCCTTCACTTAATTCCAAATCAGCTCGACTAGCAAAAATAAGACAATTAGGCCTTACACTTATACCACTCTCTTGGTCTAACCCATTAAAAAAATTGAATCACACATATAATATTTCAAAAAAAACATTAAATGGGTGAGGTAATTCACTCCATAGGTTGGTCATACCCCTTTAGCCACAAACCTTAGTTAGGCCTTAATGAGACCTAAAGAAATTAGGTCTATCCATGCACACATTACAACTTGGACTCCTTATACCACCTTCAGTATTTACCAAAAATTAAAACACATAAAACATGCCTCCAATAGACTATATATTACACCCACATTGGTCCATATCACCTTGAACTCAAGCTCACACCTTAAACCTAACAATTAAGTTTCTTCGCTCTTTAGGCTTTCATACATGGAAAACACTATCTTGTATAACGAAAGCATATTATCAATTTAATTAGATAAAAACTTGAAAATTTTGAATTATCAGGTCATACATGACCTAAAAAACATCACCAAATTCATTTTACAACATCAAATAGGTTCTAAGACTTCAAACTAACTCTTGCAAATTGACCACTCAGACTAGTCACACATAGTAAAAATACAATCAAAGAATTTTGACGTTCCAAACCTAAATATGGGGAAAATAATACCTCAAATACATTTTAATGAAATATTGATACTAATAAAACATCTCCATACTCATTTATTTCTTCAAATCTTGATATAACACCTTCAACTTACCCCTATAAAATGGTTACTCAAACTGCCAGTGCATACATAAACATAGTCATGATGAAAATGATTTATCACATATGTAAGAGCATCATCATGATATTAAAATACATTTAAAATGTCATAAAACATTCTTATATCACCCTTCAACATAAAAATAATATTCCTTAATGATAAATTTGATTCTATAGATCATTCTCATTGTCTTGAGTTCCACTATCTTGTCTTACCAAGACTAGACACTTTGTGAGCACCTTATATATTGTTTATGAGCACCATCAACACTCACACATAAGTGAACTAAGAGTAATAAGTCTTTAACTAATAATCCAAACCATTGGTTCCATCCCTAAATTAATTCTCACTTTGATTGGCATTTTATCATTGTTTCCACTATTTGGCAGCTTAGTGATAGGTCATTTTGATTGACATAGTGAACATAACATGACAAACTAAATGCATGGGTATCAATAACAAGTCTTGGTCTTCAACCACTAGTTATTTGCATAGTTTTGCTAGGCCAACATTGACTACTATAGTAAAATTTTTTGAAACAACACCTTTTTTGTAGGTTCCACTCACAATCATGACACACCAATTCCATTTCTAGATGCATGAGAGAGTTTTATACAATATCCAAACATCATAATACTTTTCCAATCCATTCTAAGTAATTTATAGCATGTTATTTCTAATAGCTCTACTATGAGGGTTTATAGGAGGTTTTTTACATGAAATCACTATGAAATAATTGGAAAACCTTATTAGGTCCATGTGACATCTCTCCCAAAAGGATCAGATCACCATGAAAAAACTACACGTGCCAATGATTATCACAAACTTCTTCTTGGGCTTGTAAACCTTCATTTTGCATGCACAAAATACCTTCTAACATTATTTATTTCTTTATCTTCCTCCTCGAGACTTTAAACTTGGTTAAAAACTTGTAACCACCTTGTAAAACCTCATTATTTTCTCACATGTGATTTATTATCTTGGAATCTCAACTTCACCCTTCAATTAGACCTCACTAGGTCTCTATGTAAGTTAGGTTAGAACTGTAGACCATACCTTGACCAAGAAATCACCTTGAAACTTTTTCACATTATCTCACCACCTTATAAACATGTCATACACCTTTATTCCATACTCCAAAACTACCAACCTTCTTCTCCCTATAGACATCCAATTCTTAACACTATTTTTGTTTGAATTGTCAATCTTACTTAAATTGCACTCAAATACCCAATTTAGGTAAAAATCACTAAAAACATTCTAAATGGTTCGAATTTATCCTAAACAAGTGTTGATTTATGCCAATGTATCCCTAAATGGGATAATTCATTTTATTTGATTCCTAACTTTGATCAATTCATTTCGATTCAAAATGATGATTTCACCTTTTTGTGCCTTGGATCACTCTTTTATTTTCATTTGTTAGTATATGTCACACACCTTTGTTATTTTGTGTTGGCAACATCCTAAAAATGAATACGGTTCCATTACATCTAACATCACCTTTCAATTCTTCCTAAGTCAAATTATGACCTAGTAATATGACTTTATGACCATTTTGATTAATTAAGGACCAATTTCTAAATAATTGCAAAAAAATTAATTAAACTTATTTGAGTCTAATTAATTAAAATCAAGATCTTAAGTGGACTTTCCATGGAGGTTATTTAATATTTATTTTTGGAAATTGATTCCTATTAACTACATCATAATGACAAGATCTATGAGGTGGCATCCACAAGCCATAAATGCATAAAATATATGAATTATGGGCACCCATGCCTAATTAATGCCCCTTACCCCCAAATATATATGAGTGAATTCTTGGCCACACATCTTGATCTCAAGATGGATGGTCATGGTTCATTATGATCAATTGTAAAAATCTATAAATAAGAGGCCTCTCACACCATTTTTTAAGCTTAATTATGTAAAATTATAATGCTAAAATCTCTCCACAAGTCATTTGTGTTTTGATTATTGTGTTATTTGCATTTGGGTAATATTCATTTGATAAGCTAGATTAGAGGTTTCTTCTATTAAACATAGGTTATGCATAGATTTATTGAGGTAATGGAGGAGAAATGAAGCCATTGTTGACAAAGATTAGACCTTTAGATCAAGGGGAGAACATGCTTGGAACCACTTTTGAGTAATGGATTCATTTGGGAAGGTAATGGTTTATTGTTTTTTTTCATTTATATCCTTTTATCATTATCAACCTCCACATTAATAGTTTGGCTTATATTATCAATTCTTATGCATTATTTTGTGAGTTTTCATAACTAATGTTTGAATTGATCCTCTTTAAAACCCATGCTACATTTTATACTACCATTCTTATTACCATGTAGCAGCATTGTGTTACCCATTTGGTTTTTATACTTAGGAATTCTTGCATGTTTCCACATCATGATTTTCTTGGTTCATATTATCTCATTCCTAATCTAAAGGGCTTTCTTCTAGTTTTTTAGTAATAACTTGTCAAAGTTGAATTAGATTTTATGGTATTGGCGTATCTCAAAATTCTATGTTTTAGTGTACTATTGACACTCTAGTATTTTTGAGTTATCATACCCTCTTCTCATTTATATTATTTCAACCCTACCCAAGGTTGAGTAATTTCATGAACACATTATTCTAATTGTGTGTGGTTTCAATCCACCCTCCTTTTATAGTCTCTTTGATACCTTAATCATTTGATTGGAGGAAAGATCAAAATTTGTACTTCGTTTAAACATTTTCACAGCATTGATCCAAATCTAGGTAAACGTATAGAGAAACCCTTTCTAGACATGAATCAAAGGTTCACTCGTAGTGGGGTCCCTTATGGTCCTAACTATAAGGATGAGTAGTTTTATGATGGACAAGAAAATCCATTATCTTTGAGGACATTCCTAAAACTTTAGGATCCAAAGGGGATTATACTAAATATTAAGAGAACCAATATTAATAACTCTTTAGGTTGACAAAATTTGGTGCTAGATGACCCTCAGATTTTCTTATAAAGCAATTTCACACCTTAGTTAGAGAAGGATAAAAACAAAAAGAGTAATATTTTGCACAATC
The DNA here is from genome assembly GCA_037957365.1 of Torreya grandis. Taxonomy (NCBI): domain Eukaryota; kingdom Viridiplantae; phylum Streptophyta; class Pinopsida; order Cupressales; family Taxaceae; genus Torreya; species Torreya grandis. The sequence continues at coordinate 229,303 of JARHVA010003326.1, read as the reverse complement.
AAACATACCTTCTTCCTCTAACAAAGATAAATACATACTTATAGAGTCAAAACCAACCAATTAATATCTTGTTAACAAGATTAAGAAAATAATTCAATGGTATGCCGATCAACTTATCATGGACTTAACAAAGTCTCTAGTTAATACTTCAACCCACAATGATGCTTTTAATGAATAAGGAAATGTGATTGAACCTACGCAATAAACATTGATTGAGAACCCAACAACTATTTAAGGTATCTCAAATGAACATAACAAAACATAAGAGGTTGTGCAAAATATTTCAGTAGACACATAACACACATTATTTAATCACCAAGAGCCTCTTGTCACTTTACAAACACAAAAGTCCAAACATTCAATTCAAATTGAGGAAATCACTCAAGATAATTTGGCTAGTTCATCTCAACCAATGCAAAATTTGCTAAATAGACCAAGGACTCCCCAAAATCAACAAAGCACATATATTTCAAAGTAATATCTTTTGAGGAATCAATGCCCTATTTACTCAACTCTAGGAGAAAATAAAAACCATGTTACAAAACATAGGGTGTACATCCCTCATAAATCCATGCAATAACAAGGGCACAGTCTACCCCAACAAAAACAACAATTGGAAATTCCACCCCAACAAAACTATGTTCCACCCACAAATGCACCAAACATATAAGAGTGGAACTCCATGAAGGAGATTATGTCACATTTGGAAATTGGAAATAGAATCAAAAAGTACAAATTTTATGAGATATGTCCATATCCATTTGATTTAATAATTCTCCAAGTCCCCTTTCCATGTCATTTCAAGGCACCCAAATTTGATAAATACAAAGTAAAGGGTGACCCATGTGAACATATCTAGGCATTTTTCATATTATGCCAAGGTTGCTTACAGTAGCATGTTCTTATGTCAATTATTTCTATGAAGTTTAACCAGACAAGATTTAGATTGGATAATTAAGTTACCCAAGGGATTAATTACAAGTTGGAACAACTTATCTAAAAATTTCATCAGCCATTTCTTGTATAACATAGATCATGAATTAACCATTGTTGACTAGGGAAAATCCAAACAATGAGATGGAGAAAGCTTTACCACATATTTACAGAGATGGAGAAAGATTCACCACATATTTATAGAGATGGAGAGCATTATCAGGTCTCTTTCAACATAATTTTCTAGAGAAATATTTGTTGGATATATTTAAACAAAACATACATCATGAGGTCATGCACAATATACCTCCAGTTTGAGCTAGCTCATTTGAGGAGATCATAGATAAGGGTGTATAGAATGAGAAGGATATTATTGATAAGGGACTTATTAATATCTTTGTGTAGGTTCAAATTTCAAATCATATCCCATCTTTTAGTCAAATGCTATACAAGATAAGCCTAGAGGCTTTAGTAAGAACAAGAACATGGTTGGAAATGGGGTGATTGAAACAAGGCATGTACAAATGGTGTAGGCTCAATTGGCCCAAAATTTACAAGTAGCTCCCCCTAATCCACCACCTAATTTGTAGAGACAACCTCCATGAATATTAAACCATATTTGTTTCAAGAATTTTAGCAAATTGGGAGAAATAATTGAAATAGTGTTCTAAAAGCTCATAGTAGGTAACCTAATTGTATGGCTAATACCAAGGCCATTTATTCAATATCAACTAAAACTAGATTGGTATAAAGAGAATGAATGGTATAACTTTAATCATGTTTTTGGTCATGGTGCTTATCATTACATCTAATTATGAAATATTATTGAAGATCTCATTGAGAAAGGAAAATTTGAGATTAAACTGGTCTCTAATTGGCACACATATTAGGATATGGTAATCTACAAAGACCCTTTTCCTTGAAATAAGCAACTACCACCAAAAAACAATCAAAACCAAAGACAAAACTAAGGATAAAGGTATAATCAAAACTAGAATTAGGGTCAAAATTGTAATGAACATGAACATAATTATGATCATAATACCCATACTAACAATGTAGGTTACAACAACATGCCTTACGACTATAAAATATCATGGGATGTAATTCTATAACCCATATTTCCAATATTATAGTCAAACCATGTGAACCATCTCATACTCTTCATATTACATGGCACATCATTATAGGGTTAACACCCTCTCTCTAGTAATACCACATTGAGTTCGCACAATTTTGTTACAACTCTATTTGCATAGGTTATTATTTTTGAACAACTCCTTTATTCTAATTATAATGGGTCCTTACTGACTCAAAACTACATAAATGTAACTAGACACCTTTGTGTCACCTTTCAAGGCCCACTACTTTTGTATTCTAATTATATTGGTTCCCTACCACCTTTAGCTTGTGTAGTCACAACTAGATGCTCACGAATTACTCTCCAAGGCCATTTCCCTACTTCTTCCATAAAACCCAATGTGAACATTGTGCCAATGGATCCAAAGATGAATATTTTTCCAACCAAATCTAATCCATCTCATTCTAATGTTGAAAATCCTTATAGTCTATAATACCAATTAACTAAAACCCCTGCATAGATTTCTATTTTGGATCTCTTGTAGACATCTAAAGTCAATAGAACTATCCTGAATAATATTTTACAAAAATCCACTATCCCTAATTATATAAAGCTTGAATAGTTACATAACCTTATGGGACATTTGTCTTATTTTTATCAAGTAATGTTTGATCAAAAAGACATGTCTACACTTAATCCAAACCATAATAACCCTCTATACATTGACATAATCATTAAAAATCATAAGATCAAATGGGTTCTTATAGACAATGGTTTGGGTTTGAAAATCATATCTCTTAAGTTGGTATAAATACTAGGCTATACTATGAAATACATTCAACCATAGATGATCACCATCAAGGCTTATGATAATGCCAAAATGGAGTCTATTGGTACAATTTGGTTGCTAATCATTATTGGGTATGTTTCACATCATACATTGCTTCATATTATGGACATTGAATTTCCTTATAACATACTTCTTGGCCATCTTTGGATCCATGAAGTATAGGCCATTCCCTCCACCATACATCAGTGCCTTAAGTTTTCACTTTCCCCATGATGGAATCGAGGTTAATATCTCATGAATCAATAGCCTTATGATATTTTGAAACATCTTAAGTCCCAATTTTACAATTATGACTATTATCCAAGTTCTTAATTCATTATGAATAAGAAAAAGGCTATAAATTTCATATCCACCTCCATCCAATTATATCAACCCTAGTTATCTTGATTCTACTTCAGTTGATTCATTTCCCACAACTCTTATGAAGCAATTTTTTATTAAAGATGTGGGCATTTTTATGTATAGTCTTAAGGATGCTTTCCATGTCATAAAGTTGCCTAAAAATCAAAAAACATCCAATAATCCTAAACCTTCAAATAATCCTAATGGACCCAAAATTATTTGGAAATAGAAGAAGAAACAAAAAAAAAACCACCTATGTTTTTTTTACCTACTATTGTGCCAAAGAAAGATCGAGAGGCTTTTACTAAGGGAGACTAGTTATATTATGAAGGCCTTGCCAATTAATTTTAGAATACAAAGTATCCTATCCATAATCAGATCATGGATCATCTTGATTATATAAGAAAAGGACTTAGCCCATGACATAAGGAATATTATAACCCTCAGTAGCTGGAGTACCTAATTTGAATCTTGATCTCAGATTTATACTGCTTGAGGGTGACCTCATAACTTTTGATAATAATTCTTCTAAATTGACTAGTGATGAGACTCCTGGTAGTGAGACAGTGTCCCATTATATCTTTTTTTATGAACTCATTAACATAGATCTATTTTATTAAAATGACATTTTAACCTTAACCATTGGAGCTTCCCATCCTAAAGCAAAACCCATTCTATTGTTGTTTCCCATCCTAAAGTATAACATCATATTTTAACCATTGGAACTTTTCATCCTAAAGTAGAACCTCATTATTCCCTATGTCTTTGCCATCCTAACCTCATTAATTGGGATAAAAAAATTTGGTCATATGCATTAATGAGTTTTAAAATGAAGAATCCCTTAAAAAATACATAGGCATAAGAGATGGATTTCCCATTGGTGATCACAAACAAGGATTTCATTTTTCATTAGATCCTTCTACCTAATTTAGAGGGAAAGTAAAATTTATTTGTCATAATAAAGATGAAACATCTATATATTTGAGTGAAAACCTCTTTAAGGTACTTTTCAATTAGGGAAAAATTAAATAAAAAGACAAGCCTTCCATTGAAAACATATTTTAGGCATTCTCAGGCAGGAAATTTTTCTCATCCCCTCAAGATATAGAAGGTCCATCTATCCTAATTTAATATATATATATATATATATATATATATATATATATATATATATATATATAATATATCAACTTAGGATAGATGGACCTTCTATATCTTGAGGGGATGAGAAAAATTTCCTGCCTGAGAATGCCTAAAATATGTTTTCAATGGAAGGCTTGTCTTTTTATTTAATTTTTCCCTAATCAAAAAGTAATATATATATATATATATATATATATAGTAAAATTATATTTTTATAACAAAAACAAATGTTTGATCATTTTACTCTTGAGCTTTCATAGGTTTTTGCTACTGGGTCTTTACTTGAGATGGTGGATTCTAATTCATCATACTATCCAAAACTTTGGGAAGAACAATAAGATGTAGTAGAATAATATTATCATGATCATACTTTGACTATAATTATATTAGATGTATCCACTCTCCTTATGGAAAACATGACAAAATTGATCCTAAGAACCTATGAGGATCTTTAAAAAAATTATCTTAGAGCTTCCCTTACTGAAGCAGAATGTGAAAAAATAAAATCCCTCTTAAGGGATTATATTAACATCTTTGCATGGGAATATTCTAACATGATAGGCTTGCACCCAAATTTAGTTATGCACCACCTTTTTTTCCATCCTGATGCTAAACCAATCAAGAAAAAATTGAGGAATATGCATCCACACATAACCCTTTTAGTTAAAATAGAACTAGAAATGTTGCTAGGAGTAATCTTTATTAGGCCACTATATTAATTTGAATGGAACTCAAACATAGTCCTAATGAATAAAAAGACCCCAAGTATATGTATTTGTACTAATTTTAGGGATATCAACAAAACATGCCCTAAAGATGATTTTCATCTACCCAACATCAACATGATTGTTGACTCAACTGCTAGGTATGATATGCTATCCTTAATGGATGGATTTTATGGATACAATTAGATCAAGATATCCCAAGAAGCTTAACAAAATATTACATTCACCACTCCATGGGGAACATTATTTTATGAATTCATGTTATTTTTATTGAAGAACACTAGAGCCACATATCAATGTACCATGACTGTCATCTTCCATGACATGATGTGTGATATTGTTGAATACTATGTTAATCATATATTATCAAAATCAAGAACAATATCTGGACATCCTAACATTCTATGAAGAACATTTGAGAGGCTTTATGAATATAAAGTCCACCTAAATCCTAAGAAATGTGTCTTTGGAATCATATTAGGGAAATTGATAGGTTTCATTATATCACAAAGAGGGATTTAAGTCCATCCTACTAAGGTCAAGGACATTGTGGAGATGCCTCTACTAGATATTCTCAAACATTATGAATCCTTCAAAGAAAGATCTAATCTATATGCAGGTTCATTTCTCAATTGGTAGATAATTGCCACCCATTTACCCACTTTTTGAAGAAAGGGGTAACTTTTCAATGGGATGAATATTTTTAGATATCATTTGTAAAACTCAAGGAATATTTAGCCAATATTCAAATCTTAAGATCGCCAACATCTAGACGACCACTACTTCTTTACATATCAGTAACAGAGCATGTACTAGGGTCACTTTTGGCCCAACATGATGATCAAGGTAAGAAACATGAAGTATATTATTTAAGCCACACTATGGTGGATTATGAACATAATTATACACCTATTGAGAAGGTGTGTTTAGTTATGGTGTTTGCTACCCAAAAATTATGACATTATATGTTAAAGAACAAAACAATTATCATCACCAAGGTGGACCCTCTCAAATTCTTATTATCCAAAGTACTTATTCAAGGACACATGGATAAATGGGTTATGCTCATAGGTGAATTTTCCATTGAATATTATAATTAGAAAAAAATCAAGGGGTAGGTTATTGTTGATCAACTTGCAGAAGCCCCTATCACAAATACTCAACCATTGAAATTTGACTTTCTAGACAATTATATTATGGCAATAGAACAAGCATCATATGAATCTAAATAATGGAAGCTATATTTTGATGGATCCTTTACATCTCATGGATTTGGATCCAACATATTGTTGATTACACCTTAGGGGGATCTGATTCCCAAAGCATTTCATATACAATTTCATTAAATGAACAATATGGATGAGTATGAGGCATTGATTATAGGTCTTTGCCTTGCCATATAGTGGGATATTTAGACCTTAAATTTCTATGGTGATTCCTAATTAATCATCAATCAGACCAATGAGTAGTATTAAACTAAAGATGACAAGCTTGTTCCTTACAAGCAAATTGTTTATAATCTCAAAAGTAATTTTATAAATCTGTAGTTTGAACAAGTTCCAAGGGCCAACAAAAAATATAATGATTTAATGGTAATTATTATATCCATGATACATATTTATGGTGGAGATAAAAATTATTAGTTCATAATTTAAAATCTTCTTTAGCCTACACATGTTATACTAGATTCAGAAAGGGTATGCGCCATTGTTGGTCCCAATCCCCCACCTAAATTACCTTGATTCTAAAACTTTTATAACTACTTCCATGATCACATTTTCCTAAATGACATATCCAATAGTCATCAAAAACTATTCCAACACTATTTATCATGTTATTCCATTTTAGGAGACGTGATTCATTATAAAGGCTATGATGGAATGCTTCTTTGTTATTTATTTTTGGGAGAATTTAAGCAAGCGTTGAGGGAGGTTCATGAAGAAATGTGTGGGACCCACACCAATGGTGTAGTCTTAGAAATTAAGCTCCTAATAATAGGCTATTATTTACCAAAAATGAAGACTAATACTTTAAATTACGTAAGTGCGTACCTTGTCAGCAATATGGAAATTTGATACACACACCATGGTCATTATCAACATGGGGCCTCAATCTCATCAAGAAAATAAACCTAGCATCATCAGAAGCCCATAAGCATATCATGACTACTAATGAGTATTTTACTAAGTGGATTGAGGTCATTCCTCTCACTTACATCACTGAGACGTAGATTACCAAATTCATTCATTACCATATCATCTATTGATATGGTATTTCCACACATATTATATCTAATAATGGTAGATTCTTTCTAAACCAAGATATAAAATATCTTTATGAAAAATTCAAGATCAATCATAATAAATCAACTCCATATAACTTGTAAGGCAATGGATAAGCCAAGGCATCGAAGAAAACCATTATAGCCATTTTAAAGAAGATTGTCAATGACACTGGTTATAATTGGCACTTACAAATATTTCTTGCCCTATGGGATTATAGAACTAGTCATTAAACCCCAATAGGATCCACTTCATACTCCCTTGTGTATTGCATAAAATTTATTATCCTAATAAAGATTTATCTTCCATCCTTATGTGTATCACTTGAACATATTGAAGATGATGAGGACTATAGAGTCTCAAGTCTACAAGAACTAGAACTTCTTGATGGAAAGAATTTAGCTACCTTAGAAAACTTGTAATCTTATCAAAATAGATTGTAGAGAATCTAAAACAAGTGCATTCTCCCTCAGGAGTTTGATATTGATGATTTTGTCCTAAAAGAGAACCAAAAGAACACAAATGTTGAACATAAGAAAAAAGGTAAGTTTTAACCTTATTAGTTGGGACCATTTATTATCATAACAAATTATGGATCAAGGGCATATTGATTGACTAAATCAAATGGTGAAAAACTTCCATATCCCATGAACATCATGCACCTAAAGAGGTTTTATGCATAAACAAATTCAAACCATTGTCTACAAGATCCCTTACTTGGGAGTAACTTGTGTTGAAGTAATTTTACCCTACCATTTTATCCTACCTTGAACTGCTCTCGCATGATCCCTCTTCCTTTCATGACTTTATAAAGTGAAAAAAAATAGACTATTGTTACTTTGAATGCATTTTATCATAGCTTATGTCATTCTATTTGAGAACCCTATAATTTTTTATATCTAGGGCTTGTTGTAACCTAAACACTTTTATCCCTTGACCAATTATGATCTTGATTATGTCTCATCAGCATTATGAACACCTTTGATGCCAGTTATACAAAAAAATTCAGCCAAGACAGTATTTTATAGCTTTTTATATAGACAAGTGAACAAGAACACCTTTACATCTCAATATCTTTGCCTACCACATGGTTCTTCAGATTGATTTCATACTACACACTATTCTATATTACATTTTATACTCTTTGGTGAACATTATTTTATTTTCAAGATCTTCGCTCTCATCGATTTGTAATCATGTGCCATTATAGACAATTTTAGGTATTATTGGAGCTCTTAGTTAGTTGCTTAGTCCATTTTTTATATCCATGATTGTCATTATAGCTGGCTTAGATATTTATTGGAACTTATACTCTTGGATGAGCATCTCTTGGATAAGTTGTTCCCACTTTCTACATATTTTATCCCAAAAACATTAGAAAAAGATCTGTAAAAGAACAAAAATATTGTCTAATTTTTTTTAACATTTTAATCCTCATGCTCTTGCCATTTTGAAAACATTTTCTCCTACTAACTTTCAACTATGTTAGTCATCTTCTTCCATGAACTTTTATTTTATAAGATCATTCTTCCTTATCCCACTATGTCATGCTCTTACAATTTTGCAAGCAAATTAAGACCTCTTGGCTTGTCATTTTGTAAGTCATCTCATCCTCAAACTCTTGTAATTTTGTAATACTAATAAAAATTTTCAATTCTTCCCTTTTATTTTACAACATTAATCATATGTTTTTTGTCATCATCATGTCTTCTATTCCACTTCTTAAGAGAACTACATTTGTCCTGAAGTTCATGTTGGAACATGCATCCATGAAACTATGTAGGTAGCGTCAACTTGTCTTTTACATCTGGAGTCATCTTGACCAACCCTTTCCTTTTCTTCTCTTCCCCCACTTCTTCTACCATTTTTCCTCTTTAATAAGGGAAAAAAAATTGTCCTTGTTATTTGCTACATTGTAATGGAAAGTAATGCCTCTACTACACATGAATGAACAATTATTTTTAAACCGCACTAACTTGGTTTTTATTTCTTTGTGTTTATTTGAGTTTTATTGGTGTTTTCTTGTGGTTTCTTAGTTCTTTGTTATACTTTCAGACCTATAAATTTATTTCTTGTCCTTTTTCTCTTTTAGTTAAATCTTATCTCACCTTGGTCTTGTGTTTCCCTGTATGTTTTTTATTGTGTCTTTTATGTTTATTTGATTATTTTTGGTGTTGTTTGGTCTTTCATTTTCTTGTTTGGTATTGATTCTTTGTTTTCTTGATTTTTAATTTTAATTTTTTTTTTCCTACTTGAATCCTAATTGTTCATATCTTTATTTTAAGTTTGGTTCATTTATGTTTGTCTTTTTCTTTGTCTTTGCTTTTTTGTTTAAATGTAAATAGTTGTAACTCTAGTTTTGGTCTTTATCTACCATTATACTTAGTTAAAGTTATTCATATTTGAACTAGATCCATGCACTTGAAATTCCATGTCTTCATAATTTATTCATACATATGATGCCTAATTTCTTTTTAAATAGCAATCACTTTGTGCTCTAAGCTCAAGTATTAACATCAACATAGCTCTAATAAATAGGTCTCAAGAACACTACACATAAACAAGTATCAATAGTTTTAACACTTGACTCTATGCATAAATGTAAATCTCTTCACATACATCATGAGCTTATTCAATCTTTGGTCAGTTTTCATTATCCCTTATTCCATTCTCTCCTATTTTTGGGTAAACTGCATTGGCTTGAGGTCTATTTGGACTATGTAGGTAGTGCTTGGATACATGACATATCCTGCGTTATCTCAACCATATGTATTCTTATTTTCATCTCTTTCATCACTTTGTGCATCCTCATATTAATGGTTTTTTTATGGCTCTAGTAGTCATTATACCATTACATCTATGTTTGTGCCTACTTATTTTAACCTATGTTTTAGGTTATATCATTGAGCTCAATACTTGATAAGTTACCCATGATAGGGCACAAAATTTGAACCAAGTCACAAATATAAATGAGCCCTACAGGGGAAAAACCATTTTTTTCATTATCAATGATGAAAATTAACCCTATTGGGGCAAAACTATCTTATCATGATCAAATCTGATCTACTAAGGAAATTATTATTAAGATTTTTTAGGGACCAAATTCTCCTTTTATTCCAATTTTAATATTTCCACTTTATTACCCATGATGTCAATTTTTTAGTTTGCAACTTGTCTCAAGATTGATCAATGCCATAAGTACACAATTTGCACTCTCATATTGGGTGCGTTCCAAGTGTTCTGCTTATATGTTTGAATTGAATCGTTCTCATTACCCCTATTTATGGGGCCCATTATGTCTCTAATTATGTATTGATCATTTATGATAACCATGTGTGCAATAATTATCCCATATAGATGTGATATATTCCATCAGTTAATCTCTCATTTTTTATCTCTTTTCGAGAGTCCATCCTTCTCTTTCATCCTTATATGTCCTCTAGAGGGGGAATCAATGGTCATTTCCATTTATTATTGACAAATATTTTATTTGAAAATATGTTTATTCACCTAAATAAATCACCATGCCTTCTTGAATAGGGGGAAAATGTAGACATATAATTCCTAACACCATTTGTGTTGAAATTGTCAATCTTACTTGAATTGCACTCAAATACCCAATTTAGGTTAAAATAACTAAAAATATGTTAAATGGTTCTAGTTTGTCATTAAAATTTGACAATTTGGGCCATTGTATCCCTAAATGGGGTAATTCATTTTATGTGATTCCTAACTTTGATCAATTCATTTTAAGTCAAAATGATGATTTCACCTTTTTGTGCCATGGATCACTCTTTTCTTCTAATTTATTAGTATATGTCACATACCTTTATTATTTTTTGTTGGAAACATCCTAAATGGGAATACAATTCTAATGCATCCAACATCACCTTCCAATTCTTCGTGAATTAAATTACGACCCAATAATATGACTTTAAGACCATTTTGATTAATTGAGGTCTAATTTCCAAACAAATGCACAAATATTGATTAAAATTGTTTAAGGCTAATTAATTCAAATCAAAAGCTTAAGTGGATTTTCCATGGATATTATTGAATATTTATTTTTGGAAATTTATTCCTATTAATTGTATCCTCATAATGGCATGATCTATGGAGTGGCATCCACAAGCCATAAATGCATAAAATATATGAATTATGGGCACCCATGCCTAATTAATTCCCCTTACCCCCAAATAATTATGAGGGCAAATATTTATTTTAGCCTCCAAAATTGAATGGATTCTTGGCCATAATCTTGATCTCAAGATGGATGGCCATAGTTCATTCTGATCAATTACAAAAATCTATAAATAAGAGGTCTCTCACATCAGTTCTTAAGCTTAATTGTGTAAACTTAAAATGCTAAAATCTCTCCTCAAGTCATTTGTGTTTTGATTATTATGTCATTTGCATTTGGGTAAGATTCATTTGATAGGATAGATTAGAGATTTTTTCTATTAACCATAGGTTATGAATAGATTTATTAAGGTAATGGAAGAGCAATGAAGCCATTTTTGACAAAGATTAGACATTTATATCAAGGGGAAAACATGCTTGGAGCCACTTTTGAGTGCTGGAGTCTTTTGGGAAGGTAATGGTTGATTGTTTTCTTTCATTTGTATCTCATTATCATCAACAACCCCCACATGAATAGTTTGTCTTAGATTATCAATTATTATGCATTCTTTTTTGATTTTTCATGACTAATGTTTGAATTGATCCTCTTTGAAATCCATGCTACACTCCCTATCCTCAACCTACTCAACACACTAGGCTACCAAACCTATGCCACCATACATGTTTTATGAGTATATTATTATACACATATTTTTTCTTCTCTTTGTGACCTAAAATAACATTAAAATCCTATAAATAACATGACCAACCTTGAACAATTCTCACCTTAGCTCATATACATCTAAAATTGATTAGAATGCCTCATTAGGCCACTTAGGGTCATATAAAAAGGTCTAGATTAAGACCTTTAATGAATCACACATGCACAAACTAGCTCAACTACAACCTCAAACTCATCCATACATCAATGACATCACCAATTTGTCATTACCTTTGACATAAATACACATATGACATCATCCATTGATATCAATGACAACACACTTTCCAATAATCTCCCTCTTTGTCATTGATATAAACTTTTTCTTCTTCTCCCCCTTTGCCATTAATGATAAAGTGGACATATATTCCTCTCAAGTTCATCTATATATTATTTTAATCCTAGGATCTGACCATTTACAAAGCTCCACTTTGTTCATGCAAGAAGATTTAATACATTATCAAAACACATGACTTGGTTTGATCAAGTCATCATATAGTCTTATTGAGGTTACATCTATAAGATCCTTCCTTTACTATAAAATCTCACATATTCTCCTCCTCACATTATGTATATCTCTTCAAACATCTTAAACTATCTAAGTTAGCTCCCCCTAACTCCATGTTTCATATGAAAAATCATCTTCAATAAGTCTCCTAAAAAACTAGGTATGTAAGATGTTATTCAAACACTATCAACATATTCAATACCCTCATGGAAGCACTAGGTCTCATGGAGACATAATTAAAATGTATCCACTCCTTCTCACTTACCTCTATCCTATTGGATAAAATCAACATGTATCCACTCCTTCTCACTTACCTCTATCGTATTGGATAAATTAGACCACCTCAAGTAGGCTTGAACAAATTCAAAAATACGATAAGGTAACTCCTTATAGCATCAAAAATAATTCAATTATCTTATATCATTCTACCTTTCATGGATCCATTCATCTTCTTGATAAATCATAATAAGAATTTGTATTTGTCAATGAGCCTTAAACTCCATTCTACTATTATAAAACTTTCACTCTAGATCCCTTTTTAAGACAATAAGACCACCTCACATAAATGAGAAAAACTTCCATCATAAGGTCCTCATAAGATCAACTAATCACCTTCATTCTTTACAAGCCATCAAGACTCAAAACACTACTAAGTACCCTTATGGACAATAACCAATCATATTAGGTTTGTGAGACCTTATAAAATGTAGAAGAGATTTGACATAACTTTGGATCCTTCAGATAACCAAACAAGGATTAAAAAACATGATTACATAATATATGACCTAAAGGTCATCTTCATTCTCATATATTACACAAAATGTTCAAGATATTTTTCAAATATAATCAACTTTTTATGCACACACAAAACCTTGCATAAGAAACTTGAAAAATGTGTCATACTCTGGTCACTATCACTCTTCAAATCACTAAAGATCTTTATGTCCTTTCATAATAATTCCAAAAAACTCATATATGACCCAATGATATCATCATGATATCAATGGATCTCTCAACATAATGAATCAACTCATGAAACAACATTCTTTAACCTTCTCAAATACACACTTAGAACCCTAATATGAAAAATTAAAACTATTTCACCTTTATAAGGAAACATTTCACTAAATCTATTTGAAAATTAATAAACATAAAAGGCCAAAAATTAACTTAATTTAACTTATAATAACACTCTTATGGTCTTCAATCTCAACTCATCTTGAAACCCTCAAAACACTACCTTTCACCTCTTTAGAGTGATCTTCAAACTTAGGAACAATCTGATCACTCACAAGGCACCTATAGAAGCTTTAAGACCTAAATAACATCTCAAATTACTTATAAAATCTTATTTATCACCTAAGGTCACTAAAAAACTTACCAAAAAACATCTTGTCTACCAACAACAGAGACCTCCACACACAGTCAACTTTGAAGATGATTTTCATTCACAAAATCACACTTTTAGATCATCTTCAAGCATAAGATTAAATAAAAAAGATTTATCTACATCATTCATTACTTAGATAATAATTTTAAGATCATTAAACATGTTCTAATCCCATATTATTCCTCCTAGGTACACTGGTTCAAAACCTAGTCAACTATAGTTGTATTTAACCCATATCTATTACACTTGTATAGATGATAAAACCTTCTAATAACTTTGGAGATTTTATACACTTAATACTCTTCAAATTTTTTTCTTACCTAATCTTTATTTGAATCCATCCATGTATTCTACAATAATTTCTTTGTAAACTAGTTTCCTTTGTTAAATTTGAAAATTCAACTTCCAACGATCATATTTTCATGCTAAAATGGCTAAGTATGGAAATAAGGAAATCTACCTAGGAGAGAAACTTTTCACTAGCATATATTTTACTATACATAAATTCAAGACCTAAAACTTAGACCATATTAACTAGGCACAAAAATTTACATATCCATGTGACCACTCTCTTTTAATACCTTCACATGTGCAAATACTGACATCATCAATCTACTCATTCAACCTGATTTAACAAGTAGATACAGATGACCTAGATCTTCATAAGCCTACTCTAATGTACATTTTCTCTCTCCAAGAGATACTTAGAGATTTTATATCATCCTTAATAAATATAGGGATGCATCACATCATGATCCATGCCAATACCTATACTACTATCATACACTCATAAAACATCCATTTAACCTCTTTGTCCATGCAAACAAGTCTCTTCTCATAATCAAGAAATTAACACTCTATGACCTCATGTGACATTCAGAGTTCCTCTAATGTATCTTGTCAAATCAAATTATGTATGCACAACAAATAAAAATAAGAAAACAAGCACATACCTTTGTACTTTATGAATATTTAGATAAACCTCAATTAGATCTCATATTCGTGGCTTATAATCAAACCACTGCCTATCTTTCTTCTTTCATATTAGCTAATCAAGAGACCATATTTAACAATCTCTATCATTCAAATTATTTTTGATCTTGGACTTATCTTTAGTATAGTCCTTCTCCAACCTTGCTAACACCATCATGCAAACTTCTATGCAAACCTCAACCATGATCTTCACAAACTTATAGATCACTACAAACAATATGAAAATTATACTTATTAAACTTCAAGCTACTTAGGATCACCTGTTGGATATCAAGCCTCCTCCAAATGTCTGGATCTAATACCAATTTTTGTAAGTAACTATTAATGGGGGTGAATTATTAGACAATAATAATTTCTCTTTCAATCCAGTTATCATTCATGAATCATCACAACAAAGCATGAGCAACTAGACTAACATCAAATCAAAGAGATCACATAAAAAATAAGTATAAACACAACCATGACACATCATCTATGTGGGAAACACTCATGGGGAATAAAACCCATTAAACCCTAAAAGATGAACTATAGG
The DNA here is from genome assembly GCA_037957365.1 of Torreya grandis. Lineage (NCBI taxonomy): Eukaryota > Viridiplantae > Streptophyta > Pinopsida > Cupressales > Taxaceae > Torreya > Torreya grandis. Next base: position 213,684 of record JARHVA010003326.1, on the reverse strand, counting down.
CCTATAATGAAAAGATCAAAATTATATCAACACTAACTGATTAGGGATCACCCACCCCTCAATTTAGTCCAGCACCCAATAGACATTTAGCTATCACCAACTAACAAGGAGGATGTAACCCCATAGGAAACCAAGCACCAACTCAGTCATATATAAACTAATCTCCACCTCTGATACAATGTCTAAAACATCTAATGATGGACTCCTCTTACTTGTACTCTTCACCTTTCAATCTCTCTCAAATAATCTCTAGGGATTACTCACTCAATATACCTCTTCTAGGCTCATTAGGTCCAATCACTTGTGTATCCACCTACACCAACTTGATCAAATAGACATGACTGATCCTATTCACTCTCTAATGGTCCTTAATGGCCTACTCTTTTTCTTTTTAAGATTCTCTCCTTCACTTAAATCCACATCATCTCAACTAGAACAAATAGACCAATTAGGCCTTGTACTTATACCACTATCTTGGTCTAATCCATCTTGGTTAGCTAAGATACTTAACACAATTGAATCATACCTAGAATAATTTCACACATATGTTACATGGGTGAGGCAATCCATTCTATAGGTTGGTCATACCTCTTTATCCCCAAACCTCAATTAGGCCTTAATGAGATGTAAAGCAATTAGTTCTATCCATGTACACATTACAACTTGAACTCCTTAGACCACATTCAATATTTACCAATGATTCAAACACATAAAAAAATTCCTCAAATAGACCCTAGATTATCCACACATAGGTACATATCACTTGTAACTCAAACTCACACCTTGAACCTAGCAATTAGGTTTCCTTGCTCTTTAGGCCTTCATACATAGAAAACACTATCTTCTATAACTAAATAATACTATAAATTTTATCATAAAACACATTAAAAAATTAAATTAATAGGTCCTCCATGACCTAAAAAACATCACCAAACTCATTTTCCAACATCACATAGGTTCTAAGACTTTGAACTAACTCTTACAAAGTGACCACTCAAACTGGTCACACACAATCAAAATATAGTCAAAACATTTTCTCCTTTCAAACCTAAATATTTGAAAATTAAGACCTCAAATACCTTCTCATGAAAACTTGAGACTTATACAACATCTCCATACTCATTTGTTTCTTTAAATCTTGACATAACACCTTCAATGTACCCCAATAAGATGGTCACTTAGACTGTCAGTGCATACACAAACACAGTCATGATGAACATGACGTATCATATATAAAATAGCATCATCATGATCTTTAAATACTTTTACATATTCATAAAACATTATTAGATCACCCTCCAACACAAAAATCATATGCCCTATTGACAAATTTATTTCTACATATCATTCTCACTAGCCTAGGTTCCACTATCTTGTCTTACATAGACTTGTCATGTTATGAGCACATTTTAGATTATTTATGGGCACAATAAACACTCACACATAATTACAATATGAGTAATAGGTCTTTAATAATACCCCAAACCATTGGTTCTATCCCTAAACACCTAAAACCCATCCCTAAATAGAATCTCACTTTAACTGGCTTTTTGTCATTATTTCCACTATTTGGTAGATTTGTGATAGGTCATTTTGATTGACCAAAATGATTAACATAGTGAAAATAACATTCTAAAATAAATTCATGGGTATCCAAAAAAATTCTTGGCCTTCAACCTCTAGTCATTTACATAGTTTGACTAGGTTAACATTGACTACTACAACAAACTTTCTGGAAACAACACCTTTGATATATGTTCCACTCATAGTCATGACAAAAAAATTCCATTTATATGTTCCTAAAAGAGTTTTATACAATATATAAACATCATACTATATTTTACAATCCATTTTGATTCATTTCTATCAAGTTCTTTCCAATCATTTTATTATGAGGGTTTATAGGAGGGTTTTGACAAATTTACGTTTTTAAAAATTGTTCATAAAGTATTGTACATAAAATCACTAAAAAATACTTTTAAAAATTTCTTAGGTCCATTTTCCACCTCCCATAAAACTCTCAAGTCACCATGTAAAATCTACACATGCCAATGAGCATCACAAACTTCTTTTCGAGCTTGGAAACCTTCATTCTGTATGCACATAATACCTTCCAATGTTATTTCTTACTTTATTTTCCTTCTCAAGACCTAAAACTTGGTAAAAAACTTTGAACCACATTTTAAAACCTCATTCTAATCTCACATGTTCTATGTTATCTTTGAATCTCAAGTTAACCCTTCAATTCCACCTCAGTAGGTCTCTATGCAAGTTAAGTTTAGAACTGAAGACCATACCCTTGACCAAGAAATCAACTTGAAACTTCTTAAAATTATCTTAAAACCTTATAAACATGTCATAAACCTTTATTCCATTCTATAAAATTTCCAACCTTCTTCTCCCTAGCCTCAACCTATTTAACAAAATAGGCTACCAAGCCTATGGCACCATACAAGGCCTATGAGAAGACCACCAAACCACTATACACATCCTTTGTCATCTATCCTTAAATTGAATAAAAATTAACATAATAAAAATAGCATAAACAACCTCAAACAATTCTCACCTTAGATCATACACATCCAAACCTAATTACCATGCCTCATTAGGCCACCTTGGGTCATAGAACAAGGTCTAGATAAAGACCTTCAATGAATCACACATTCACTAATTGACTCAAATAAAAGATTAAAATCATCCATAGATCAATTACCTTACCACTTTGTCATTACCTTTAACATAAATTCATACATGACATCATCATTTGACATAAATGAAAACACACTGTCTAACACCATCAACTGGGATAGGTTAGAAGACAAGGTAGTATTTGGACCTGAGAGGCTTTTAGAAATGGAATATCAAGTTAGATCAATCAAGAATATATTTTCCAATGCAAATGATAATAAGAAGATTTATACTAATTTGAGGATAATAACTAGGCATTTTTAGGTAGGTGATAAAGTTTTTTTACGTGTTAATCTGTAGAAGAACTCAATTAAATCTAGGAAGTGAACAAAACTTTCACTGAGATATGTGGGACCCTTCAAGGTTTTAAAAGTGGTCAATCATATAGCATATAGTCTTTCATTAAAACTATCCCTAGATCTATTACATAACATTCGATGTATCTTAATTTAAAATGTATATAGCTAATCCCTCACATGTGTTGGATTAGATTCCTTTGCAAGTTATGGATCCTAGGGTGGTCATGGTAGAACCAATCAAATTAATTGTCACTCACAAACTTTAATTGCATAATAGAGAGGTGTCATAGTGCAAGGTCTTGTAGGACTAATACTCTAAGGATAGTGACACATGGGAGGACTATGATGAGTTCTACAGGTGATTTCCACATTTGTTTGTTTGATTTGATATTTCATACTATGTTATTTTTCTATTGAATAATATTTTTTTTTAAACTTATGTTTGAATAAGTGTCATCAAAATGATGAACAACTTTAGGGGGAAAGGATGTTACATCCTAATTTTTTTCACTAAGAAAATTTAATTGATTATTCATGGATTAGTAAGCATGGTAGATTTATTTATTATTATTTAACTAAGTTTTAAGTCATATGCAATTATGGGACAATTTTATGCTGCTTTGATTACATTATTGCATTGATATGAGTTAGTTGTTTTGTATATTCATTACATTATGATCATGTTGATTTATTATTACAATAGTATTTTAGGGTATATATCATGGTGTTACAAGATAAATACCTTCTTGTCATGAGTTTGATGAAAAAGAGATCATCTATCAAAACATGATGGAAGGAGAGCATCATCAAATAGGATGATGTAGATGGAGGTGTTTGGAGATGACAAAGGAACAACTAAAACCCATGTAAACACCATGTTAGATAGCACTCATTATATGCATTGTTTGACATGTTATTTTTAGTACATATTTGATTTTATCTACATTTAGATAATTGATTATGTGTGTTAGTTATGATTTACTTCAGTTTCATGTTTATGTAAAATTAGTCTTGTGTGATTGTGTTCTGGTTGTTACACATAGACTGGGTGTATAATATTACTATGTGTTTATGTCATGTTATGGTATTCATGATTGTTAATTTTTTTGTGCAAGAAAACCTATTTTAATTGTATCTATTTACTACTATCTATAGGTTAACCAAAATGTCTTTGAAATGTTTTAAAATATTAGTTGGTTATCATTATGATATTTGTGAAATACCATTATATGACTTAAACATATTAATATATAAAGATAACATAAGACATCGGATAATCTATTTATAACATAGTAATAACAATAATTACATTATTATAATAACTATAAACACCCTAAATTGGTCAAGCAACCAAAAATATCATGTCTTTTCATGGTCCTTTCATAGGAGACTTCGACTACAAAATATGAGCCTTGTTTACTGTTGATAATTTTGACCTGACAGGTCAAATTATCACCCCTACCATTTGAAACCTTGCATATTATTCTATTTTATCTTGTGAGTCAATTATTGGTCCTGAAAAGTCCTTGAAATAATCCATGATTAATATGCCTTTTTGGGGTATTCACTTTGGTTTTCAAAGAGCTTTTGTGAGAAAAGCATTATAGAGTCTTCTTTGAATCCAAAAAAGGGTCATTTTTAGAAATTTTGGAAGGGTTCTTTCCTTTTGAGAAGGTCCATCTTCATGAAACATTTCAAAAAGGAATTATTTTAGAAGGAAGACATTTCAAAAAGTCTAAGGAATTCTTATAGAAAAAGGGACTTTTCAAAATTTCCAAAGGGTTCTTTGCAAAAGTCTGAAAGGTCCATTTCAAAAAGTCTAAAGGGTACTTTCCTTTCAAAAAATATATTTTCAAGGTTTCCAAAAGTACCATTTCAAAATTTTCAAAAGGACTTTTTCAAAAAAATTAAGGGTTATTTCCTTTCGGAAAAGGTTCTTTTCAAAATTTTGAAAGGTTTATTGCAAAAACTCTAAAGGGCACTTCTTGGGAAAGGGGGCCACTTTCAAGAAGGATGAAGGGTACTTTCCTTTAAAAAAGGGAATTTCAAGTGAAAAATAGGGCACTTTAAAATAAATCTAAAGGTCCAATTTTTAATAAAATTGTTCAAGGCCAAAGAAAAGGAATGAATTCTTTTAGGAGAATTGTCTGTGGAAATAAGTTACAAATGAAAAGCCTAAGAAAAGTCAAATAAATTATTTCGAGAAAAAATTTAGAATAAATTATTCTGAAGGAATAAATCCAAAATAAAAAGCCCAAAATAAATTCTTTCAATCAAATTTCCCAAAATAAAGAAAATTCCAAAGGGAATGGCCTGAAAGGTTAATTCCTTTGGGAGAATTATCTGTGATCAAATAGTCTGAAGAAATGGCTGAAAATAAAAGTTTGAAGGAATTAATGATGAGCCCACAAATGTAAATTTTTAGCCCCTACAAGTATCCATTTCATTTGGTCAAGATTTTTAAAAGGTTCATCAAGATTTCTATGAGCATGAAACTTATCAAGATCTATTAAGGAGATCAATGGATGAGAAAAGACCAGGTTTTCAAAAGGATCCAAGTGGGATTTTGATAGCAAATCACTAGAAAAGGGTGAGGATTTCTCCTTTCAACTCTAATTATGTGGTCTACATCTCACATATAGAACATGAAAAGTGACTTAAGATTGATTAGATGCATCCAGTTAGAGCATGAACATGTAGGAATAGAAGATCTATAGTCAAAAACTATAGTAAGGAGCACACCAAGTTTTAAATGCAATGATCAAATCATTCACACTTGGTAGGGACATACAGCTATCTTTGACATGGATCTATCATTTATTAAATAATGGAATTTAATACATGAGGGGCTTGAGGAGATTTGTGATGATTTTGGATGGCTGATCTCAGGATCAAATTAATTGCATGATTTAAAGGTTGAGGAGCTCAAGAATAACAAGAAGTGATCTATAGTTACTAGTAACTTCTTCTCTTAGTTCCCCACTCTAACATGAAAGTCCCTCTTCTCTCTTGTCCTTTCTTATATATGTACAACTTTTCAACCATTTTAAGGATTGATTTTTCCATGTTTAGAGAACCTCTATATTTTTTTGTTATTTTGACGGGTCCTAGGATGGTCTCTCGGGCTATCTTAAAAGTCCCCACGGACTTGCTTTAACTCCTCGGACTGCTCCCCGGCTTTGTTTATTCCTCGACGGACGTTTTGTCTATGGATTTTTTCCTACAGACAAAAAGTCTATAGAAATTCATCTGTGCCTTTGCATTTGTTATCCCGTGGACAAAAGTCTACAGAAATTTTGCCTGGCCCTTCTTGCCTTTGCATTTAAAGTGGCCCAAATTCCTTGAAATGTTTGAAATGTCCACCCGCTCTCCAAAAGGACATTTTGACTTTTGACTGTGCCTTCACACCAAGGGCAACACCTTAAACCAAACCTATTGAACCAAATTTTGGTTCAACGGTTCAAGGTTCAAAGGAGCGCACTGATGAACCAAAGGCTACTGAACTTCTCCAAGCTTTGAACCTTTGACTTGAACCAAGCCGCTAAACCCAAAGCGTTAAACTTTTGGTTGAACCCACCAGCTTTGAACCAAGTGATGAATGGACCAAGGGTGGTTGAACCATTAAACTAAGGCATAAAATGAACTCTCTAAACTTGCTAAACCCAAAAATGACTGGCATTTGAATAGCACGTGAAGAAGGTGACCGAAATTTTGCCAAGGGGGCAAAAATTGGTCAACAGATTGGTGACTCACAGGGAAGCATGCCTGTTATGCTTAGAACTTAGTTGCCTTAAAATCCATTGGGTGTAGAGTCAAATGCATCTATGAAAGAGATTAGCAATAGCCCCAAAAAATCTAAGAATCAAATATGAAGCTTTACCCCAAAGCAAAGGCAAACACACAAGGCTAAAAATGCTACCTGTGCAACTGCACTTAGGGAAAGCAGGAAAAGAAACTGAAAACAAACTATTATGTACAGCTAATTAGGCATTTTTGATTCCCTCCTGGATCAAATGGAAAAATTCTTAAGTCCCCTTCTTGGTAAGAAGAATATGGTGGCAGGAAAGTAGCTGAATAAAAAAGAAAATTGGTGACTTGCTCTTCCTACCTGTCCCCTGAGTCGGCTGGAATATGAGTGGGTCAGATTCAAACATGCCTCGAATATTTATGTATTCTACTTGTCCTTGGAAGCTTGTTAAATGCTGGTCCCTGATATTGGTGCCCTTCACCAAAAAATCAATGGCTTCCAGCTCATCACTGTAAGCCTTCTAATCTGCATATCCCTTCTGCAATGTATCATGGCCTAACTTGTTTCCTTTTGTCTCGCTGAAAACTCTGTCAGACTCATCCTCTACTTCTTCTTGGCCTTCTTGAAGAAAGTTGACTGTGGTGATGTCTGAAATGGACTCACAAAATGACTGCTCATCCCATAGAACATCACTTCTCTATTTAAAACTCTCTTCTTCAAGGCATTCCTCCAAGAAGACAGACTTCTCCTTTTCCTCTTTGTTGATCAGGTTCTCTAGATTTTCAAAAATATTCTCCTGATCCTCCTCTAACTCGGGCTCCTCAATGTAGTCATCCTCATCAAAATAGCAAGGAAGTTCATCAAACAGAGGAGAAGAGAGCTTACCATGCATTCGTTCCTCTTTGAATTGCTAGAACATCTGCATATATGCATGACCTACATCTTCTTCACTGCTGATAAGGTCTTCACAAGGAGCATCAATGATGATTTCTTCTTTGTTATTGCTCATGACAGCTTCTTGAATGACTGTAGATTGGATCTTTTGCTCCTCACCTACCTCTTGCAAAATAGGTTCTTCCTTGAGAAGGGGCGAAGTGGAGAAAACATGTGGAAGACGAAGCAGTCCTTGAGCTAGAATCAAATTATTCTCCTCTATCCACTTGATCAACACTTCATCAATATCAGGCACGGCCTGATAACTCTCTTGGAAATGTGTAGGTGGGGTGTGTTCAGGTATGGAATATGTTGTTTGGCCTGAACCATCCACCACACATTGGTTGAGGAATTTCTCTTTGGATTCTAACTTTGTTATTCTTTTGGCCAGATCTTCTTGGAAAAGCTTTTCCTGGAGCCTGCCAACATCATCATAAGTAGACGCAGCTTCAGCTTCTTCAAAGTTTTGAGAAAAAACTTGCTTTTCTTCTTTTATTATGCCCCATGATTCCACTGTTTTTCCCCAGTTCATGATCTCTGAATTAAAATTTTGCCCCTGCAAACAGGGAGCAACTTTGTTTTCCATAAGGTCCTGAGGCTCCTCTACAAGGTCTGACAATTTCATCACTTTTTCAAGAAACAACTTTATCCTAGCCTCTAAGTCTTCAATTTGTCTTGCTAGGTTTTCCTGGAAGAGTCTCTCTTGGAGGTGACTAGCATCATCTTGTTGAGTAGGATCAGCATTGAGCGAGATGTGCTAGTTCATGGCATTTTCCCCAATGGAAAATTCACAATCTAAGGAATTTAGGAGGTTCATTTCCATGGGAGGTTGTTTTGATACCCTTTGGTGTTTGAAAGCTAGGCACACTCGATTGGGAGTAGATGTATTTAATGCACTGGAGTGAGCAAGTGCAATCTGATAAAATAGATTTGGTATAAAAGAGGGGGTTTTCTTTAGGATAGGAAGGGGTGTGCAAGGCTGGCTACCTTGAAAAGATGGATTTCTCCATTTTGGCACCTCTTCCTTCATGGATTGTATGGCTTGTGCTTGCTTAAACAAGTACTCCTCTTCATACATCAGCTCATGTTGATATCTGTACTGCTCTTCCAGCCTGTTAATTTCCAATTCCAAGGCCACCTCCCTTTTCATTGCAGTGCAACTAAGAGAGCTGCTTGAGGGGATTCTTTGAATATTTTGAGTCTGATCCAAATTATATGAAGGAAAACAAAACCCATGATTTTTTGCAAAAGAAGTATACATACAAGAAGAGATTCTTAATGGCACCAGGCTGCTTAACCAGCAAATTTAACTTAGAGTCACCAGATGCTAGAAAATTAAATGATCTGCTATAACAGGACCAACATCAATCCTAAAACTTTACTTTGTTATCAAATTGTGTCCCACCAAGCGTGCTAGAACTATTGACGCAAGAAAATTGCACTTGATGGTAGGAAAACAAGTTCCTACCCTCTTCCCACAACATGGAAACTCCTCTCTCGCCTGTGGGATAGTGAAGTAAGAGAGGAGAGTCTCTAGATAAGGGCTAGCTCCCTTTGGTGTATCATTGTTTGTTCCAGTAAGTGCAAAATATATGGATATATAGCTATAATAAGGGGGGATGAAAAGGGAGAAGAAATGCATAGAAAACAAACTACCTACTCTAGAAGAGGCGATGCACCAAAATAAAGGTTGACCTTCACACATCCACTCTCAAAATCAGGCAAATGCATACATACACTATGCACTTGGTAGAAGGACCAGGATGTTAAAACTGGTAGGGAGGCTTCAATGGGAAATCCAGAACAAAGATCACATAAGGTGTTGGGAAACACACACTTCTGAAGTAATTTCTTCTGCTCCTTCACTCCCAAATACTACTCTTCTCATGTCAGTTGCAACAATGGCACCTTGTAGACAGCAGGTCTGCTGGTGTTGTACCTGTGAGAGCATCAAAAGACAATGACTAGACACAAGCAAACATTCAATGCATACACAAAAATGTCTATCCAAATGGAGGTAAAAAAACTGCATTTGTATTGATCCGGGTGAAATTTTTGCAGAGCTGCACCATTTACAAAATGTGGAAGATCTCCCCCTCTCAAAAATGAGAAGTTACAATATATAGAATAAAGAAGAAAGAAACTTGGCACTTCTTTGACAAGTTGGCCTGTCACGTCTCTCATTGGGAAAAACAAGTCACTCAAGGAATTAAATGGACTGCGCCTTTTGTTTGATCGAAACCCATCCCCTTTTTGATGACTTACACAGTTTATCAATCCATTTTAAAAATGGAGGAAAGCTGATTTTATCTCAACTATTTGTGCCTTTCGTGATTAATTTTCAGGGACTACTCCACCTACTGAAGTCACTTCCCAAATGGTGCCACTTGGATCAACTGCCAACTCGCTCTGTCCATTTGTTGTTCATGCCATCAGGGAATAAATTGCCTTGTTTTATGACTTGGACTGCTTGGCTGCTCCATGCCTCATCATTTCTTACTTTGTCTATCTATTTTGTCTTCTTCTGTATCCTTGTCCTTATTTTTGTCTTACCCAACTACTCAGCCCCTTGGGCAAACATACTTGGTGGGTCACTACATTCAGGCCCTTTTCTTGCTCTTAGTTGGCACTCTTCCAGATTGAAAACCCAACAGCTAAATGGCTTTGTTAAATTTGACATGCTCTAGGATGTCCTCGGGTCCTCATCATCAGATCACATGGCAGTCAGATCCATGCTGGTAGTTGGGTCCATGCTGGCTTCTCCTTCTAAACTTCTTCATAGCCTGCTAAGTCTTAGCACTCAGTCAGGCACTCCTTTTTTGTTATTTTGATGGGTCCTAGGATGGTCTCTCGAGCTATCTTAAATGTCCCTACGGACTTGCTTTAACTCCTTGGACTACTCCCCAACTTTGTTTATTCCTCAGAGGATGTGTTATCTGTGGATGTTTTCCTGCAGACAAAAAATTGGCAAAAATTTATCCACACCTTTGCATTTGTTATCTCGTAGACAAAGTCCATGGAAATTCCACCTGGCCCTTCTTGCCTTTGCATTTGAAGTGGCCTGAATTCCTTGAAATGTTTGAAATGTCTGCCTGCTCTCCAAAAGGGCATTTTGACTTTTGACTGTGCCTTCGCACCAAGGGCAGCCCCTTGAACCGAACCTATTGAACCAAATTTTGGTTCAATGGTTCAAGGTTCAAAGGAGTGCACCGATGAACCAAAGGCTGCTGAACTTCTCCAAGCTTTGAACTTTTGACTTTAACCAAGCCGCTGAACCCAAAGCATTGAACTTTTGGTTGAACTCGCCAGCTTTGAACCAAGCGATGAATAGACCAAGGGTGGTTAAACCACTAAACCAGGGCATAAAATGAACTCTCTGAACTCGTTGAACCCAAAAATGACTGGCATTTGAACAACAGGTGAAGAAGGTGACCAAAATTTTGCCAAGGGGGCAAAAATTGGTCAACAAATTGGCGACTCACAGGGGAAGCATGCCTGTTATGCTTAGAACTCAGTTGCCTCAAAATCCATTGGGTACGGAGTCAGATGCAGCTATGAAAGAGATTAGCAACAGCCCAAAAAAATTTGAGAATCAAATATGAAGCTTTACCCCAAAGCAAAGGGAAACACACAAGGCTAAAAATGTTACCTGTGCAATTGCACTTAGGGAAAGCAAGAAAAGAAACTAAAAACAAACTATTATGTACAGCGACCCAGGCATTTTTGATTCCCTCCTGGATCAAATGGAAAACTTCTTAAGTCCCCTTCTTGGTAAGAAGACTTATGGTGGTAGGCAAGTAGCTAAATAAAAAAGAGAATTGGTGACTTGCTCTTCTTGCCTGTCCCCTAAGTCAGCTAGAATCTGAGTGGGTTAGATTCAAACATGCCTCCAATATATATGTATTCTACTTGTCCTTGGAAGCCTACTGAATGCTGGTCCCTGATATTGGTGCCCTTCACCAAAAAATCAATGGTTGTCAGCTCATCACCGTAAGCCTTTTGATCTACACATCCCTTCTGCAATGTATCATGGCCTGACTTATTTCCTTCTATCTCACTAAAAACTCTGTCAGACTCATCCTCTGCTTCTTCTTGGCCTTCTTAAAGAAAGTTGACTGTGGTGATGTCTAAAATGGACTCACAAAATGACTGCTCATCCCATAGAACATCACTTCTCTATTTAAAACTCTCTTCTTCAAGGCATTCCTCCGAGAAGACAGACTTCTCCTTTTCCTCTTTGCTGATCAGGTTCTCTAGATTTTCAAAAATATTCTCCTAATCCTCCTCTAACTCAGGTTCTTCAATGTAGTCATCCTCATCAAAATAGCAAGGAAGTTCATCAAACAAAGGAGAAGAGAGCTTACCATGCATTTGTTCCTCTTCAAATTGCTGGAACATGTGCATATATGCAAGACTTGCATCTTCTTCACTGCTGATAAGGTCTTCACAAGGAGCATCAATGATGATTTCTTCTTTGTTGTTGCTCATGATAACTTCTTGAATGACTACAGATTGGATCTTTTGCTCCTCACCTGCCTCTTGCAAAACAAGTTCTTCCTTGAGAAGGGGTGAAGTGGAGAAAACATGTGGAAGAGGAAGCAATCCTTGAGCTAGAATCAAATTATTCTCCTCTCTCCACATGATCAGCACTTCATCAATATTAGGCATGGCCTAATAACTCTCTTGGAAATGTGTAGGTGGGGTGTGTTTATGCATGGAATATGTTGTTTGGCCTGAACTGTCCACCACACATTGGCTGAGGAATTTCTCTTTGGATTCCAACTCTGTTATTCTTCTGGCTAAATCTTCTTGGAAAAGCTTTTCCTGGAGCCTGCTAGCATCATCATAAGTAGACGCAGCTTCAACTTCTTCAAAGTTTTGAGAAAAAACTTGCTTTTATTCTTCTATTTTGCCCCATGATTCCACTTTTCTTCCCCAGTTCAAGATCTCTGAATTTAAATTTTGCCCCTGCAAACAGGCAGCAACTTTATTTTCCACAAGGTCCTGAGGCTCCTCAGCAAGGTCTAATAATTTCATCACTTTTTCAAGAAGCAGCTTTATCCTAGCCTCTAAGTCTTCAATTTGTCTGGCTAGGTTTTCTTGGAAGAGTCTCTCTTAGAGGTGACCAACATCATCTTGTTGAGTAGGATCAACGTTGAGCGAGATGTGCTAGTTCATGGCATTTTCCCCAATGGAAAATTCACAATCTATGGAATTTAGGAGGTTCATTTCCATGGGAGGTTGTTTTGATACCCTCTAGTGTTAGAAAGCTAGGCACACTAGATTCAGAGTAGATGTATTTAATGCACTAGAGTGAGCAAGTGCAATCTGATAAAATGGATTTAGTGTAAAAGAGGGGGTTTTATTTAGGATAAGAAGGGGTGCACAAGGGTGGCTACCTTGAAAATATGGATTTCTCCATTTTGGCACCTCTTCCTTCATGGATTGTACAGCTTGTGCTTGCTTAAACAAGCGCTCCTCTTCGTACATCAGCTCATGCTGATATCTATATTACTCTTTCAGCCTATTAATTTCCAATTCCAAGGCCACCTCCCTTTTCATTGCAGTGCAACTAGGAGAGCTGCTTGAGGGGATTCTCTGAATATTTTGAGTCTGATCCAAATTATATGAAGGAAAACAAAACCCATGATTTTTTGCAAAAGAAGTATACATACAAGAAGTGATTCCTGATGGCACCAGGCTACTTAACCAATAGATATAACTCAGAGTCACCAGATGCTGGAAAATTAAATGATCTACTGTAACAGGACCAGCATCAATCCTAAAACTTTACTTCATTATCAAACTATGTCCCACCAGGTGTGCCAGAACTATTGATGCAAGAAAATTCCACCCAGTGGTAGGAAAACAAGTTCCTGCCCTCTCCCCACAACATGGATACTCCTCTCTCGCCTGTGGGATGGTGAAGCAGGAGAGGAGAGTCTCTAGATAAGGGCTAGCTCCCTTTGGTGTATAATTGTTTGTTTCAGTAAGTACGAAATATAGGTATATATAGCTATAATAAGGGGGGATGAAAAGGGAGAAGAAATGCATAGAAAACAAACTACCTACTCTAGAAGAGGCGATGCACCAAAATAGAGGTTGACCTTCACACATCCACTCTCAGAATCAGGCAAATGCATACATACACTATGCACTCGGCAAAAGGACCAGGATGTTAAAACTAGCAGGGAGGCTTTAATGGGAAATCCAGAATAGAGATCACCCAAGGTGTTGGGAAACACACACTTCTGAAGTAATTTCTTCTACTCCTTCACTCCCAAATACTGCTCTTCTCCTATCAGCTGCAACAATGGCACCTTGTAGATAGCAGGTTTGCTGGTGTTGTACCTATGAGAGCATCAAAAGACAATGACTGGACACAAGCAAACATTCAACACATACACAAAAATGTCTATCCAAATGGAGGTAAAAAAAATTGCATTTGTATTGATCTAGGTGAATTTTTTGCAGAGCTATGCCCTTTAAAAAATGTGGAAGATCTCCCCCTCTCAAAAATGAGAAGTTACAATATATAGAAGAAATAATAATGACACTTGGTGCTTCTTTGACAAGTTGGCTTGTTACGTCTCTCATTGGGAAACACAAGTCTCTCAAGGAATTAAATAGACTGCACCTTTTGTCTGCTCGAAACCCGTCCCCTTTTTGATGACTTACACGGTTTATCAATCCATTTAAAAAATGGAGGGAAACTGATTTTATCTCAACTATTTGTGCATGTCATGATTAATTTTTAGGGATTGCTCCACCTATTGAAGTCACTTCCCAAATGGCACCACTTGGATCAACTGCCAACTCACTCTATCCATTTGTTGTTCACGCCATCAGGGAATAAATTGCCATGTTTCTGCCACTTGGAATACTTGGCTACTCCATGCCTCGTCATTTCTTACTTTGTCTCTCTATTTTGTCTTCTTCTACATCCTTGTCCTTTTTTTTGTCTTACCTGATTGCTCAACCCCTTGGGTGAACATACTTGGCAGGTCACTACATTCAGGCCCTTTTCTTGCTCTTAGTTAGCGCTCTTCTAGATTGAAAACCTAATGGCTAAATGGCTTTGTTAAATTTGGCATGCTCTGGGATGTCATTAGGTCCTCGTTATTAGATCACATGGCAGTTGAATCCATGCTGGCAGTCAGGTCCACGTTGGCTTCTCCTTCTAAACTTCTTTGCGGCATGCTAAGTCTTAGCACTCAGTCAGGCACTCCTTTTTTTATTATTTTGACAGGTCCTAGGATGGTCTCTCAGGCTATCTTAAAAGTCCCCCCAGACTTGCTTTAACTCCTCAGACTGCTCCCCAGCTTTGTTTATTCCTCACCAGATGTTTTGTCTATGAATGTTTTCCTGCAGATAAAAAGTCTGCAGAAATTCATCCACGCCTTTGCATTTGTTATCCCATAGACAAACGTCTGTAGAAATTTTGCCCAGCCCTTCTTGCCTTTGCATTTTAAGTGGCCCAAATTCCTTGAAATTTTTGAAATTTCTGCCCGCTCTCCAAAAGGGCATTTTGACTTTTGACTGTGCCTTCACGCCAAGGGCAGCCCCTTGAACCGAACCTATTGAACCAAATTTTGGTTCAACAATTCAAGGTTCAAAGGAGCGTGATGATGAACCAAAGGCCGCTGAACTTCTCCAAGCTTTGAACCTTTGACTTAAACCAAGCTGTTGAACCCAAAGCGTTGAACTTTTGGTTGAACCCGTCGACTTTGAACCAAGCGATGAACGGACCAAGGGTGGTTAAACCACTGAACCAGGGCATAAAATGAACTCTCTGAACTCACTGAACCCAAAAATGACTGGCATTTAAACATCAGGTGAAGAAGGTGACCAAAATTTTGCCAAGGGGGCAAAAATTGGTCAATAGGCCACCCATAACCTAGGATTATTTTTATGTTTCAGTAGATTGTGAAGGCCTGAAACTACCTTCAGAAGGGTGTGAGTCTAATTGACAATAGTTTTTAGCACACTTGGTGGGACCCTCTTACTCCTTGACATAGATGAATTTTGGATCTGAGGAGAAAAATTTATAGTGAAGGAGAATATTCATCTTCATCACAAGCTAAATACTCTTTAGGTTTCAAAGTTCATAGCATCATTCAGGCAATTCTTTCATGCCAAACATTATCACAAGGTTAGCTAGTAAAGGTATTCATTTTGAATTTATTGATTTACCTTCTACATCATATAAGAGATCAAGGTTTAGTAGGACAAATCCATATCCTCAAAATCAATATTTGTCTCCTAGTTATCTTACTATTCTAAACACTTCAATCCCCACTATCTAGATGGCTATCAAAAACTAGGTGTTTGTTCCATTTCATATAGGTAGCCCACTAAATTTATCCTAGTTTGATGACATTATGTTGTCTTCCCTCAATATCATCCCATTCTTCTCAAGAGAAAATCAAACAATCCCTATTGAGTGTATCCAAGATGTAGCTAATCTCTATTTAGTTCATAATGTTGTTTAGGATAATGTTACTACTAGATTACTTAATGCTTCCTTCAAACAAAAAGCATTGCAGTGGTATATAAACCTCTCACTAAATTCCATTTCTACTTGGGATGAATTGGGTGTAGCCTTAGTCAATCAATTTAAGGACAAAGAGATCCCCTCATGAGTTCATATCTAATTTTAACCTTAGATTCAAACAAACATAGACCAAGATACCTATGTTTACTAGGCCATCCCTTGAATATGCATTTCTATATTATTTAAAATCCTTTAACTCTGACATTAGTGTGATGATATAGTCAATGGGTATTACTACTTTACCAAATTCTTATGAGGTTATAATAAGGGTAAAAAATAGTTTGATACAAGCTAGTAAGCTTTCTCCAAGACCTCTAATGCCTATATTCCTAGAATTGCGGTTTATTCTAGCCCTTAAAATTCCTCAAATTCCATCCTTATCTCTTATATCATCCCCTCAATCTCAAATTGTATCCCCTACTAGTCAAGCTAGTGAGATAGGAGAGTTGAAAATCTTGCTACAATCCTTTGGGAATAAAATAGTACAACTCAAGAGGCAATAATTTTAGGCTAATAGGCCTTATCAACAACAAAATTAAACTACATATCAGCCCTTTAGAGATTAAAGGCCTTCTTATCAAGGTTTTAGAGAGAATAGACTACCTTACCAAGCACAAGGAACCATAACTCCAACTAAGCCATATGATGCCCTCAATCCTGATGCTCTTTCTACTTTAAATTCCATTGTTCCCATCCCACCTCAAAACAACTTGATGTAAGATTTAGGTTGGTAGTCCTCAAATCTCAATGATGCTCAAAACCAAGCCTTGGTATCACAAAACATCACTATGCCAAAAATTACACAAGAAGAGTTTAATTTTAAGGAGTTTAGTACCATGATACAAGTTTGGCATCACAAGGAGAAACTCAACAAGTTCAAGGGTAGCCTAATGCCATTAATGTGAATTAGAAAATGGATGACCATGTTTTTTTTACTCATTGTGTTGAGTTTAACAATGCAAGTGGTTAAGTTGTAACTATAACTAGAGATTAAAAAAAAGTGCCATTGATGTAGGCTTATGAGGTGAAAAATGCTTCAAGTACTGCTAAAATTGTTTCTAAGAGTACAAAAGAGTAAATTAATATCCCTATAACTTAGAAAAATCAAAATATAGAGGTTAGTAAAGTTCATCAAATACCTCTAGTTCATGAGTATCCAATGCTTCAAAAAGTGCAACCAAGGTTGGTGGGTCTCTTTTTAATATAGCAGATTAGATGAAAAAGTATGATATCAGCATTAGCATGTAGGATTCTCTTTCCATTCTAAGACAAAAGGATATGCTCATCTAAGAGCTCTCATCTCTCAAATTGTCTCCAAAACTAGTTGAGAAAGAAGGTGTTGTCTTAACTAATTTGGATTAGCCAACTAAATATAAAGTGAATAAGATGGTAAATTTGGACAAAACTAAGTTAAAATCAAATACGAATCCTCCTTTATACCTTTCTTTGAGAGTGGGTGATATTTTGGTTCACAATTTTATGGTGGATAGTGGAGTTAGTAACACAATTATGCCTAAGTAGATTGTAGACAAGCTTGGCTTTGTTTATGAGACAAATACTAAAGACGTATTGCAATTGGATGGGTCACCAAAAAATATGGTAGGCTTTATCAAAGATCTAAAATTGGCATTACATGCTTGTCCTAATGTTACTATTCACCATGATGTTGTCATGGCAGACTTGCCTCCTTACTTTTCTATATGCCTTTCAAGGGACTTTACTTCAAATATTGGGGGATATTTATTATCTGATTGGACTTATTTGATGTTCATAACTAGCTATGGTACAATGGTGACAATTCATTCTGAACCAATTACATGTTTCCATTTGGAGCTATATATGCCAAGTGTTGTGAACACTAACTATATTATCTCATATGAGGTACCAAAAATTAGTGGAGTTGAAAAAGAATCACCTTTGGATGGAGTTCTAGATTTGTTTCTATATGAGTGGGATTCTAATTTACATGATCATGATCCTTATAATTTAATTGAAGAAGAAATACTTTGTGTGTATTTCCTTCGTGATAATGATGCACCAATTCCAGCAATGGTTAAGGATGATGAGTCTAGTGAAGGTTTATGGCAATTGTAATTTGATGGATCAAGGAATAAACATGGTACCAGAGTTGGAATGATGTTGGTTTCTCCAACATATCAAAGGTATTTCTCTATTATTAAGTTCTAGTGTGCATGTTTAAATAATGTTGTAGAGTATGAAGCACTAGTTCATAGTTTGCAGTGGGCTAAGAAGATGAAAATTAACACTTTGTCAGTTTTTAGTGATAGTGAACTTATATTTCACCAAGTAAGAGATTTGAATATATGCTAAATTTTTTTGCTTAAATCTTATAAGCATATAATATGGGACTTACTTGAATATTTCAAGCGTTTAACATTCAAGAAATACCAAGAGGTGAAAATAAGCATGTAGATAGGTTGGCTACCATTAGGGAACAATTTAGTATCCTAGTTGATATAAAAAGTGAAAAAATTCAATCACACATAAAGGTGGTTGTAGGGCCTTCTATTCTAGATAATCATGAGAATTGGCAAGTGTTTGAAGATGACAATCAAATTATGAGATTCTTAAAAAAAGAGGTCGAGTTTTCATCAAGAAACCAATCAAAGTACTTGTAGTAGTTTGGTGATCAGATTGTGCAACTAAAAAAATAAGTTACCCAAGGGATTGGTCACACTTGAGAAAAATTTTAGTGGTGATGATGAGTTAAGGAAGGATAAGTCATCCTTGTCAATGAAAGAAGATCACTATGCCAATATAGAGATTACAATTGTAAGAATTTGAAGTTGGGTAAGGTATGAACTCCTTCACGAAAAGAAAATTTCATGGAGTTATGAATAGGTTTTACTGATATATTTTCATGGAAATATAGTGATCTCAAGGGATTTTACCTACATCAAGATCAACATACCATTGAACTAGAGGATGAAACTAAACTAGTGAGACAAAGACAAAAGCCCATTAATCCTAAGCTTGAGCCTTTAATGAGAGCTGAGCTTTATAAGCTCATAGAGTTAGCTATTATATTTCCAATCAAACACTCAACTTGGGTGGAAAATCTTATTTTGGTATGGAAGAAGAATGGTGATATTAGATTGTGTGTTAACTTTCATGATTTGAACAAAGCTTCACTTAAAGATCACTATCCATTGTCATCAATGAAACAAATTTTATAATTGGTTATAGGTTCAGAGAGGTTTTCTTTGTTAGATGGGTATAGTGGCTACAATCAAATTTTGGTCAAGGAAGAGGACCAATTTAAGATAGCCTTCACAACTAAGTGGGGGACATTTGCATACAAAAATATGACTTTCAATTTATCCAATGTTGGAGCAACCTTTCAAAGAGCCATGGATATGGCATTCTAAGGCCTTATTAACAAGTTTGTACTTGTTTATTTGGATGATATAATAGTGTTTTAAAATAGTTCAATTGATCATATGGTTTATCTCAAGAAATTGTTTGAAAGGTGTAGGAAATTTGAGGTATCCCTAAATACCAAAAAGTCTGTTTTCTCGAATCATGAAGGTAAGCTCCTTGGATATGTGGTTTCAAAGTATGAATAAAAATATATTTCAAAAGGGTATACTCCATTTTGTCACTCTCCTTGCCTAAGCATAAAAAGTCTTTACAAATATTCTTTGGGAAAATCAATTTCATAAGGAGATATATCTAAGATTTTTCCATTTTAGTTAAGCCACTTACAACCATCCTTAAGAAGAATCAGAGTTTCAGCTAGTCCAAATAAGGAGTAAAGAGTTTTGAGGAGATTAAGAAGGCCATAGCTAGTGTTCCTTCACTTATAAATCCATTTTTCACAAAGGATTTCATTTTGTATACATATTCTAACATGGACACCATTTTAGGCATTATTATGTAACAAAATCATGAGGCTTTGGAGTAGGCAATAACCTTCTTTAGTTAAGTCTTGGAAGAATATGAAACAAGGTATTCTTTTGTTGAAAAACATGTACTTTTAGTTATAAGGTATATCAAAAAGTTTATATACTTATTGTCTAGCAATAATATATACCTAAATGAGACTAACCAAGGTAATGGAGTATGATGTGGAAATTAAGGTCAAAAAGCTGGTCAAAGGTAAAGGACTTTATGAGCATCTAGATCAAGATTTTCAAGAGACTAATGAGGTTATTTTGGTGTTAAATGATGAAGAGGTTACAACCAATCATACCTCACCTTCTAGTTGGTTTCATGACTTGGCAATATATCTCCAAGATGGTATGTATCCCTCTCATCTAAGTGCTTCAAACAGAATATATTTTAGGTTGTAATCAATTTTTTTTTGATTGTTGATGGTGTTTTTTTCAAGAAATATATCAATGGTATGTTGCTAAGGTGTATTGATCCAAGTGAAACTCAGAGATTTCTTGAATAATTTCATGATGAATATGGTGGAGGGTATTTTTCCACAAGAACTACAATGCTTAACATCATGATATGTTGGTATTATTGTCCTAGTATATTTGGTGATTGCCATGCATGGGTTAGGAAGTGCAAACAGTGTGCTATGTTTCTAGAAAAAGTTAAACTTATAGGCTTACCTCTTCAACCAATTGTGGTCGATCAACCCTTTGTCCAATGGGGATTGGAATTCATTGGTCTCATAAATCCTCCTTCAATTTTAGGACATAAATGGATTATAATTGCTACATATTACTTCACACATTGGATAGAAGCAGTGGCATTGAAAGAAGCAAATAAAACCAATGTTATAAATTTATATGAAGGTTTTATTACTAGATTGATAGTTCCATAAACTATTATTTTTGATAATGTAATGGATTTTATGGGAACTAGGATCAGCTAATGAGTTTTTCAACATGGGATTTATCTTAGCACTTCATTAAAATATTATCCACAAGGCAATGGCCTTATTGAATCTATGAATAAGAACCTATTGAGGATCATAAGGACTATTGAGGACAATTAGAGGTCATGGCATCTTATTTTGAAGTCATTTTTGTGGTCTGATAGGATCACCTTCAAAAGATCAATAGCCAACTCTCCATACAAGCTGGTATATGGTAAGGAAGCAAGGTTACCCATTTGTCTTGAGTTTTTTTCTTTATAACTAATGAATAAACTTGAGTTGTTGGAGAATGAGACTATGGAGATTAGGTATGTTGAGCTTATGGAGTTAGAAGAAGTAATAAATTAGTCCATCCTAACCATGGAAATTCATCAAGCACAAGAAAAGAGAGCTTTTGACAAAGGAGTTTCTTCACAAAGTTTTAAAGAAGGATATTTGGTCCTCAAGTGGGATGAGAATATAATTAAATCAAGAAGGAACATAAATTTTAACTCCCTTTAGAGTGGCCCATACATAATCTCCATCTACAAATCCCACAATGCCTTCCAACTTGTAAAGATAGATGATGAAGAACTTCCAATCCTAGTCAATGGGTTACATTTAAAACATTGATACTGAAGAGCTAAGTTCCTTATACATTTTTATTTTATTTTATTTTGCTTTCCTCCAAGTGATATTCAATCATGTTATTTATTTATTTTTTGTCCTAAATAAGTGCTTTGTTTAGTTAGTTTTTTTTGCTTTGTGTGTTTCCCTTCTTGTTTTAGAGGATGAAAGTTGTCTTTTTTTAAAATACAAAGTTGTAATTGTAGTCATGGATCATATTTTTCATTGTTTTGTGAGTCCAAATGTCATGTATATAATCTAGTTCTTAAGCATATTAGGCATGTTTCATAGTTGAGTCACCAAAATGTTGACAATTTTGACCCAGCAGGTCAAATTATAACTCCTACCATTCAAAACCTTTCATATTATACTAGTTTCTCTTGTGAGTTAGTTATTGGTCCTAAAAAGTCCTTGAAATAATCTATAATTAACAGGGTTTTTTGAGGCATTCACTTTGGTTTTCAAAGGTTTTTTGTGAGAAAAGCATTATAGATTCTTCTTTGGGTCCAAAAAGGGGTCATTTTAGAAGGGTTATTTCCTTTTTGGAAGTTCCATCTTCATGAAACCTTTGAAAAAGGAATTCTTTTAGAAGGAAGACTTTTTAAAATTTCCAAGGAATTCTTTCAGAAAAAGGGACTTTTCAAAAAAATTGAAGGGTTCTTTGCAAAAGTCTGAAGGGTCCATTTCAAAAATTCCAAATGGTACTTTCCTTTTAGAAAATATATTTTCAAGGTTTCTGAAATTACCATTTCAAAAATTTCGAAGGGAATTTTTCAAAATTTTGAAGGGTTCTTTCCTTTCAAAAAATATTTTTTGTAAAATTCTAAAAGGTTCATTGCAAAAAATTTGAAGGTCACTTCTTGAGAAAAGGGTTCACTTTCAAGAAGGAAAAAATGTACTTTCCTTTCAAAAAGGGCATTTCAAGTGAAAAATAGGGAACTTTATAAGAAATTTGAAGATCTATTTTCAAATAATTTTTTTTAAGGCCAATAAAAGGAATGAATTATTTTGGGAGAATTATCCACGAAAATAAGTTTTGAATGAAAAGCCCAAAGAAAAGTCAAAGAAATTCTATCAATAAAAAAGTCTACATAAATTATTCTAAAGGAATAAGGACAAAACAAAAAGCCTAAAATAAATTCTTTCAATAAAATTTCCCACAACAAAGAAAAGTTTGAAGGGAATTACCCAAAAGGTTAATTCTTTTAGGAGAATTGTCTGCAAGCAAATAGTCTGAAGAAATGGCTGAAAATAAAATTTTGAAGGAATTAATGATGGGATCACAAATGTCAAGTTTGATCCCTTGAAAGTATCCATTTCCTTTGGTTAAGTTTTTTAAAATGTTCATCAAGATTACTATGAGCTTGAGACTTTTCAAGATCTATCAAGGAGATCAATTGATGAGAAAAACCCAAGTTTTCAAAATGATCCTAGTAGGATTTTGATACCCAATCAGTATAAAAGGGTGAGGATTTCTCATTTCAAATCCAATGATGTGGTCTATAGCTCACATACATAACATGTAAAGTGACCCAAGCTCAATTAGATGCATCCAAGTTGAGCATGAACATTCAAGAATAGAATATCTATAGTCCAAGACTATAGTAAGGAGCATGCCAAGTTTTAAATTCAAGGATCAAATCATTCACACTTGGCAAGGAAATGTAGCTACCTTCAACATGGCTCTATCAGTTCTTAAAGAAGGGAATTGAATGCATGAGTGGATCAAGGAGATTTATGGTAATTTTGGATGGTTGATCTTAGGATCAAAGTAATTACATGTTTTAAATGCTAAGGAGCTAGAGAACAAGGAGTGATCTACAGTTACTAGTAACTTCTCTTAATTCCCTACTTTAACATGAAATTCCATCTTCTCTCTTGTCCTTTCTTCTATATGTACAATATTTTGAGACATTGTAAGGATTAATTTTTCCATGTTCAGAGAATATTTGTATATTGCCTCTTTTGATGAATAAGATAGAGTTTATATATCCTCAAAACCTTATGTTTTAGTGTATTTTCATGGTCTATTAGGAGATGAAAGTGATATCTAAGGCTTCCTCTCATCTTATCCTTTCCATTATACTTATTTTTAGGTGTTAATCTCATCCTTTTAGTTCATATAGTGTGATCTATCATATTGTTTGTATGACAAGTGCAAGCTCTCTCTAGTGTCTTTGATAGACCTATTGAACAATTGCCTTATATCATGCACAATCCTGAGCCCCTATCAAAAATATTGATGCTTAGAGGCTATCATTTAAGTAGCATAATTATATCTATGACCTTATTCATCTTCTCAGTGTATGTCAAATAGATGAAGGTCATATTTTTGATGTATCACCATCATAGATAGGATTTCCCTTCAAGTTTCTTTCTTACCTTTTCCCTCTTCCCTTTTCCTTAGAAATTTATGTCATAGACTAGGGATCCTAAGCAATACACTAAAGGGAGATAGCCCTTATAATATAGATATTAAACCTACTGATTAGCCCACCTATAGCCTAGGATTGTTTCTATGTTTTAGTAGGTTTTGAAGGCATGAAACTACCTTCACAAGGGTGCAAGTTTGATTGATAGCATTCACATTAACTATGTCTTTTGTTTTACTCATCTTGGTATTTTTTCTTGCTCTAGACACCTTTTTTCCTATTCCCAATCATCTTAAGCATTCCAAACAATCATTCCACCTTAACCAGGTCAGATTTCTCATGCTTATTACATCTCCCTATGTCCTGAGCCTTTAGGATAGGAGTGATAGGATTGGACTACAGCATTGGACCCTAGGGTGTTCACTTCTAGTGTTCCTATACAAGGTCATTTTGATCTCTAATGGTTAGTTTCCATCATTTAATGAGTCCCATCCCCTTTCTTAGATTCATCCTTAAGTTTTTCAATGTTAGCTAAATGTGAATAAAGCTCCTAAATTCAAAATAAAGAGTCTCCTATATACATGACTATAGAAATCATTTTATATCTATCACTTACTATTTTGGCACAATACATAATAAAAAAAATATTCAATAGTATAGTTCAGCATACTACATCACACATAGACATGTATGTTTTATCAAGGAAGGGCCTAGGAAATAGTTCATTCCTTCATCTACCATGTGCATTGATTATGCACGTTCCCTAAGGGAGAACTAAATTTGATTTGAGACCTTATATTGAGGGTTAATGTAGGTAATGATCAAGACAACAAGGGTTTTAGATCATATGATCATACTTCCCCTAACCTAGTTTTCCCCCTTTTTCTTTTAATGTATTTATTATTTTCATGTGTGTAGATAGACCTAGGGTTTGGATATTAAAATGGATCTACAACAATCTCTGTCAACATTTAATCCCTAAAATTTCATATATATGATCATACTAAGACAATAGACAAAATACAAAAAGCTTAGATCTTTAGGACAACGATGGCATAAAAGGACTATAGCATCAAACACTAGGGTGTATGATTTTGGTGCTCATATCCTTTCATAAAAAAAAATCTAGATTTGGATTTATGAAACTATCCTAGTCTTGTGCAACAATTTTCAACCCTTGAGTCATCTATTTTAGCCTATGATTATATATAAGTTCACTTCTCTCATGTAATTATTTTCTTAAATTGATAACTACTTATAATTTGCTATATTTGACTAGATTTTTTCCCTTACCCCGAACCCTTTATTATTTTTGAAATAGACCCTAGTTTCCCAAAAATAATAAAACATTTTGGTGACCCTCACTTACTTCAAACAAATCTAAAACACTAGGTACACTTAATTTTTTTCTTCAAATTTTGTGCACAAATTTCATTTCTAATTTCTAATTTTTGTATAAATTTTTGTGTATTAATTATATTCAAATATTGTTTTAGAATTTAAATTATTGCAATAATTTTCAAAAATTCTAAAACCCTAAACAAAAACCCTAGATTTTCAAACTAGGTCCTCAAACCCTAAGCCTTCCTCCTTTACAATTTTTAGAAAAATAGTTTGTAATTTTTGTAAATTATTTGGAGTGTCAAAAGCATTTTCAAAATCTCAATATTAGTAGTTATTTTGTGCAAAAAAAAATTCTAATTTCTAATTTTTGTAAAAATTTTTTTTCATTTATCTTGTTCAAAATTATTTTTAGAAAAAAAAATATCCATAATTTTCAAACATTCTAAAAACCTAGTCCAAAACCCTACATTTCTAAACTAGGTCCTCAAACCCCAATCCTTGCAATTTTTAGAAAAATATTTCAATTTTTTTGTAAATTGTTTAGATTGTCAAAATTATTTTCAAAATCTCTATGTTAGTAGTTATTTTTCCATTTATTTTCTTAATATTACTTTTACATATTCTCTTTGGTGAAATAAATAAAATGGCCACTAAGTCACTTCCTCCCTCTCATCCCATAGATTAATTTCTAAATTTTTCTCATAATTATGACAATGAATGGACAAAATTGCAAAATTGCACATTGCCTAAAAATGAAAGAAATTATTTCATTTATAATGAAGATAATTAATATTGTTGTAATGAGGAATATGATGATACATGTGAAAGTGAAAGTGAAGAAAAATTAGATGCATCTTCTTCTCTCAAACCTATCTCTTTTATTCCCTTTTCTTAAGAAAATCATTTTGATAAATGGGAAAGATAATTTTTAACTTATTCTCATATGCAAAATGCACAAAATAAACAAATTAGTCATGCACTTTCAATTGAACCTCTTATTGGTGATAATTTGTTTCCATGAGAACCTAGTCTTTCTATCTATTTTACTACTTTTGTGTTCAAAATACATCAATATAAATGCAATAAAATCAAATTACCACTGCATAGTTTAAATAATGCATCTCATGCTCTCAATTCTACTTTAACAAAAGAATGTCTAAATGATAACTCTCTTACTCTTGCTTCTCATGTTGTGAATTAAATTATTGCATACACTCCATCTATGGATAACATAGATGCACATAATATTCCAAATTCACATGATAATTTATTGCATACTAGAAAAGAATTAAAATCTTATCTTACACCTCTCCCTAGTGACAATGGAAGTGATAATGAATATGATAGTAAACATGCAAATGAATATGAAAATGAGAGTGAATATGAATAATATTTCAATTATTATAATGCATGGAACAATGATTATTATTATGCACATAGTGAAGAAGAACATGCATCTCATGTTTCTAACTCTTCTGTCACTCTTCCTCTCAAACATAATGCACTACCAAATGTTGTTTCTACTCCTATGCATGATTTTATTTCAAATAATGCACATGTTAATAATAACATCACATCTTCTACTTAATTAGAATGTGATTCACTAAAACATAAAGATACCAATGAATCTCCCAGACCACCCCTCACTACAGTAGAACCTAGTACTCACTCTTCACCTAAAGAGAATGGTATCCCACATCCCTCTAGTTAGGTCCAAATTACCATTACTCCTAAGGTTCAAGTGAACACACTCCCTCTTTATGATCGAATTTCTAAATGTAGCATTCCCATGGCTAAAATTAATGATCAAATTCAATGATTAAATGAACCACTTCAAAATTATAATATACCATCCCAGGAGATTATTTCTTTGATGCATGTAGTAGGTGAATTACAACACCAAGTACATCTCTTTACCTTGGAAAATAAGGCTTATAGGTATTGGATGGATGTCAATGATTTACATGATAACTCTTTTCTGAAGACATTTGTACAAGATTCATTGTCTAAGCATTTCTAGATACCATCATTTCCTCACTTTGATGAATTAGAGATCCATTCGTACACCTTCAAGCCTTTTGGAAGGCTTTACCATCTCATGTGAGTCCTTTATTTCTAATAAATTTTTTTTAATAGACACTATTGGGGGAGGCACAAAATTGGTTCTTTCATCTAATCCATATTAGTTCTTTGCACACATATGATGACTTAGAGGAGGCATTTCTTAGACATCACATAGCAAACATGGGCCCTCATGTTACATATGAGAAAATTTCCACATTACATCAAAATAATTCAAAAATATTTAGTGAATATATCTTATGATTCAAGATGCAAATGTTAAGATTGATTTATAAACCAGTGGATTTATAGATTTAACATATATTTATTAAGGGGCTTCATCAACCTCTCCTTAATAATTTATTATATTAGATAGAGTCCTCTTTCAAGTACCTATGCTATATAGTTCTATCTTTGGAAAATAAATTGGGATTGACTGAGGTAAATTCATTTGATTGCATTTCTCTAGATTTCATATTAGTACCTTCATCTATAGGTCCTAACACATAACATCCACCATGTCCTAAACAAGATAGGAGACCACAACCAAAAAACAACTAGTTAAGAATAGAGAGCTGGTCTCTAGAGTATAACCTATAGTATGCACTATAGAGAAAAACATCAAATCACCACTATAGTTTGATTTAGAGTGGGATAGTCCATGTTTAAAATTAGTAAAACTAATAGATATGAGGTTGATCACATTATGTTCTAATCATCAATGAGATCCACATCTCTTAGATAGATATCCACAATGGCCCTTTTGTAACTATCATCATATCCATGGACATAAAGATAATGATTATTATGGATTCAAGTATTACATTAATAGATGTGTTGATAATGACATCATAGAATTCACATAGGGGGTAATGAGATCTCCTCCATCATGGATTCCTAGACCTCATTCCACTATAGCTGAGTCATCCTAAGACATTCCTTCACTAAAATCATTAGTTACTCATTATGAGAGTAATATAGCTTCTAAGATAGAGACTCATAGAAGATCTATTATTCCACCTATGTAGAAAGTTTGAAAATATATATAGTGAGAGCCACCTACATATAGTAGTGTAGTCCATAGAGTACATAGTGTAGTTCCATATACATATCCAACACAATCATTAGCACCATAATAGATTACCACTCTAGAGAAATATTCACTACAGCTAGATTTTTAGGGTCCTATCTCACATAGAAACCCATTATGGTTAAGATTAATTAACCCACATCATAAATTATTTATATAGATAGATATTCATTATGGATGGATTTTAATGGACCTATTTCATATAGCAACCCACTACAATTGAGATTAGATGAGCCTCCATCACAAGTTTTAGCTCCATCTCGATATATTACTCAATCATATGGATCATAATAGAGGCCATAGGGTAGTATTTCATGTAGCAATCCACTATTATTATAGATATATGAGACTTCTCCATAGCATATAGTTTTAATTATACATCTAGTGAGGTTATATTTTATAGAGTCTCCATGTACAATTATAATTAGTGCACAATAAATAGTATCAGATACAATGTATGTTCCTACAAAGCATGAGCAATATGGGAACTTTTTCAATTCACCATCATGTTTTAGATATGGATACAACATAGAATGATATGACACACATTCATACCAATATTAGTTTATATCTTCACTTTGCAGGGCAACAATGGAGCCAAAGGGCCAACCTTTGTGTTCTTGATCCACTCTCGAGAAATTGAGCACAAAATGCTCTCTTACATCCCCTTCTACTAAAAACTAAAATTCTTAGTTTGAAACAACCATCCCTAAGTCAAACCACATTATCCAACTCCTGATCTTACCAATATCCTATTTTACCAAGCTTAAACCAGTTTACTTTGTCAAACAAATTTACCAATTACAAAACCAACACAATTTATTTACTTACATATGATTCAAAATCAAACCTAACATAACTCTTATCAACATATAATAAATAATCAAATCACATCCCAAACAACATTTTACCAAAACATATGAAACCTAGAAATCAATACCAAATCAACTATTTCTAAATCAATCAGTTACAAATTAATATACTAATATATTCCAAAATTTATAACACAATACACATGAGTTGAAAAAAAAATAATATCCCTATATATAACAAATTTTTAAAAATATATACATGAAATCAAATACAATCTATCATGAATGGGCATCATGCCCCCACTCTTAGTCTCACTCTCCCCACCAGTACTAGTCCCATAATCCACTCTTGCACTCAATGACCCCACACTTCCTCAATCTCTTAAATGCCTCTTACGATGACTCTCTCACTTAAATAGCTGACCATGATCCTTGTGCAGGTCCTTATATTTCCTCTAAAGCTCCATGTACTCATTCATAATCCTCATACTCAAAGAACCATAATTTGGTGGAGGCATCTTATGTCTATCTAGCTTAGCCCTCAACTCATCTCTCTCTCATGCTACCTTAACATATGAAGTTGTAATTATAGAAACTTTATCAAACAAATTAGAATAAATACTAGCTATAATTATCACTTGCTCTATAAAACCCTCATCCATAGCATCATTAAGAACATGTCATGTGAATCTTGGAGTGTTGACTCAATGATGGTCTCCTAGAACCCATCATTTCCACTCCCTATACTAACATGTGCTTCATCTTGAGGACCTCACACTTTTCTTGCACATAAATTACAACACTACATTAGATATACACTTTCAAATTAAAATTAACAAGCATGAACTTGTACACAATTCAAATATAATTGTTACTTACCTCCCATCATCTAGATTAGTATAGGATCCTCAAACTTAGGAGCATCCCCTCCATCAACAAGATATAATAGATCCCATCAATTCCTATCCCACCATGTGGTATATGCCTTTATGCATCTAAC
The DNA here is from genome assembly GCA_037957365.1 of Torreya grandis. Taxonomy (NCBI): domain Eukaryota; kingdom Viridiplantae; phylum Streptophyta; class Pinopsida; order Cupressales; family Taxaceae; genus Torreya; species Torreya grandis. Next base: position 183,325 of record JARHVA010003326.1, on the reverse strand, counting down.
ATCATCTACATCATGAATATCTATAGGCATGTCTTGTGCATCCAAATGTAATGGTGCTAACTCAACCTCCATGGGCCTTGCACAAGCTCCTACCATTAGTGGTACTCATGCACTTGTCATCCATACCCATGATATAATGGGCACATCTTATGGTACCCCAAACTATCTATTCATGCACTCATACTAAAATCAATCATACACTCTAACCCAATAGTCATGTAACCAACAACAAACCCTCATAAACCACAATTGTACTCCATCCTTATCCCACCTAAGAAATCCTCTATAGAGCCTCCATGTGATACCATGAGCCATAAATATATCTAAAACTCATCTATAATGATTTATCCTAAGAGATGTGATAGCCAATGTACTTATCTACCACTCCTAAAATAGCTACAGATGTGCCCATTATAGCCTAAGTAGCCCAATCCGATGCACAACTATAATGTGCTCATAAGCCCATTAGTGTAATAAATTAGCTATGCTCACACCACCACTAAATGCATCTTAATTAAACCTATAAGCATACCTATATATGTGAGAAAGCACAGTCCTACCCCATGAGAACATAATTTCATACACCTCAACATTTCAAACAATCTTGTGCATCCTATATTCAATCAACACCCCACTCCCATCCATAGTAGCAAATGAGGCTAACAACATAGCCAACCACTTCCATAAACATGGAAACCTTGACTGCACAATAATTGATATTAACACATCACTATCACTCTCTCTTTGATGTATACTTGAAAGTACACCAACAAAATATAGGGATGAATAATCAATAACATCAACACCCATGTCATCGTACAAAGTCACACGCTATCCACTAACCAACAAATGAAAAATGTGATATACATCCTCTAGATTCATATTAATCTCCCCTATAGGAAGCCAAAAGGTACATGTATCTACATTCGACCTCTCACACAAGCTAGTAATCAGATACCTATCCCATAACACAGTGCCTAGGTCACACAAATGGCCTAGCACTACCCTATCCATTACAACTCTATCATCAATTGATAATGGAAATAGCCTCAATGTCTCTAGCACCTAACCTATAAATAACTCCCTCATCCATACCTTGCCCTATAAAACACCAAAAAACAACATATATATCAATCTATTATTCCAAACAAAAGCCATAGCAACTAAACAAAGCAACAACTCAAAAAAACTAGCCTCTAGGATAATAACATTAGGTACAGGACAATAGTGCTAGATAAGATAACTACAACCTAGATAATAGTGTTGGATCCTAGACAACAATTTTAAATGTAGGATAAAAGTGTTGGAATTGGTCAAAAATTTCATAGGCTACTTTAAACATCTCAAAAACATCAAAAATAAGCTTCCAAATAGGTAAAAATAAATCATTAAGCTTACTCACCAAGCTAACATCACCTCCAGCCTCCACCTAGGTTGTTAAATACTCAAACTAGGTCATGGTAAGTGCTCATCTTCTTAGCATATCTCTCACTCTAGAGATCCAAATCTCAAACTAGTCAATGTGCAAATAAATCAACAATCAATCCAATTTTCATATATCAAACAAATTTTTCATCCAAATCAAGATACCATTTTGCCCATCACTAGAACCTCATAACTCCATTTTATAAACTATTTTATTCCATGAAATCATGACAATGATACCTTCAACATCATTCAAGCCTTGCTCTCTTACTACATCTTTTGCCTACTATGGCACACACATCTCTACATTTCCCTCACACCCTGACATACACCTTCATCATTATCAATCAAAAACTTGTTCCAATTCCAACAACTCAGTCTCATCAATAAAATAACCACTTAATCAATTCAAACTATACCAACCCTGATTCTATCATTACACCACTAGTCATCTCTTTTGTCTCAAAATCCTCTATCATAGGATCTCATTCTTATCCATAAAATGGGGGCATCATTCCTAATATTCCTATTTCTACACCTACCCAACATGCCTATCCACACTCATATGTGTATACACCATGGTTATTACACCTCTAACATTTATATTATCAAATTTAGCTCAGATCAGTCAAAATATATAGTGATTCAGATTAGGTCAGCTACCATTACTCAAGACATTTAGGGGGATACACCTTCAATTTATAGATACACAAACTATTTAGATATAGTCATTTAGATCATATCGATACATAGTGATTTTAGCTTATAGGTACACATACTATTTAAATACAATGGTTTAGATTATATAGATTCATAGTGATTTCAATACAAATTTAGACTTAGATACTAGATTTGGGTGTATGTGCATTACTACATGTCTCATACATACAGCTTCATATATCATAAAATAGTTATAGGACTAGATAGTAGATTATAGGCATAATATAGGTCACAGTGTTTTGATCTCCAATTTTTACACATGGGGCATGGTACGATAGTTTATATCATATATGGATATATATATATATATATATATATATATATTACTAGATGATACATACACATCACTCCATACCATATTTGGGGGTATGGCACAAATATTCATGTTCTTCATCATCCAAGATTATACATATTGGAATGGAAATACATGTAATTCTATTCTCACACATTTACCAAAGTTTTAGATTACACCCAATTATACCCAAGTTGTCACTAGGTTAGACCACACAACCATCTAAAGTGGTTGGTCCATTATATTACCTAGACCCAGACTACACGAGTTTCCATGGGATAAAATATAAATAGTGGTTTTAGGCCTCTAAGCATTTATTACTTCTAGTTTAGATATTCAAATTGGGGGCATGATATATTTTTCTCTTCACAACATACAAATTCTATACACACATTCTAGATTACATGAGTTTATGTGGGACAAAGGGTAGACATTAGTTTTGGGCCTTTAAACATTTCTCATTCCAATTAGATTTAACACAAGGGGTAAACATTTCCCTCCTCCATGTTACATGAATTCCACTTTCAGATATAGTACAAGGGACATCTATTTCAAGGATTCCTTCTTTCTCTAGGCACTATTTGGCTCTCCATCCACTTCCCTAGCTAGGAAGTGAGTTAGGCCCTTTACAGCACATTTATCTCCATTTAGGTAGTTTTAGGTATGAATTTTCTTTTCTTTATTTTACTCTAGTACTCCATTTTATTGCATAAATAGATTAAAAAGGGAGAAAATGTATACACCCTAAATTGGTCAAGCAACCACACACATCATGTATTTTCATGGTCTTTTCATATGATACTCTAACTGGAGAATATGAGCCTTATTCACATTAGCTATGTATTTTATTTTACTCATCTTGGTCTCATTTCATGCTCTAAACACATTTTTTCCTATTACTAATCATCTCGAGCCTTTAAAATGGTCATTCTACCTCAGCCAAGTCAGATTTCCCATATTTATTCCATCCCCTATGTCTTGAACCTATAATACAGAGCGTGAGGATTGGATTATAGTGCTAGACCCTAGGGTGTTCATTTTTAGTGATCCTATCTAAGGTCATTTTTAGCTCCAATGGTCAATTTCCCTCACTTAATAATTCACATCCCCTTTCTTAAGTTTGTTCTTAAGTTTTCTAATTTCAACCAAATGCAAATAAAGATCCCAAAATTGAAATAAAGAGTCTCCTAAATAAATGAATATAGAAGATATTTTATATATAGAACTTACTATTTTGGTATAGTACATAATAAAAAAATTAGTCAATAGTGTAGCTCAACATTCTACATCACACATATACATATATGCTTGATCAAGGAAGGGCCTAGGTAAAATTTCATCCTTGCATCTACCGTGCATGTTAATTATGCATGTTCCCTAAGGGAGAACTACATTTAATCTGAGACCCTAGCTTGAGGGTTAATGTAGAAAATGATTAGGACAAAAACATTTTTAGATCATCCAATCATACTTCCCCTAACCCAATTTCCCCCCCCTTTTGATCTTAATGTATTTGTTTTTTTCATGTGTGTAGATAGACTTAGGGTTTGGAGATCTAAATGGATCTATAACAAGATTTGTAGACATTCAACACCCAAATTTTCATATACAAGATCACATTGAGACAGTGGAAAAAACCAAGAAAGCTTAGATATTTAGGATAATAGTAGTAGGAAAGGATTATATCACTAGACACCAAGGTGTCCTATTTTGGCACTCTTGTCCTTTCATAAAATGAAATCCAGATCTAGATTTGCAACATTATCCTAGTCTTGTGTAGTAAATTTTAACCCCTAATTCATATGTTTTAGCCTATGTTTATAGATAAATTTACTTCTCTAATTATGTAATTAATTTTATTGAATTGATAAATACTTTTAATTTGTTGTATTTGACTAGATTTTTCCCCTTACTCTAGACCCTTTATTGTTTTGGAACTAGACCCTAGTTTCCCATAAATAGTAAAATAATAACCAATATGTTTTGGTATAATAGTGTATGATTTACCTTTTTTTATAAAGGAATATAATTGAATTTATATTAGTCATATTTTTATTAAGACATGATGTTGGTTATCTATACTAGATTAGTAACAAAATTGTATGGTTATCATAAACTAACCTAGAAACTAAACCTAGTTAAATATTATAATGCTTAGACTAGGGTGATGATTCAAAGTGTTAATTACCATTCAAAAATAATGTAAAAGGTGGAATTTTTAGAAGTTTATATTTTGCCATGAGACATCAAAAATAATCACATAGGAAATCAAAGATTAAAACATGCTTGGAAAAGGTTCGAGGATTTTTGGCTTTCTTGTTTGGGTTTAATTAGGTAAAGTAAAAAGAGTAGTGGCTAATGAAAGCTTTTACAAGAATGGAAACTATGAGTTTTGAGGAAGTGGTTGCATGTGTTGCATAGAAAAGGAAAAATTTAGTGGATAAAGAAGTGTTAGTGACTTAAGTTGCACCCTAGCTGAGAAGGGGGGCATTTAAGTCATCTTTTTCAAACTTAGTCCAACATGGGAATGACCCTAGGCTATGGTTTACCTAATCTTGGGTTAGACCTCTAGTATTTTAAATGAAGCTAGCTCCTCTAATGTATCACTTAGATTATTTACACTAAAACCTACTAATTTCTAGGGTGAAAAGGGATAGAAAAATAATGTGAATCTAGGAATTTGGCTCAAGAGAGGATGGTTAGTATGGTGTTAGTTCCAAAATGAAAACAAAATGAAAGAAACACACTAACAAGCATAACATATCTATGCTTAAACACTAGGGAGAGCTTAGTTAACAAACATGAATAAAACACACACAACTAAAATGCAAAATAAACCCTCTTTTACCTTCCTTGGATGCTCCAAAATGCTTGTTTTAGTGGCTTTCTTGGCTTGTGCTCATGAAGACCTTAGCACTGGAAGCTTGGATACCTCCATCTCTCCTTAGCACCTTTGTCTTGTGGCTTGGCTTGGAATCAATTTGACATGGTAACACTAATTACAATGGCTTCTTGAATATATTTGTGCATTATAACTATACATCAAAATAGCGTAGAAATGATGTTCATGGATTCTTTATTTATAGATTTTTGAGAATGTCTAAAATCAAACTGAATCATCCATCTTGAGATTGAGATGTGTGGTTGAGGATGAATTCAATTTTTTTAATTAATTTTATAATTAACCTCATCATGAAATTGGAAAAAGGTGCAATTAAGAGTCATGGAAGGCATTGATGAGGCATGGAGGGCATGAAGCCTAATATTTATAGCATTTATGGCCTAGGGATTTCTTCCCAAGAAATGAGGTCACTTGATGATGTAGATATTCAATATTCATTTCTAAAAACATGTTACTCAAAAAAATTCCATGGAATTTTTTATTAGGCTCTAATTTGGTTTAATTATAACTTAAGCATGTTTAAGCACTTTGTGCACAAATTACTTAAATTACTCAAAATGCCTTGTTATTGGTCTAAAATTTGACTAGATTGGAATTGGAAGTCATTATCAAATGAATTGGAACCATATTCCCATTTATGATGTTACCAACAAAAAATAATGAAGGCAAATGTCTTGTACAAGATATTTTATAAGAAAGATCAATCTAGATCACTTAGGTGCAAAATTAACCTTTTGACTCAGAATGATCTGATCAAAGTTAGCTAGACCATAAATTGCATTACCCCATTTAATGATACATTCACCAAAATTATCACTTGAATATGTCAGTTGCAAATCATTTAGTGTGTTTTACTATTTTTAGGCCAAATTGTGCATTTTGAGTAGAAATTGGTCAAAAGCCTAGTTGAAGATTATCGATGGCCAATTTTAGGTGTCTACAATTTACCCCTATTTGGAAAGATATTAAAAACCATAGGCAAAGAAATGACTTCTCAAATAAAGAGATACGGCCTGTATGCCAAATATAAGATGATGATTGAAGAACAAAGCTCCAAATGGTGTTTGAAAATCCTAAGATGATGCCCCCTCAAGGGAGTGGCCATCACATTTCTTGATGGATGGTCCCTCAAAAAGAAACAAGAAGAAATGTGGAATTAACGCATGGTTGAGAATAATCTAAATGAGAAAATGCTTGCATGAATTGATTTAAAAAGGATACTGAATTTCCCATAGGTAGTTATAATCAAGATTAAAAGTCAATATAATGATTTTCCCATATGCAGTTATAATCATTAAGAGGACCTAGATTGGCTAAAGATAATTTTTCCCCAATTAGGTCTAATTAGTAATCATAATCAAGGATATAACCTGGAATATATATGAAAAGATGAGTGGGCACAAAGTGATGAAAGAGATGAATAGAAGAATAATATTGATCAGTGTGAATGATTTAGTTGTACCTACCAATGAGGAGATGTTCATCCTGATTAGAAATGATATAAATAGAATGGTCATTGGACTGATTTGATCAAGGGTGAGATGGAATTATTTTCCAAGGTACCAAGGATAAACTTCTATAGCTCCATTGATTGTAGACATTTTTGAAGCTAATTTTTTCTATAGCATGTGATGGTAGGATTCATGATAGAACACCATGAAGACTATCCCAAAATATGTGTAAAGACTGAATCTTGATCTAATAAACACTCGAAAACAATTCAACAATGATAAAAACCATGATGACAATGTTAATTGATGAATATGGATGGACTCAAGAATAATGTGCTACTTGAGGAATCACCCAATGAACACATATAGAATGTGTCAAGGCAATAGTACTAGAAAAAAACAAATAGATAAGAAAAAAAATAAAAATAAAAACAAATAAACAAATAGAAAACAAACAAACAAACAACCTAAAATAAACAAATAAATAGAAATCCTGAAAACAAAACCCAAAGAAAGCATCCTAGCAATGATAATGCCCTAGTAATGTGGATTAAGGATAAATTACTAGGCTTAGATAGGAAAAATAATTTTGGATTTTTGAAATGGTATGAAATTTTTTGCATTTTAAGGTATCTTAACTCGTTAGAGAATGACAAGATACCTGCATGCAAAATGGTGAGAGCATTTGGCTTAGGTTGCTCACAAAATGGAGAGAGCATATGAAAAGGGGGTCTAAGGTGACCTCAACATGAATTGAGCATGACCCACATAGTCCTAAAATGACCTCAAGTCATATTAATTTCATCCACACAAAAGGTGAGGAAAAACCAACTAGGTCCCAACAAGTTCTCAAATCCATCATATGGCCAGTCAAATGAAAACAATGAAGGCAAAGTGATGCAGTAATACATGATAAATAAATGTTGTCCTTAGTTTTCCCATAGTCAATTATAACTAGGATACAACAACATATGTCAATGATACTAAGTTTCCCATAGGTGCTTATAATTAGTAGCAAGACTAATAAAACATTGATTTGCCCATAAGCAGTTATAATCAATCTCACATAAACAAACTTGATAGGATGAAAGATATCTTGGTAGATTAACTAGCACACTACTTTCATAGACTATCTTTAAAACATTAACTTGATTGATTATTTAAATTTCATTGGAACCCCCCCACAAAAGGTGAAGGAAGAACCAAAGTAACCAAGATCAAAATAGGATTAGGTAGGATGACTAAAAATAGGATTTGGTCTAGATAGGAATGGAATGATACAATGGTATGGTCTCGCTACAGATAATCATGGTCTAGATAGATTAGATAAAATGTTAGGAGGGTTTCCCCTAGGTGTTGGGGTAAATGGTAAGATCTACAACAATGGAAAATGGGGATATATAACAATGGCAATGGCATGACAATGTGAAATGGTATGGTACATGTTTTTAGCCTAGGTGTGGTTTTTTTGTTTCTTTGTTCCTATTTATGGGGAGATGCACATCCTAATCAACAAATGATACAAATAAAATACTAAATCATGTTAATTACTAGACCACACCTCATTTGAATAACTTATCTATCAAGAACTACCTACAAATTTTGTTGTCAATAATTCTTTTGTGATCTTCATTGGTCATTGATTCTGATTCCTTCAAGTGTTGAGATAAGATATCTTTATAGCCTTTGCAAAGGAAAGTATGGCCATGGATGGTAAACAAGAATAAGGACAAATAATGGATGGTAGGTTTATTTTTGAAATAGAATGGTAGATGATAATGGAATGTAGAAATGTCAAGAAATAAATGGGGATCAGGGCTTTCAATCACATGTAATGTTGTGGATGTTAGATTTGACATAATTTTGGTTGTGGTAGGGCCGAAGACTTGTTCTCTCAATAGGACCACTAGATTTTTCTATCATTTTATCTTGAGAGTAGCTACCATTTGATTAGGCTATAGATTGGAAGCTATTTTGATTTGATATTTGATTTTGTCTTCATCAAGTAGTGAAGAAATTGATATTTGATTTTGTCTTCATCAAGTAGTGAAGAACTTTTGTGCTCAGCTATTGGTTCCTCAAAGAGGTTTTCACTAATCAAGTTGTCTTGATTGTCATGTAGCACCTTCAATAAAGTTTCACTAAGGAATGTTGACTTTTGACTTTGATTGTCTTCTAGCACTTTCAAAAAAGTTTCACTAGAAGATGCTAAGTTTTGTCTTTGATTGTACCTTAACACCTCCAAAAAGGTTTCACTAGGAGAGTGTTCTTCTGCTATATGAATGTGGTCTTGACCTCCTTGCTTTTCTTCAATTTATAAGTCACCATGGATGCAGTTCAACAAAGTATGATTTTGTCAATCCCAATCAACACTTATGGGAGATGGAATGTCAATGATATGGCTATTTTGGTTGATGGTAATGGCTTTTAGAATAGTAATGGAATGGGTGATGGCATCACAATCCTTATAGAATATACTAAGATAACTTGTGTCAAATCTAAAGTACTCATCCTTAAAAACTATAGAAGGATCAAAAATGTATTAAAAATGATCTATGAGGCATGCATTACCAATATTGTAAAAACCATGAACATATTCTTCTCCTGAATCTAATTTTAGCTCAAGGGACTCTGAATCTAATCTTGAGACTAATGTTGATTCTGATTGTGATGCTAAATCTTATGTCAGTTCAATAATATAACTTGACTCTAATTTTGATTCTTCATCTGATGGGTACTCTATTATAATGATTTCTTATTGAATGTTTAGTTTTAGACAAATAACGACCTATGATAGCATAATGGGCTCCACAAGAACTAGTTTGTCAAAGTGAGACTCCTCTAAGATGGGAAAAAGGTGAAGAGTTAACTCCTTAGAGACTGGCTTGTCAATAGGAGGCTCTTAAAAATTAGGCACATAGTCAAGGTAATGATTTGCCCAAAGGTAGTTATAATCATTAAGAAGTGACTCAACAAACACTGGCTTGTTAGAGTGAGACTCCTTCATAATTGGTATAGGATCAATAGGTGATTCATCATAGGCTAAGTTATCACAAGAGGTTGGTTCAACAAAAACATCTTGGATTGGTTGGTTGTTTAGGCTTTAGTTTCCAATGAGTTGGGAAATACCAGTTTTGAACATAGCTTGGTTGTTTAATGAATGGATTGGTTGAGGTTTGGATGGGATTGGTACTAGATGAGGAATTACTTGTAGTTAGATAATGGTAGGGCATTGGGGAGCATGATTGCTTTTATGAGCCAAAAGACAAAGTCCTGAGATGTTAATGATAGGGCATTGTGGGGACTGATTACCCACACAATCTAAAGGACTAGATATTATAATGATAAATGGATGTTGTAGAGTTTGATTTCTCACACAAACCAAAGGATGAGGTCTTGGTAAAGAAGTATTTGGGCATTATGGAGCTTGGTTGCTCACATAAGCCAAAGGACTAGGTCTAAGAATGGTAATAGTATTCCTTGGATAGTGCAGAGCTTGATAACTCGTATAATCCAAAAGAGGGTTAGCGGAGTTGATGATTAAATAACAAAAAGATGTCATGAAACTTGATTATTTTCACAAGTTAAAACATCCAAGTCTTCTTCATAAACCATATCATCCTAGTCATGAGTTGGCTCATAAGTTGGTTGTTGATTGTGTTCCATGTACTAATTATTAAAAAGAGGGTATGGATCCATATCCCAAACAATATTATCTATATTTGGGTCTTCAAAGTCTTCCTCACAAGCCTCTTCATGCCAATCAAGGTCACAAGTTGGATCATAAGTTCTTTTATGACTTTTTTCCCATGAAAGATTAATATGAGGTGGATAGAAATATGTCTCACAAACCATATTATCATCATTGGGGTCTTGACTAAATCCATAAAAGCCATTTTATGCAGCCATTTTATCATAAGTTAGATTTTAAGTGACTCCACCATAAGTGTAGTGAGACATATCCATGTAAATGATGAAAGCTCCAAAAATAAAAAGGCTTAGAGTTCTACAAACTCTAAAAAATGATCCAAAGGACAAATGGTTCAAACTTGGTTAAAAGGGTGGAGTTGTATCTCCAATATAGTCTAAAAGTGGAGTTGTATATCCAAAATGATTTATGCTAATACTTGGCATAAAATAGCCTAACATCAAATGTCTAATGTCAAATGTCATATGCATAAAAGGTCAAGTGTCTAAATAAAAAATGACATGTCAAAGGTCTAGGTCAAAGTGTTCCAAACAAGGTCTAAACTAGGAAAGGGAAAAGTTGAGTTACTAGGTCTTTCATCCAAATGTGGAGTCAAAAGTTAGGCTCAAACAAATAGGCATGTGCTAGGACTTTTGGCCAAAAAACATCAAAATATAGACTTAAACTAAAGGATGATGTGATTTGATTTAATCTAACAAGTTTGGAAATAACTTTGACATAGACCCGGCACATGGAATCAAACATAAACATGATCAGTTAGCATAAGGCATAAGACAATAGGCTCTTTGAAGAAAGACTGTGTTTTCCCAAATACAAGCACAAACAATGATAAGGATAGGTATTGAACAAATAAACCATCAATAGTTTTCAAAATTAGGTGACTGATTAATTAAAGTTATGCAACCTAAAAGAGAAAGATCAATGTATCAACCCCATGAATTAAGGCTTAAATATAGATCAATCAAATTTTGAATCCAAACTTGAAAAGGCTAATTAAAAACTCAACATTTAAAAATTAGGATTTGACCAAATAAGCTAGACAAGATCAGATAGTATGATGACATAAGAGAAAGATTCAAATGGTATACATGACATGGTTTGAAATAAATGGTTTTTGATGCAAGGTAAACTAGTTTTGAAACAAATTGAGTAGCTTAATGGGGTAATCATGCTTGAATAATGTGATCTATGTTATGTTTCAAAAACTCAAAAGGCTTAAAATGTTTTGACATGATTTGGGTAACATAACACTACCCTTCGTAACTCAAATGATACACACACAAATAAGTTTTAGCAAAAATTTCAAGCCACAAGCATGTTGTAAAATAGATATCATAACACCTCTTTAGACAAAAGAGTGACATATAAACAAATTGGTTTTGACATGGATTTATAAACAAACAAACAATTTTTAATCTTAAAACATACCAAATGAGAAAATGATCCAAAAATACACTAAGTATAATCATCCAAACCCTAGCAAGGGTATGGCAAAATGGGGTTGAATAAAACTAGAAAGGTTTCAATAATTCTAGAGGAATAAATTTCACAATGACTTTCACATCAAACAATATAAAAGACAAGCACAGAAATTAGGTGACTGTGGCATTGGCTAGTTGTAAAAAGGTCTAGTCCTTTTTACAACCACTACATCTTGTTATTTGCTTAGTGTAGTGTGATGTCCAAATGCAAATACATCCCATGTGCAAATCAAAAAGAGTAAGTGAATTCAATTCTATGATATGAAACCACAAGTCAAATCTTCCCCAAAGAACTCATGGGAGGTAATGACGTCTCCCTCGCAATCCAAGTTTGCATAAAAAATTTAAAAAAATGCAAAAGTAGAAAGACTTTAGCGTTGTTTTCAAGGTCACCCAAACTTTGATAAGTTTTTGGGGATTGATTTATATTACTTTCTTTCTAAGCCTTGGACTAGGCTACTTTCAATAGGAATGACACTTTTGATTCCAAGGGTTCCCTAAAGGGGACAAATGGAAGAACATAAATGCAACATCCCTCTTTTTGCCAAACAAAAAATTAATCTAAACAAGTAAGTAAACAAAAAAAATCTTTGAAAAGGTGAGTTTATTTTTAAGCCCAAATGTAAAATGAGGTGGTGTTCATTTGACCCCTTGGTCTAAGTTTCAAACTTTGAAAACATTCACCATAAACATATAATTTGTTTATTAAACACTAAAACAAGGTTCCTAATTAATTTGTAAGCATGCAAAAGGTGATCTAAACATGTTTTTAGCAAATGTCAAGCTTGGCCTTGCAAAAAAAAATTTATTATGTCCTTTAGCCTTGAGTCTCTTTTAGGTTTGAAATAATAAACTTTAAAAAAAGAGCTCTCAGTTCTGTGTTTTAAGAAAAACATAGTGATCGATGTCGATTATATAACTGATGATGGTTACATTTTCTAATTGATGATAGTTATCTAACTGACATCAATTATAACAATGTGACTGATGATAAGTATCCAATCAATGTCAATTTTACTAATCGATGTCTATTAAGCTATCCAACTGATGTCGGTCTTACTAGTTGATGTTAGTTACTGTGTAAACCCATAACAAACAAAAATAGCAAAATAAAGTTAAAAAATCAATTTTCAATATTTTTAATGGTCCAAATGAATATTTTAAAGCTAAAAAATGATCTTATTCATGTATGGGATGCGTCTAGTCCCACTAGGTGTGCCATATGTAAATTTAGGCATTTAGCTCAAGAGAGGATGGTTAGTATGGTGTTAATTTCAAAATAAAAACAAAATTAAAGAAACACACTAACTAGCATAACATCTCTAGGCCTAGACACTAAGGAGAGCTTAGTTAATAAACATGAATAAAACACACACAACTAAATATAAAATAAACCCTCTTTTACCTTCCTTGGATGCTCCAAAATTCTTGTTGTAATGGCTCACTCAACTTATGCTTAGGAAGTCCTTGGCAATGGAAGCTTGGCTACCTTTATCTCTCCATGCCACCTTTGGCTTGTGGCTTGGCTTGGAATCAATTTGACATGGTAACACTAATTTTAATGGCTTCTTGAAGATTTTTTCTTATATATTTTCACCAAAATAGCTTAGAAATGATGTTCATGGCCTCTCTATTTATAGATTTTTGAGAATGTCTAGAATCAACCTGAACCATCCATCTTGAGATTGAGATGTGTGGTTGAGGATTAATTAAATTTTTAGAATTAATTTTATAATTATCTTCATCATTATATTAGAATAATTTGAAATTAATAGGCATGATTGGCATCATGGAAGGCATTGATGAGGCATGGAGGGTATAAATCCTGATATTTGTGTCATTTATGGCCTAGGGATGTCTTCCTAAGAAATGAGGTCACTTGATGATGCAGATAATCAATATTCATTTCTTAAAAAAATTATTCAACAAGTTTCCATGTAATTCTTTATTAGGATCTAATTGGTTTAATTATCTATTAAGCATGTTTAAGCACTTTGTGCACAAATTACTCAAATTGATTAGAATGCCTTATTATTGGTCTAAACTTTGACTAGATTGGAATTAGAAGTCACTGTTAGATGTGTTGGAACTATATTCCCATTTATGATGTTACCAACAACAAATAATAAAGGCACATGTCTTGTGTAAGAGATTTTATAGGAAAGATCAATCCAGAGCACCTAGGTGCAAAATTGGCATTTTGAATCAGAATTATCTAATCAAATTTAGCTAGCCCATAAATTTCATTTCCCCATTTAATGAACTTACCTAAAATTAGCACTTGAATATGTCAGTTTCACATCATTTAGCATGTTTTAGTGTTTTTGGCCAAATTATGCATTTTGGGTAGAAATTGGTCAAAATCCTAGTTGGAGGTTATCGGTGGCTAATTTTAGGTGTCTACAGATAATTAAAAGGGAAATATAAGAAAATGTTGGTGACGCACCTAAATTTATTACTCATTCACTCTATTTTAAATTCTAAAAACATTAATGAGAAAAGTAAAATACTAAATCTACAACTCCAAATGTCTGTTATGCATCAATATTTCATGAAGAGGTTTACCAAGTGATTAAAACCTAAGGGTAGTGATGGAAAGCCCTAATTCAAGGAACTAACCAGTCAATGTATCCACTTTTTAGCTTTAGTCAAATTACATTAAACACTAAACATGACCTAACTAACAAGATAAACTAGTAGATAGGTAAAATTAGGACTTGACAAGGGAGATATTTCTACCACATGAAAATCAAATTGACATTAACACACTCTAAAAAAACAATGAAATCTAAAATAGTCATTTATCTATCTTAGGATATTATAAATATCAATATTTGTAAAGTTTATTCATGCCAAAGAGGGGTTCTAAATCAAGATCTCAAATCTTGAATTTATAGAAGAATGGGATGAGAGAGAGGAGCTTCATAAGGATTCATGTAGGAGGGATGGTTGGTTCCTATAGTGGTCTTGGCCTTAATGATCCATCCTTCTATGCTAGAAAAAAACACATTGTCATTAATGTAGGGAAGGGATCAGTGAAGATTTAAGTGACTATTGTGACTAGTTTTGGAGGTAATTTTGGCATTAATCATTATGATCCCTTCACTCTCCCGTGCATCCACTATATCAGTAGATTTTTAGTAAAAAAATTTACATTAGTCACAACTAGTCTTCATTATAGAGGTAATATGGGTTATCGTTCATGATTTCATTCATATTCATGTGCCTAATGATGAGTTATGGAGGTTTATCAGGCAAGATTATTTTTTTCATATACTTATGAATAGACATTTGATCATTGACAACTCATTCATGATCCATACCCATACTATCCTACCCCATATTAGCCATATTTTTTCTCCTCCCAGTCATATGATGAGCCTCCTTATTATCAAGATCATCAAAACTACTATGAGTCTCATCTATCCCTTCTATAGCTTGATTACCATTTTGGTCAATCATGGCAGCAACATGACATTCTTGAATAGCCTATGCATTACCTAAGACATTATATATATATAGCCTTAAACAAGACCTATTTTATTAATAAAAGAATATGATAAACATTGATACATTAAAGGGGTATGGACAAGAAATTCCAATGCATGCCATTAAGGTGGTTAAAAATTTAGTGCAATAGGCAAAATAAAGTTGGATGTCTTTCATTAGGAGAGGTTATTCTAGAAATAATAGTGACATGCTTGACATACATGGACTCATCTCCAAGATTGAGGAGAAGTTAACAACCCATGAATAACATCAAACACCTCATTACCCATTATACCTTACCTCATTCTCTCCATGTTAGCCTCATGTTGAGATTCTCATCACCACTCATAAGCCCTCACCAAATGAGTTTCAAGGTCATCATAATTCTTCCCAACTCCTCTCAACCTTCCCCTCATGTAAATCTATCCAAGGGAGAGTTGAGGAGGAAAGGAAAGTTTGTGTTGAAAGAGAAAGCCATCATGAGTAATCAAGGTCTAATTTTCAAGTCTTCATTTCTAGGAAAATTAAATCTGTAAATAAAAATTTGTACTAGGCATTGGTATCTATAAAGGCAACATCACCTCAACTGAACATACCTCATTTCATTCATTAAGACACAATGCACACTATGCAAGAAAAGCATGAGCCCAAATTTCCATCTTGGAACTAAATCATGTAGTCAATAAAAACCAAAGTTACTCAATCCCCACCCCTCCTCCTCAAGAATATAAGTCCTTTCCCTTAAGGAAATCAATCCAAAGTGATATGTAGAAGAAGGAATAAGTGGTGATTGTTGAAGAGAAGCAACTAGATGAAAGGAATGTGGTATACATTTCATCTCTCTTAGATTCACTCCAAAGATCTTTTATGTCACTTATGAAGAGAGAACCTATTCTTGAAGAGGTAAAAATTCAAAATCAAAATGAACCTACAGATGATGATGATGATGATGATGATGATGATGATAATGATGATGATGATGATGATGATGATGATGATGATGATGATGATGATGATGATGATGATGATGATGAGCTTGAGGAGGAAATGGTTCTTGTAATACCCCTTGGTAAAGGACACCATTTAATTTTTATAGATGCAGAGGAAAATGAATTACAAGAGTGTGATGAACCACAAAGGAAAGACTTATTAGCTAAGCAACAAGAGGATTTTCTTCATAACACAACAAACACTCTTTGCAATCATATGACTAAAGAATATGAGAATCAAACATGTACTCAGTTTGCAATAGCTATAATTCAAGATGATAACATATAAAGGTTTTTAATTCAAGAGAAAGTATGTGCTCAAAAGGTTTCCAACTTAATTGAAGATCAACAATCCCTTCCTTGTTGTCAATACAAATATGTTGATATGCATAAGACCTATTAGTTGATAAAAATTTGAAATGTGAGCATGGTTTCATGGATTATCAGGTTGATCATGAAGATCATTGGCAATAGTTATTAGATATTTGTAATGAATATAAGGAAATCACACATCATGTAGGATAAGTTGAAGATACATTAATTGTTGACCCTATCAAAGATCATTCACAAGAGGAGTAGGCACAAGGTGATAGAGAGAATGGTAAGGTGTTTACTATAGTAATACATCAAGGTAAAGACATGAAAAATTAGTAGCTCATATCTAATGTAGATTTAGTAACTCTCATGAAAAGGAAAGAGATTTGGAATAAGTATGATTGGGTGCTCAACTCACTCAATCAACTCATACACTAAGAAATGGATCAATAAGTTTTATATGACATCATGATAATTCATGATCATGCACCTAATCATAGTTATAAATGGGAACCTTCCAATGCACATTACCTAACCAAGATAAATTCAACACATGAAAGATCCACCTCATCTTACCACATTAATCAGACATTCTCATTTGATCTAGGAGGAAAGTACTTGTGAAGTTTCATCCCTATACATATTAGAGTAGTTTTCATGTTTTCCTCCAAGTGTAGTCCTAGCACATTTGTTTGTTTACTCGTCCTTTTTTTAGGTTAGTTTTCATGTTTTTATGTTTCCTTTAATGTTTTGGTGTGTGCTATCTTTTCAGTCAAAGGGGTTACTTAAAATAATAACTTAGTTTTTTCATTATTTTATAAGTCCAAAATCATGTAAATGGCCTAGGTTCTCAAGTATAGTAGGCATGATTCCCATCAGAGTCACTACAAATGTTAACATTTTTGCCTCACAAGCCAAATGTCAACCCTTATCATTCAAAACTCTTGATGGCCTTTGCTTAAAATTCCTTTTGATGCCTCATAGTGCCCTTGTTTAAGATAAAAATCACTAACATAAGCCTAGAAGAGCCAGACCATCATAACATGCAATTGCAGGGACAATCTAGCATTTTGGGACATGCTTAGGGACACCAAATAAAATTCATGGTGAATATCTATTTCAATTAAAAAAACCCAAAGGATACTAAAGATAAACATGGGACTGACAAGTGTCCAAATCATGGAAGCTCAAGTAAATATTTAATGGCGAGTGGGAAATCAACAATGTCAGTGGGTCTAAAAGATTTAATAGAGCATGTTAAATCATGCTTCAAAGATTATTAACAATCTCATAGTCAAAATGTCAATGTATCCTAAGATTAAGCTTGGGGATAACAAGTGTCAATGTATTGGGTACCTGAATGGATATCTAATAACATGTGGTGACTGACAAAGTCAGTGGGTCTAACCTAATCAATGGTATGCTATCCATCATACCAAAGTAGATCGACAATGAGTGAAAGGTCAACTAGTCAGTAAATCCTAGGAATGAATGAAAAGTCTTCAAGTGTCATGGCCATGACAACTATTAGGTAAATAAATGGTATGAATTATATCCATGCAAAATAAGATCAATGGTGCACATAAGGTCAAAGGGTTAATCAAGCTTAGGATGAATGTGAAGCCAACATATGGCAAAAGTGTAGGAACTAGTTAGGACTGACTGCAAGGCCCATCAAATGAATGAGGATTTGAAAATTTAATGATCAAGGATCCAATATTAAGATCAATGGGCAATATTAAAAACTTGAATCTAGGAGAACTTAAATGGAGGTCAAATATGGTTTAGGTTGAACCAAGAATAATTGTTGACCAAATTTGACCCTGTAGGTCAACTTGGGACCCCTATAGGTAAAAACTTGATCTTTAAATATTTTTATTGGCCTATTATAATGTCATGAAGTATGTCATAGCTCTGTTGGTGTGATTTTATGTGTATCTATCCTTACTCATAATATTTTTAGTCCTAAAAGTCTTTTTGGGGGTCAGTGTAGATAATTAAATGAGTTGTATGACATCATTAGGAAATTTTAAGGTTTAAAAATGTTATTTCATCCCTCAAGTGTTCTAATAAGTCTTAATTAATTATTTCTAACTAAAAATTGGTAGTTTATTTAGAAGAAAGGGGAGTTTTCTTAGAAAAAATGATTTTGTCACTTGTATAGCCCATGAGAGTGTGTGACACATGGGAGAAGGTTGTGTAATGTCTTTTTAGATTTATAAAACTTAATTCCATGTTTCAAATTCTTTTAAAGTGAAATAAAAGTTCAAAATCTATTATACTCTCCTATTGCTACACCATGCACATAGAACTAGTCAGTAGGTTTGTGCTCAGTACGACCAACAAGGGAGGTTTCATGAAAAGTGATCTTGGGGATGTCTTATACACTTATTTATCTTAAATTTTATGTTTTTTTTAGAATAATAGTGGATTTTTATTTATAAACCATTTCTAATAAGTTGGTCTATCTAATTTTTTTGCCAATCTATATACCCTATACATTTGAATCTAACTTGGACAAGTTTATATAATCTAACTAATGGAATTGAATTAAATTACATGTAAATATCCACCTCATGTTCTCCATGGTTGGTTTATTATTTCAAAAATTTTGTATAAGTTAAGTATCTTAGGTTTCAAGTGAAGACACTTTTCTATGTTGAAAGCAAGTCCCCAATATCTGCATAATATTCATGCCTTGGTAGTGACCTCAAAGGGTTGTGATAAGTTAATTATATTTTTTTAAATTATATATTGGTCTCCTCACCTTTAAATATCTTTTCCCAAATCAATCTTCATGGAATTGTAGTCACAAGCACCATGCAGTCAGTTGGCTCTATGACTGTCATGCATAGTCAACTGAGTGAGTTGGGTTAAGGATATTAGCATGTCTATGGATATATGAATATGGTATTTAAATTTTTAATACATTATTATGGTATTAAAAATAAAATAAATATTTTCACTTGTTAGAAGAGGGATTGTGATAGTTAACATAGTCACTCGCATAGTCTTTTGCCATTAACATACACCTATAGGTATATCATAAGGACCAATCATGTTGAAAAGGAATTATTGGAACTTTATTAATATATTTTATAGTTTTAATAATACATTTTGATATTTTTATATATCCATGGAACCCATTGGAGGTCAAATGTATACACACTATCTATCCTCATACTCACTACCTATACATGAAAGTGATTGTACTGAAAGGTTGAGAACATGGTCATAGAAAACTATAGCATACTTGGAGGCTCACATATAATTTTAAAGGGATATTTTTTACTTTAAAATCATGATAAAAACATCAAAATTTCTCAATATGAGTGAGGAATCACTCAAAGATCCAATGATTGTGTCTAGGGACCAAATCCCTAAAAGCATAAAATAGAGGCCTGAGCCATTTTGGTAAGTTCATATAACTAGGTTGTTAATATTTTTGGTACATAATAAAAACTATTAATTTTATCCTCTACATAGGATAAGGTATCTAAAAAAATTTTAAGGCAGATGATTAGTGGAAACTGATTGTTTGGGGGCCTCAAAGTTACTATTTAAATACTGAGTTTCTCCATTGACATCTACAAGATTAGAAGCTTTGAGTGACTTCATATTCTAATTTGGTAGTTTAAAACATAAAAACATGGTTTATGGGTTCAATTATTTTTAATTATCATATATTATCTACAAGATCATCAAAATGAGATGATATACTATGTTTTAGATCCTATACTCACCTATAGTTTTCTCTTCCCTAAGAGATTGATCTACAATAGACTGAGAGGTGACAGTAGCTAGAAAAAAATTGTTGGAAGCTATGAACATGAATTTTATTGGTATTAATATGACTTAGTGTGGTTATAAACACCTTGATAATATATTTAGACACTATACTTAAGGTTTATCCATGCATGACCACCTAAAGGGGTTACCTTTTAAGAAGAAACATAGAAAACATAATCGGCTACCTATTACTAGTCTTGAGAACAATCCAACCCAAAAGTGTGAGATTAATAATAAAATAGATTAAATTAGTATTTTAAGGATTATAAATTTTTTTCAAGGCCTAGACCATATAGTTTCACCTATAAAACTCCTACATAATCAATTAGAGTTGACTGTGACATAGCAGTAAGATAAGTGATTGTGTTTTTTGAGGATGACATGACTCAAATGACTTATATGAATGAAGTTTTATGTCATAAATATTCAATAATATTTTATTAATTATATCTAAATCCAAAACTATATAATAATATCTACAATTGTGTCCATATTCTGAAGCAAGAACATAGTCAGACCTAATAGAGAAAAACATGGTTGAAAATGTAGACATGGATGATTGAGAAGGTTTTTAAGTATAAAAAACACTTGTAAAATAATAATGTACACCCCATGATACAACAATATCATATAAATATGGTAATAAAGGGCTCAAATTAAGTATACATAGTTTATACCAAAAATGTTGCACACAATCTACACTTTCATAGTTTGTCTTGGAATTTGAGGGAGTTGGAAGGCCAAATGATATGACCAAGGGATGAATTTTTATGTAGATTGTTTTTAAAACTTGTATAATACTCTCCAACATTCACTTGTTTTTATAAAATACGGTAATTTCTATCTATTTTGTCTCTAATATAGGGAAGTTCTTTTATGCACAAACTGACAAGTGTTGAGGAATGAGGGTGATAAGAGTGAACTAGGAGCTGATCAAACCTTGCAATGAGATGTGAAAAATTTGATGATACCTGGGAAAAACATGTAAAACCAATCACATAATGAGGAAACTCAATAGGTTTATCTAAACCCTCAAGTTTTCAAGTAGACTTATTAGGCATATTTAGGCTTAGAATCCAAATAGGAGGTTAAATTCATTTCTAACCTTAAGTGACCACTCAAATAGATTGAAGAATGTTTATAGGGTCACTATAGATGTATCTAAGCTTCCACCTTGTAGATAAATCACAAGGAATACATTTTTGATCTCAAGACCATTTCAAATATATAAGAAATGAAAAATCAAGCTCGATGGGATAACTTTGAGTGCTCACGTCTTATCTGAGGATGTGCATGGAGATCAAGGGAGTTTATAGAAGTTGATAGGGAACTTTTACATTGATAATGTGGAATTTTTTTTCAACTCCAACATTCCATCTTTATTAATAAATCTTAAGGGATTAAAAGACCTAAAACCCTTATAAACCCTTAGACAATGACCAAATTGGGAAAATGAGGATGGAGATAAATTACAATGGACCAAAATGGCATGGGAAGTTATTTTATGTTGTATAGGACTCTCTTATTCTACTCCCCATATTTTTGGACTATACAAATTTGAACAGATGGAGTACAAAATAGAGTTTTTTCTGACATTTTTATGTGTTTTGTAGGTTTTAGAAAGAGTTTAAAGATGTCAATCACATAGAAGGGAAGCTTGAGACTTAATTTAACTCCTCATGATAATTCATTACTTCATAATAACTCTTAAGTGTTCATGCATGTAGATTCATCTTAGCTAATCAAAGATGTCAAAGTGAGAAAAATAGTGAGAAGTGTGACAACTTTAAGTGGAAGCATATTTAAGGTGTACCTACAAAATATAAGGCCATGGAGGGTCCTTCCAAGTGTCATTCACCACATTTTATGGATTTTTACGAAAAATTGAAGCCATTTTTGAGGCCAAGTGTAAGGGGTGATGAGAAAGGGAGGTTTTTCTTATAGGCAATGATGGCTCACTTCCAAAATATTCTAGATAATTAGGAATGAAACAAATGCATGGATAAGCATGTCTATAACCTTTCCCTATTAATACAATCATTAGACCTATCCCTAGTTATTTTTGGGATGTTCCAATAGGGATGAATGATGAAAGTAGTTTTTGTGTAGAATAAGAACTCCTACACCACATTTCATGAGTTTCATAGTTTGGAGAGCCATTTGTCCTATCAAACCTTACATGGTCTATCTCCTACTAAATTCTCATGTACATGTAACTCCTTATCATATCTTGACACTTGCCCTTGTGACATTTGTACTTATTTTTTCTCTTCTCTCTCTCAAGTTCTATAATAACTAGACAGTTTGGCTATTGTAAAAATATTCCACCTACGTATGGTGAATCCATGCTCATTTGCATACCATGGATCAATAAAGATTACTAATTCTACATATTTTATGACTATTTATATTGTTTTCACTTTAATTATTTATATTATTTAGTGATGATTATTATTTATTTAGCATTGTTGTCTCATTCTCTCACCTATTTGTAGTTTGAAAGCTTCTTATTGTAGGTCATGTGAAGTGTTCTTTGAAGTTTCAAGGTTGAGTGAGTTATTATATTTAATATTTCCATTCTATGCCTCTTTTTTAGTCCTCATAGCCTAAACATTCATCAAAACCTCATAATGAAATATTGATGTGAGAAAATTTAGATTAGAGAAGTGTATACCTAGTTAGTCTCTTGGTCTCATGTGTAACATGTAGCGTGTTGGTAGTTATCAATTAATTTCATGTCTCACCACCTTTAGGATAATTTACTTTTATTTTTCTCTCCCTTTTCCTTGCAAGCATAGGTATAGTAGTGATTTAAAAGTAGTACATCAAGGGAACTAGCCCTATCTAGAGATTCACCTCATTCTTAGGCTACCCACAGTCTAGAGGTGTCTCAATTATGCTACTTAGATGATGAGATATGAGACATCTCCTCAAAGGGTGAAAATACAAGTGACAATATTTTTTGGCATGTTTGATGGGATTCATTATCTAAGATGTTGAATTTTTTTTTGTGTTGTCTTTTAACACATCAACCGTTAGAGGCATCTATCCAAGCATCAATGGTGAATCCAAAGTTACATCATCTATTCAAACAACCCATGTTTTCATTTTGAATATTATTGGTATTTTTTCTATGTTCTTGTTTCCCAAGGAAGTTCCATGGCTTGTTTCTATGTTGAGTATTATTTTACACAAGTTGATGAGATATATCAAGCTTATGACATTCCCTATCAACATTTGTATGATGATTATCAGCCTTGTCATGATCCTTAATAGTTTAAATATGACCCTTATAAACCTTTTCATGATTTATATCAATCTTATAATCAACCTTCTCAATATATTTCTCCTCCTAATCAACCTAAACACTTCTTAAATTAGTCCATTTTAACCTTCAAGAAAACTCTCTTGGGATATGAGAGGTACATGATGGAGGTTGACACACAAAAGTTACATGATCAAGATGTTCCTATTCATCTAATTAATAATGTGAGATATGCATTAGAGTTGGTTAAAAGAGAGTGGGAACCTCTTGAGAGAGAAAATTGGAAAAAGATCATAAATGAGATGTTAGATATGAGTGGCCTAGTTGCATCCTTAGAAAATAAGTTAATAATTCATGAGGAACAACCTCACCAAGTATATTAGCCCTCATATCCACATCACTAATATTTATATTATTTCTAATTTACCCCTACTCATGAACCCAATCAAGCTTATCAAAGTCATATTTTTCCCGATCAGCTGGAAGAGAGAGTTGGAAAAATAAACTTTGTTTTTGAAGCAAACCTTAATAGGTAGATTGAGTTAGTCAATAAGTAGATGCATAATTACATCTCATAAATAAAGGAATTGGAATATAATCCCTCATTTATCTCTCTAATTACATCCCCATCTCAAGAAGATACTTCTAGATATGAAATCCCAAGTTGGAGACAAGGTGGAGAATCCAAGCCTAAAGATATCCCAAATTCCTTGAATACTTCATCCACTCCTCAAATTGCATCACTAACTAAATAATAGAATCCTAATTATAACATCATAAGATGTAATAAGGTAGTGGAATCATGGGAAAATAAAAGGGATAAAATCCTATACAAAGAGTTTGAAGTTGAGAAAGAGCTTGATCTTATGCAAGCCCCTCCCCCACTTCATCAAGAGACCTCTTATTTTTCATATCAACCCTATTTTACTCTTTATCATCATTATTATGCATATAAACTTCAATAGATACTTTTCCAAGAGAACTTATCCAATCAAATTGAAGAGTTAGAGTCAAGAATGAAATTGTTGAGTTAATTTGTAATGGAAGGTTTAGAGCCAAAAGAAGATAATATGCCTAAACACACCCCATCTAACCTTCCTAAAGAAATTTATCAATATAAATAAGATTTAAAGGAAGTGATTTATAAATGTAAGGAATAAAACCAAGCTATTCTAGCATCAGGTTTGCCTATCCTTCCTCAATAACTCCCAAAAGGATCCCCTATAATTCATTCGCAATTTGATGTTGAGTTCTATGTTCTACCTCCACCAACTAGTTCATATCACCCACACCTTATCACCCTTTACCTTGATGGACCTATGGTGTGAGAACCTAAAGAGGAGTATTTGGTTGATAAGAATTTATAACTCTTGCTTGAAGAAAACATAGCTCTTTGGTAGCCTCATTAGGCTAGGTCGCCTGATTACAAAATGCCTAGAATTGGCATCACCAAGAAAGAGAAAGAAATTGAGGATATTGTAATCCTTGAGAAGAAAATTCAAGTTATAATAGCTAAGATACAACTTTATATCCCTCAATAGGTTCTAAATGTTGAATAAGAGGTAATTTATTGTGTTGAATTTTTTGATTATGTTGATATTGAAGAATGTCTTGCTCTTGTCACAAAAGAGGAAATCATCATTAGTTCTTCCATCACTATCCAAGTTATCATATATGGTTAAGAAAAAGTCTCTAATAAGCCTTTTAATGACTTTTTATAATCATTAGAGTAGGTTATACTCCTCTTCAAAGAGGCTATGATCTAATCAAAAATGGAGAAGGTATACTTGACACTCAAGTGGGTATGCAAAGAAGAAGTAACTTTTTAAAATTTTCCTTTCAAGAGGCATATCCATCCCATGATGATATGTTTGAAATAATCAAAATGGGTTATCATCCTCTAAACTAGTTAAGAGAAACACATCAGATTTTTAAGGATAGAACAAGCTTTTATTGGCCTCAATCTTCTAGGGAACAATAAACCACTCCTCTTGAATCCATGCCTACCAAGAAGATTCAAATTGGTCATGAGATAAAGAGTGGGAAGTAGTATGATTTATGTGTACAAATTCATAATGAATAAATTTACATTGGAGACCTATTTAAGGATGATCTACTTAAGAGCAAATCAAGTGAAGTGCTAAGGAATAAGTCTGATCTACCAAGCATCCAATCTAATGAGAAACACACTTGGCACTATGATTCATCTCATGAAGAAGAATATTCAAGGAAATTTCCTTTTGATCTTGGAAAGGAAGTATGCTTTATTTCTAGTTGTGCATAGTTGTTTGTTTTCTATTTTCCCTTTGTTCTTTTTGCACACGTGTGTGTCTTGTTAGTGTGTTTGCTTTGCTTTATGTGTGTCCTTCATTTTGTTTGGTTGAGGTAATTATTTTTCCTATCTTGGTCAAAGCCTTATTGTCAAGTGTTAGGTATTCTTGCTTTTGTTTAGACTTCAGATGACTCCCTAAGCCCATGGATAAGATAAGGCTATTAATTTTTAGTATATCAAGCATATTACCCCTATGAGTCACCATTTTGTTGGCCAAAATTGACCCTATAGGTCAATTATGGACCCCTATAGGTAAAGACTTGATCTTTAAATGTTTTTAGGGTCTCTAGTATAATATAATGAAGTATGTCATAGCTTATTTGATGTGATTTTATATGTATCTATCCTTGGTCATAATTTTTCAAGTCTTAGGAGTCATTTTGGTAGTCAATATAGAACATTAAATGAGTTGTATGTCCTCCTTGGGAAATTTGAATGCTTTAAAAGGTGATTTTATGCCCCATGTGTCCTAATAAGTCTTAAGTAACTATTTATAACTAAAAATTAGTAGGTTCTTTATAAAAAAGATAAATTTTCATGGAAAAGAAGGATTTAGCACTTGTATGGCCCATGAGAGAGTGTGACACATGGGAGAACGTTGTGTAATGTATCCTTATCTTCCTCATACTAAATTAAACATTTTAAATGCTTGGAAAGTTCAATAAAATATCAAAAACCATTCTACTCTCCTATCACTCCACCATGCACACAGAACCAGTTAGTAGGCTTGTGCTTAGTAAGCCAACAGGGGAGGTTTCAATAAAAATGCTCCTAGGGGTGTCTTATACACTTATTAATATTTAATTTTATGTTTTTTTTATATAATAATGTTTTATTTTGCTTTATAAACCATTCTTAAGAAGTTAGCTTATCTAGTTTACTTGCTAATCTATGCACCCTATAGGATTTTCTCTAATTGGGACAAGTCCATACAACAAAACTATTAGAATTGACTATATAGGACATGTAAATATTCACCTCATGTTATCCATTCCTATTTTAGTGTTTCAAGGTGTTTGGATAAGTGAATAATCTCAAGTTTCAAGCGAAGATACTTTTCTATGTTGCAAGCAAGTTTCCACTATTTTTAGAATCTTCATGCTTTGTTAGTGACTTCATATGGTTGTGAAAATTTCATTACCATTATTCCAATTCCATCTTGGTTCCCTCATCTTTAAATATCTTTTCCTAAATAAATATTCATATAATTATAGTCAGAAGCACCATGCAGTTAATTGGCTCCATGACTGTCATGCATAGTCAACTAAGTGAGCTAGGTTAAGGATTTTAACATGTCTATGAAGTTATGAATATGGTATTAAAAATTTGAATACATTATCAAGGTATGAATAATCAATTAAAAATGTTCACTTGTTAGAAGAGGGACTATGACAATCAACATAGTAACTCACATAGTCTTCTGCCATTAACATACATTTAGAGGTATATCATGAGGACCAATCATGTTGAAAAGGAATAATTGGAACTTGTTTCATATCCTTTAAAGTGTTAATAATAAATTTTGGGATTTTGAGATAGACATGAAACCCATTGAAGGTTAATTGTATACACATTGTCCATCCTCATACTCACTACCTACACATGAAAGTGACTATACTTAGAGATTGGGAACATGGTCATAGAAAATTATAGCATACTTAGAAGTTCCACTATCATTGGAAAAGGATATTGGTGCCTTGACAGTCATGATAAAAATATTAAACAGTCTCATGAGGAGTGAGGAATCATTCAAAGATCCAAAAACTATGTTCAAGGATCAAATCCCTAAAATCATAAAATAAAGGCCTGAGCCATTTTGGTAAGGTCATATAACAATGTTTTAAATACTTTTAGTTTAATATTCATGGAATTGTAGTCACAAGCACCATGTAGCCAGTTGGATCCATGACTATCATGCATAGTCAACTAAGTGAGTTAGGTTAAGGATATTAACATGTCTATTGAGCTATGACTATGATCTTAAAAGTTTGAATACATTATTATTTTAGGAAAAATCAAGTAAACCTTTTCACTTGTTATAAGATGGATTGTGACAGTCAACATAGTCACTCACATAGTCTTCTTCCATTAACATACACCTATAGGTATATCATGATGAACAATCATGTTGAAAATGAAGTATTGGCACTTTATTCAGATCATTTATAGTGTGAAGAATAAATTTGGATATTTTTAGATATTCATGGAACCCATTAGAGGTAAAATGTATACACACTATCTATCCTCATACTCACTACCTACAAATGAAAGAGATTGTACTTAGAGGTTGAGAACATGGTCATAGAAAATTATATCATACTTGGAGGATCCCATATAATTAGAAAGGAATATTGGTGCCTTGAAAATCATGAGAAAACATTAAATAGTCTCAAGAGGAGTGAGGAATCATTCAAAGATCCAATGATTGTGTCCAGGGATTAAATTCCTAAAAGCATAAAATAAAGGCTTGAGCCACTTTGGTAAGATCATATAACATGTTTGTTAATAATTTTGGTGCATCCTAATAACTATTCCTTGTATCCTTTACATAGGAAAAGGGATCTAAAAATTTTGGAAGGAAAATGAATAGTGGAAACTGATTGTTGGGGTCCTCAAAGTTGTTATTTGAACATTGAGTTTTTCCATTGACATCTATAGGATTGGAAGCTTTGAGTCACTTCATATTCCAATTTAGTAGTTTAAACCATACAACCATGGTTGAGTGGCTCCAACTAATTTAAATTAGCATCTATGATATAAAATATCATCAAAAGGATATGATATACTATGTTTTAGACCCTATACTTACCTACAAGTTTCTCTTGCCTAAGAGATTGACCTACAAACGACTGAGAGGTGATAGTAGCTAGAAAAAAATAGTTGAAAGGTATGGAAATGACTTAGATTGGTATTAAAATGAGCTGGTGTGGTCATAAAAACCTTTATAAGATATTTAGACACTTTACCCAAGGTTCATCCATGCATGACCACCTATAGGGGTTAGCTTTGAAGAAGAAACATAGAAAACACAGTTAGCAACCTATGATTGGTCTTGAGAACAATCCAACCCAAAAGTATGATATGAAAAATAAAATATATAAAATGATTCTTAGAAGGATTTAGTGATTATACATTGTTTTTAGGTCCTAGACCATACAATTTCACTTATAAGACCCCCTACATAGTCAACTATAGTTGATTGTGACATAACAATAAGATAAGTGATTTTGTTTCTTAAGGATGACATGAATAGAATGATCTATATGAATGAATTTTTATGTCATAAATATTAAATAAGGATGTAGGCATGATATCAAAATCTTAAAATATATAAGACTATCTATAGGTGGGCCCTTTTTCTGAAGTAAGAACACAATCAGACCTAATGGAGCAAAACATGGTTGAAAATGCAAACATAGATGATTATTAAGGTTGGTAAGTATAAAAAACACTTGTAAAATGATAATTAACACAAAATTATAAACCAATATCATATAACTATGGGAACAAAGGACTCTAATTAAGCATACATAGTTCATACCAAAAATCATACACATAGTCTA
Source organism: Torreya grandis (assembly GCA_037957365.1). Lineage (NCBI taxonomy): Eukaryota > Viridiplantae > Streptophyta > Pinopsida > Cupressales > Taxaceae > Torreya > Torreya grandis. Next base: position 153,603 of record JARHVA010003326.1, on the reverse strand, counting down.
CCCTTTCACAATTTATCTTAGAATTTGAGGGAATTGGAAGGTCAAATGATATGACCATGGGATAAATTTTTGTGTAGAGTGTCTTTAAAAATTATATAATCTTATAAAACATTCACTTGGTATGATGTAATAGGTAATGTTCCCTCTATTTTGTCTTAGATAGAGGGCACTTCTTTTATGCACAAACTGGCAAGTGTTGAGGAATGAGGGTGATAAGAGTGAACTAAGAGCTGATCATACCTTATAATGAGGTGTGATAAGTTGGAAAATACCTAATAAAAACATGTAAAACCAATCACAAAAGGATAAAACTCAATAGGGTGATCTAAACCCTCAAGTATGCAAGCATGCATGTTAGGCATGTTTAAGCCTAGAATTCAAATGGGGGGGGGGGGGGGTCAAATTCATTTATAATATTAAGTAATAACTATAATAGATTGGATCATGTTTATAGGATCACTATAGATGTATAAAATCTTCCACCTTGTAGAGAAACAACAAGGAATCCATTTTCGAGCTCAAGACTAATTCAAGCATATAGGAAATGAAGAATCAAGCTCGATAGGCTAAGTTTGAGTGCTCACATCTTCTCTGAAGATGTGCATGGAGGTAAAGGGAGTTTATAAAAATTAATAGGGGTCTTATACAGTGATATTGTGGAAATTTTTTACAGTTCCAATGTTCCATCTTTATGAATGAAGCTTAAGGGATTAAAGGATCTAAAACCCTTACAAACCCTTGGATAATGACCTAATTTGGAAAATGAGGATGAAAAGAAATTATAATGGACCATAATGGCTTGGGAAATCATTGGATGATGTAGAATAACCTCTCAAGATACTCCTTATCCTTTTTAAATATACAAAATTATATGGATTGAGTACAAAATAGGGTTTTCTTAACATTTTTATGTGATTTACAAGTTATAAAAGGAGTCTAAATATGCCAATCACATGGGAGGGAAGATTTAGACTTAAGATAAATCCCCAATTTATTACTTCATAACAACTCCTAAGTGTTCCTAAAAGTAGCTTCATCTCAGCCAGTCAAAATTGTTAAAGTGAACAAAATAGTGAGAAGAATGAAAACTTTACGTGGAAGCATATTTAAGTTATACCTAAGAAATATAAGGCTATGGAGGGTCTATCCAAGTGTAATTAGCCACATTTTATTAATTTTCATGGAAAAATGAAGCCATTTTTTAGGCCCAATGTAAGGGGTCACTGAAAAGGGATTTTTTTTACTACAGGTAGTAATGGCTCATTTCCAAAATATTTTAGATGATTAGGAATGTAGCCAATGTATGGAGAAGCATGTATATAACCCATACCTCTCAATAAAATAATTAGACCTATACTTAGTTATTTTGGGATGTTCTAATAGGGATGAATGATGAAGTTAGTTTTATTATGCAAAATGAGAACTCCTATGCCACATTTCATGACTTACATAGTTTGAAGAGACATTTATCCTATCAGACCTTGCATGGTCTATATCTTACTACATTCTCATGCACATGTAACTATTTTTCCTATATTTACACTTGTCTTTGTGACCTTTGGACTTCTTTATTCTCTTCTCTCTCTCAATTTCTATATGAAGTATCCATTTTGGCTATTATAAGAATGTTTCACCTAATAATGGCAAATCCATACTCATTTGTATACCATGGATCAATAAATACTACTAATTTTACCTCTTTTATGATAGTTAATTATTTTTTCACTTCAATGATTGATCCTTCTTAGTGATGACTATTGTTTCCTTAGCATTGTTGTCACATTCTCTCACCTATTTATAGCTTGAAATATTCTTATTGTAGGTCTTGTGAAGTGTCAAGGTTGAGTGAGTTAGTATATTCAATAGTGTCATTATAGGCCTCTTGTCTAGTCCTCCTAGCCTAAATATTCATCACAACCTCATAATGAAATACTAATATGAGAAGATTTATATTAGAGAAGTGTATGCCTAGTTAGTCTCTTGGTCTCATGTGTGACATGTAATTGGTTGGTAGTTATCAATTACTTTGGTGTATCACCACCTTTAAGATAGTTTACTTTCATTTTTTTCTCCCTTTTCCTTGAAATAATAGGTTTATTAGTGATATAAAAGTGGTACATCAAGGGAACTAACCCTATCTATAGATTCACCTCATTCTTAAACTACCCACAACCTAGAGGTGTTTCAATTGTGCCAATTGGATGAGGAGAGTTGAGACATCTCCTCAAAGGGTGAAAATCCAAGTGATAACAATAATATTTCAAAGGGTTGTATCACCATTAGAGATCATTAAAATACCATTAATTATAAGAAACCATACAGTCATGATTATTCATGACAAACTTATATTTCCATTAAAATTTAGAGGCATGATAGGTTTGTTTAAACTTGATCTAGTATAGGAATGAGGTTATGTGATTTATAGATCTTCATTGATATGATTATTATACAAAATCTAATATATTGGATTGGTTTTCAATATATATTAAATATCCATATCCATGTTGGGGTAGATGTAGATATAAATGAGATATGGTGGAGTGTCTCATTCTTTGACATAATCATATATTCAACAAATAAGTACCTATAGCCACTCAAATAAGACTTAATCATGGCTCTATTAGGTGCATGAATATGAGGATTTTGTCCTTATAGTGAAGGAAATAAAATGCATAGGAGCTTTAGAAGGATTCATGCAATGGGGGTGGTTGCTTTTTGTAGTGTTCTTGACCTTTATGATCCATTCTTCCATGCTAAGAAAATACATAGTAGCATTAATGCAGGGAAGGGCTCCATGAAGTTTTAAGTGGATATTGTGAATGTTTCTAATGGTAATATTTGCCTTGATAATTATGATCCATTCTCCACTCTCCCACACATTATTTCCCCTCTCTCTCATCTCATTATGCTATAAATTTAAGATTTGAGCTCTTGATTTAGAACCCCTCTCTTGGGTGTGAATAGACTCTACCAAGATTGATATTTATAATGTCTTGAGATAAATAAATGATCGTTTTAGATTTAATTATTATATTATAGTGTGTTAATGTCAATTTCATTTTCATATGTGGTAGAAATCTCTCCCTTTTGAAGTCATGATTTCATGTAGCTACTAGTTTATCTTGTTATGTAGGTCATGTTTAGTGTTTAATGTCATTTCACTAAAGCTAGAAAGTGGATACATTGACTGGTTAGTACCTTAAATCAAGACTTTCCATCACTTACCTTAGGTTTTGATCACTTGGTGAACCTCTGCATGAAATATTTATGCATAATAGATATTTGGAGTTGTAATTTCAATATTTTACTTCTCTCATTAGTGTTTTTAGAAGTTCAAATAGAGTGATTAAGTAATCAACTTAGATGAATCACCAACATTATATTAGATTTCCCTTTAAGTTATATTTATCTCCCTTTTCACCAAAATAATTAGTAAGTTTTAGTGGAAATGAGCTAAGTGATACATTAGAAGATATAGCCTCGTTAAAAATCCTAGAGGTCTTACCCAATATTAGTAACCCATAACCTAGGGGCATTCCCATTATGGACTAGGTTTGAGCAAGAGTACCTGAACAATCCTTTGCTTAATAAGGGTGCAGCCTAAGTCACCAACAAGAAGGATAAGAGGATTATTGGAAAAGAGAATGGGACAACATGGAGAGGAGAAGAAAGACTCAAGTGAAGGGATAAAGATTCTCTGGTTCGTGCAGTTTCATTTTGGATGCTTTTACAAGGCAAGTGATGTTGTTTAAATTTTATTTTGAAGTTCATTTATATTTAAGATATATATACACACACACACACATACATTCCATAAATATGTATTCAAAAGTTTATAAAACAATGTATATAATTCCTACATATATATTCACATTTTTTAGTAAACCATAGCTGCATAGTTTATATATATAAACTGTGCAGCTATGGTTTACTCAAAACTATGAATATATATGTAGGAATTATAAACATTGTTTTATAAACTCATGAATACATATTTATGGAATGTGTATATTTATTATGTGACACCATGAGAGTTTTATATGGACTATGTATATATAGATGTAAGCATTATATAAGGAACGTGTATGAAATTCTTTCACAAAATCATGAGATTACTCAATTATGGACTATGTGTGTAATGTTATTCAAAATAGATAACTATGTGTATTGTTAGTCAAAATTATGACTATAAAATATGGATGAATGAGGATCATTATCTTAAAAATAGTGAACACATACATATACATAAGATGCACTTTTGTTCTACAAACCATGAAAATGTATATATGTAAGGAATGAGTATATATTTGTTGTTCCAAACTATCATAATATATATGTATTGATAATCTATGAATTTTTTATATAAACTGTATGGATGAAAAATAATGGACTGTGTGAAATTATTATACAAAATCATGATATTTTAAATATATGAGTGTGAATGGAATAAATTATTGTCCAAACCATGAATATAGGTATAGTAGGACTACATGTAACTTGTTTTCCAAACCATGAATGTATGTAAAGTAGGATTGGGCATAATTATCTTTTAAATTGAGTTGTTGAACTGAGTGTAGGAAGTTTAAATGATTGTATAGTCTATGTAAGGATTTTGTGATGTATAATTCACAATGAAATTTAATTATATGTTGATTTGATTTATTTTATACTTATGAGAACCTAAATTAAATAAAGAGAGTAGAATGTAGTTATAAATAGTCTATTGACTATAGTACTTGGTTTATTAATAGTATAGGAATTGTTGAGTATTTCCATTGATGTCAAAGGTGCATCTTGTGAAAGTTGATGTCAAAGGTGACTAAGCTTAGTTTATAATGTGTCATGTGACAAGGTGTATTGAGAGAGTGTTTTCATGAGAAAGTGATGTCATGAGATAAAGAAAAAGAGAGAATTTGAAGTCAAATAATGTCTTATGTTTACATGAAGGTACAAGTCATTGATGTTAAAGTGCATAGGAAACCTAGTCATGATCTTCATCATGACATAAAGAGGTATATGCATGAAAATGAATGAACACAAGCATGTGAAGGTTTTATAGCACTGTTTGAGCATGTATGTAATTCATTTAATCATTCATGATAGTTTTATGGTGAGTATATTATTGGAGATTTATTAATGATGTCTCCAAGGTGGCCAAAGATGTTGATGAGGTGTCATGTGTGTTATAATGACAATGACAAAGTGTGTTTTAGTATGATTCAATGTTTGACCTAGTGAGGTAGTTGATGGATTTTATTGATGGTTTTTTCATGTTTTAGAGACAATATGGAGTGTTATTAGTACTTGAAGTGTTTATGGAAGTGAAAATAATTCATCAGAGAAGTCATATGAATGTCTAGGTTCTCCTAGTCATCTTGGTAAATTAGGTTGAGTGATAAAATTAATGGCATAAAAATTCACACATGTAAAGGTATAAGTAAAATTTTGGTATATAGATATAATTATCTATGAAAGGAGATCATATGTTCCAATTTTTAGGTCATAAGGTTGTGTGTAACAAAAGATATCAAGGTACAAAATTGGCCTCCTAGGTAGTTTGTAGTGTTTCCCATACTTAGCCAAATTTATAATATCAAGTAACCTTTATATAGGGCTGACAAGTGTAAAGAAAACATTAAATCATATCAAATATATAATGGATAAAATTCAATCGAGCAGATGAATATCTAGAAATGAGCACAAGGTTAATAAGTCAAAAGGTTTTTGAGATTGCACATGTTGGTGACATGTGTCACAATCATATAGAATTGGTAGTAGATCAATCAGATCAAAGATATAACAAGGAGTATTTAATTGATTAGATAAAGATATAATAGTGAGCATCAGGTTAATACTTTAAAAAAAAATTGAGATTCCATGCATTGGTGACATGTGTCCTAATCACTAAGAATTGGTAGTAGATCAAATGACACACAGCTGATCGTGTAGATGAAGATCAATAAAGTGCATTTGATTATCCAAATGGATATCAACAGTGTGAATTGAGTAAAAATTTAATGGGTACATATATTTCATTCAATACTACCAAGTGATGTAAGATCAAAGGCTAACAACAAGATGCACAGAAGGCATGTAGGGCTTCCAAGTAGCATAATCTTAGAAGCCTAGATCAAAGACCAATGTATAGTATTTATACTTAAAGCTAGGAGAATCCCAAAGAGATCAAAAAAGTGTATTTGATTAAATATATATGGTTCATGAGATGAATACACATGTCTTAAGCTTTTGGCTTACATAATGACTATGGGAATTTGAATATTCAAATTAATAGAGGAAAAACTAGTCTGTATTGTTTTGCTTATATCTTGAGCATATGGATGAATTTGTTGATGAAGTAAATATAAAAGTTGTAGAGGAATAAAATGAATATCCATAAAATTTGTTTAAAAAATTTTAATATACATATAACTACACACATTGAGCTCTAAATTTGAATATGTGTTTGACCATCTTCTACAAATGACCTAAGAAGGATGTTTAAGTTTGTTTTGATGGTGTTTGAATATTTTATGATGAATTATCAATCAGATAATATTTTAGACTCCATGAGGAACATATGTATGGATTTTTAAGGACTGACCAATATATATAAAATATGAACAAATTCTTAAAATTTGATTGTTTATTCATTCATGGTGTTCTTGTTTACAAGACTAATCTTTGAGTAGATTGTGCATATGTAAAGGAGTGTAGTATTAGATGTAATCACTTAAATGTGTCTTAGGGGTAGTGTGGAATGGACCTATACATTTGGAAGTGGTCTTATATACCTGATTCTCTTGGATAAGTGTTAAATGAGTGATTGGGTCTCCATGAGACCTATAAGGGCTAGTAAGGCCTAATTGAAAGGTGTATCTACTTAAGAGTGCCCCTTGGATGTTATGGCCAACCTATGAGAGTGGTATTGAGATATGTATTAATATTGATATAAACCTTAAGTGCTAATTCATTTCTAATGGCTGACCAAGAAGATGATATTTATGAAGGTGCTATAAAGAGTGAAATAAAATATGATGGTTTCTAAGTGGATTGAGAGAGTTGTGAAGGGTTGAGAGTTGAGAGGCAAAGAAAAGAGGAGTGTGAGTGTGTCTAGTGGATGAAATGAAGAGTAGAGTAGGTTTAGGATTGTGTGTATGACCTATGAGTCATAATTTTGATTTCATAACACTAATCATGGAAGTTTGAAGATTGAGGATGAGCGAAGAGGTCTAGGTTGATCTAAAAGATTGTTTTGGATTTTTTAAGTGTGAGTGAAGTATAGGTGATGTTTGTGTGAGATTGGTGGATAAAATAAATATAAAAGGAATGTGAGGTATGATTGTATGACCATTTTGTCATTTTTTTATTTTTTGATAGAGTTTTTAAAGGTTTTTAATTTCAGTATGTGCAAAGAATTATAGAGTGATTCAAAAGGTGATTTTGGATGCACTGAGAGGCTATGAAGGCTAGAGTGAGTGTAAAGGGGAAAAAGTGCAAATAAAAGATGTCATCATCAGTTGAATATTAGAGAGATACATTTAAATTATTTTAGTTTTAAGATAGCTAAGTTGGTGCTTTGTTGTATACATGGTTAGTTCCTCCTTGCAAGGTGAAACTTGTAAAAAGTCTAGTTATTTGGGTGCTCACCCAGATAGAGGTAGTAGCTCCTTATTAGATGGGTGTCTCACTAAATTTGGATTTTGTTATTATAGGGTAGTAGTAAAATTATAGATTATAATGATTTTTCTCTTACAATAGGGTTTCCCACATAATCCTTATGTTGTGTGTTTAATCTTTTATTATATTTCTTATTCATTTCTATGAATGATGTGTATGCTTCATAAATGTATGTGTTGAATGATTAAGGGTTTTGAGGTTTTGAAATTGAATTAGATTATCTTACATCACTAATTAAACCCTTCCCTCTTAGTGATTGTACCTTTAATAATTATTATTAGAGAAGGGACTTATTTGCAAGTTTGACCACTTGAATATGATCCAAGGTACAATATGGCAAGTCAACATATGTAGGGTTTCTCTAAAAATCAAGAACCATTGTTCAATGGGTCAAATTATTATTTTTAGAGTGAAAGGATGAGGACATACATCATATCTCTAGGGTTTGATATTTGGAAATATTTTATGGATGGTTATACTACACCAACTACTCCTCCAACTAGTGCAACTGATAAGAAGCTAAGTGAAAACAATTCAAAGGAAATAAATGCCATCATTTGTGGTCTTTTAGAGACTGAGTTCACCAAGGTTATCCTTTATATGTCTACCAAATAAATTTGGGTCTAATTTAAAACTATTTATAAAGGATATTCAAAAGTTAAGTTGGATAAGTTGTAAACTCACAGACATTAATTTGAGAGTCTCAAGATGAAGGAATAAGATTTTTTGGTATCCTTTTTGTAGAGAGTTGGTGAGATTGTGAACATTATTAGAGGTCTTGAAGAGAATCTTAAATAAGCTAATGTAGTACAAAATGTATTAATGTCTCTCTCCCTTAAGTTTGATTTAAAAGTGTCTATAGTATAATAAATTCATGATCTTACTTAGATGAATATGGATGAATTACATGGCATCCTTACTGCCTATGAGATGAGAGTCAATGAAGACAAACTACTAAATAAGGAAGCATCATTCTAGATAGAAATAAAACCAAATGAGAAGAGGACTCAAGGTAAGAAATTCAAGGAGGATGACATATTTGGTATTGATGATAATTAACTAATTGCTTTGTTTACAAGGAAATTGATAACAAGTTCAGGAAAGTATAAGGGTAATATACCCTTTAACTGCTTCAATTGTGGAGAGGTAGGATACTTTGCTAATAAGTGACCTCATAAGCATAATAATAATGATGATGAAAATCATGGTGAAATAAAAGATGAAGGTAATAAGACATTTAAGTCTGATAAGAGGAGGAAAGTATTCAAAAATTATGACAACAAGAAGTCCTTAAAGGACAAGAAGAGTCTCTACACCAATGAAGATTGTAGCTCATCAGATGAAAATTAATATAGTGATTATGAGTTTGATAATGAAGATTATGGTCCTATTGAAGATGAATCCCTATTAATGGTTGAGGAAAGAAGATGATCACATCAAGAAGAATCTAGTTTGAGTGACACAGATAATGAAGAAGACAAGGAGGAATGTGAGACTAAATTGAGGAATGCTCTTGAAGAACTGAAGATTGAGAAGAAGATTAACAAAAAAGATGAAGTCACAAATCAAGGATTGTGAGAATAAATTTAGTGTGTTTGATGCAAAAATGAACTAAGACACCAAAGATCATGAAGGTATAGTCAAACATCTCGGTTGTCAGTTGAAAATCATATCTACAAACCTAAAAGCTAAAGAAGATGAGTGTTCTAGGTATGTGATTTAAATTGAGCCATTAAAAGCTAAGTTAGACAAGACATCTAGTAAGGTAAAGTCATTTTTAAGGTTTGAAAAGATCTCAAATGATCTTGACAATATTTTCAGTAGCTGAAAGTATGAAAGTGATATAAATAGTCTTGGATACAAAGAAGAACAAAAACATGTAACTCAAGACAAGATGAAGACATGTACAAACAAGGACAATCAGACTTTAAAGGTCAAAAATTAGTCATGGAATGAAGATGTTGGAAAAATGAAGATAAATTAGATCAGATAACCAAATGACATGAGGTATGTCAAATTAAATGGTTATTGTTACACTTGTAATAAATTTGGTCATAGGGCCAGAGAATGTATAATATCTTTTAAGAATGAGTGGAATCATGAGTCAAATAGAATGATCAAGGTTGATTTCTTAAGTTTTTATGTCATAGGACACATTTTAAGATTTTTTCCAAATAAAGAAAGGCAAGTTGAATTTACTTTAATAAGAATGGTTTAGTACAACTATGATAAGATTGATCACATTGATAGGTTCTGCAATCAAAGGCCATCAAGTCAAAATAATTTCAACTAGACTTCTAGATTGTAATAAACAAGATAAGTTAACTCATGGAAACCAAATATGAAAATTGTGAGTCATAATGAGTCTATAGATACAAGTGGTTTGTTTTCTATAGTGAAGAATTCTATAGAGATTGAAGAGTATCAAGAGCTCTCATTGTCTACTCATATTGAGGATGAAGAGACCAAGCTCAAGTAGAAGAAAAAGGTGATAGTTTTGGTTAGTTCTAAGGTGTGTATGGATCTAAGTGAACATCCTACTATTGTTGAGCATGTTTCATGTAAGGAACATTAGTTTTCAATTCTTAGTGATAAGGTTATTTCTTTAGTTGAAAATTTATGTCATGAATCTATGTTATCTTCATATGTTGTCAATATAGTGTTATAAGAGGAGAATTGTTTAGTGGATGAAGAAGTTATTTTTATTAAGCATAAGAATAATAAGAATAACTATCATTTTTAAAAGTCTAAGAAGGATAATGAATATGAGGGGATGTAGGTAACTCTTAGTTTCACATTGTTCTAAGACATTATGGATTAGGGTATCTCTCTCTAGGCTTTGAGGAGACACTTATAAGCAAGAGGAATCATGATGGATGCTAATTGGGTTTATGTTGATGTTGAAAGATAAGAAAGATCATGAGAGGATGTGTTACCTTATTATAAAATGACATGAATAAGTTCAGTGATTTGAAGAATATCAATTGAATATGTGTTTAGTTAAGGAGGAGCAATGAGTTTTATGAATATACTCCAAATTTTATTGTGATAGAGTGCTTTAGATGATGTGTTCAGGGATTTTGGTTCTAAAGGTCTACAGGCAAGGTATGGAGGTTTCGAGGTGTTAAAATAGAATTGGTTAAGAAGACTTGTTAAAGATGTCATGATCCAAGTGGAGCATGGAGTTAGGGGGGAATAACTTAGATAGTTTGAAAGGCTTAAAGAGTTTTGCATGATGTGAGGGGAAGCATATGTGAGATGTTCCAGTCATGGTGAAGATATGAAGAAGTCTATTATAAATGTGAACTCAAAGCATGTTGATATGATGAATTGATCAAACCAAGATAGATGTTTTGAAAATTTATTGAATCATCTTGTATAAACAAATATTTTTATATGGTTAGGTCCAAGGATCAAAAGACTATGTAGTTGAATCTAAGAGATAATGCTTGAAGGCTAGTATGATGGTTGATCATGGTTTGTGTTGGTTTGAAATTTCTCAAAGGGTGCCTAAGTTCAAGTGAGTTATGGGGAGTACCTCTTAATATTTTCAAGGTAAGTTTAAGTAGCTTTTTGTATTCATGTGTGTTTTGTCTTCATAGACCTATGTATGGTCAAGAAGAGTGTTGTGTTTGGAGTATGCTTGAGAAGTTCAAGGTAAGAAGAGGTATGAAAAGTGTTAGGGGGATTTTTTTATCACCTTTTATAGGTGGTCATTTCCTATTGTTTTTTCTTGAAGTTTTTTCAATTCATTAGGATCATAAGAAGAGCCCACTTTATCATTGTGTCAAAAGGGAGAAAGAGATTGATGAGGGAGAAAGATTTTGTGCATAATATTTATGATTGGTGTTGACATAAATTAAAAGGGGGATATCATTGGAGAGTTTTCAAATATGTCTCCAAGGTGTCCAAGGATGTTGATGAGGTCTTATATGTGTTAGAATGATAATGATAAAGTGTGATTTAGTATGCTTTAGTGTTTGACTTGGTGAGGCAGTTCATGGATGTTATTGATGGTGTGATCATGTTTAAAAGACCATATGGAGTGTTATGAGTTCTTGAAGTGATTATGAAATTTAAATTAATGCATCATATAAATAATATGAATTTATAGGTTCTCCTAGTCATCTTTCGCAAATCAGGTTAAGTGAGCAGATTGATGGCATTAAAATTCACAAGTGTGAAGGTCTCAAGAAAATTTTGGTATATTTATAGGCTTCAATATGATAGGATATAATATGGTCCATGTTTTAGGTCATGAGGTTTCATGTATAAAAAGACATCGAGGTACAAAATTGGCCTCCCAAGTAGTTTGTAGTGTTTCCCATACTTAGCCAAATTTGTAATATCAAGTGACCTTTATACAAGGCTACCAAGTGTAAAAATAGAATCAAATCAGATAAAGGATATAATTAAAAACATTAAATAAATTATATTAAGATATAATGATGATTATAATGTCAATAAGTCAAAAGGTTTTTGATATTGCATGCGTTGGTGATATATGTCATAATCATAGAGAATTAGTAGTAAATCAATCATATCAAGGATATAATGATTAAAATTAAATTTAGTAGATAAAGATATAATGGTGAACACAAGTTTAATTAGTTAAAAGGTTTCTTATATTGCATTAATTGGTGACATGTGTCACGATCACAAAGAATTAGTAGTAGACAAAATGACATGTAGGTGATCATGCAAACGAAGATCAATAGAGCACATTTGATTATGAAGATGGATATCAATGGTGAGAATTAAGTTAATAATTAAATGGGTGCATATATTTCACATGGTATTTCCAAATTACATAAGATCAGAGATTGATAATAGGATACACATAAGGCATGCAGGGATACTAAGTGACACAATCTTGAAAGCTTGGATCAAAGATCAATGACCAACATTGATAGTTAAATCCAGGATAATCTCAAAGATATAAATGAAGTGTATTTGATAAAATTTTCATGGGTAATGATATGAATACATGTGTTTTAATATTTTGCATTACATAGTGACTATTTGAATTTGAATATTCAAATTAACAAAGGAAAACCAAGTTTATATTATTTTGTATATATCTTGAGCATATGGATGAATTTGTTGAAGTACAAATAAAATTTGTAGAGGAATCCAAGGGATATCCATAAAATTTGGTTATAATGTTTGAGCATCTATAAAATTTCATATATTGAACTCCAAATTTGACTATGTGTTTGACCATCTTCTACAAGTGACCTGAGAAAGATGTTTAAGTTTATTTTTTTGGTGTTTGAATGTTTCATGATGAATTATCAATTGGATAATGTTATAAAATATATGAGGACCATATTTTTGGAATTTTCAAGTTAAAAAAATCCATATTTAGTATTAACAAATTCGTATAAGTTGACTATTTTTTTGTTCATGGTGTTCTTGTTTACAAGAATAGTGTTTGAGTAGATTGTGAATATGCAAAGGAGTGTAGTATTGGATGTAATCACTTGAAGGTGTCTTAGGGGTAATGTGGAGTGTACCTATGCATTTGGAAGTGGTTTTATATCATTAATTTACTTATATAAGTGATAAAGGAGTGAATAGGTCTCCATGAGACCTATAAGGGCTACTAAGGCTTAATTGAAAGCTGTAGCTACTTAAGAGTGACCCATGGATGTTATGGCTGACCTATGAGAGTAGTATTGAGATATGTATTAAGTGGGATATAATAATTAAGGGTTAATTCATGTATAATGTTTGATCAAGAAGATTATGTTCATGAAGGCTCTATAAAGAGTGAAATCAAAGGTGATGTTTTCTAGGTGGATTGAGAGAGTTGTGAAGGGTTGAGAATTAAGAGGTGAAGGAAAGAGGAGTGAGAGTGTGCCTACTAGATAGACTGAAGAGTATATTAGGTTGAGGATTATGTGTATGACCTATAGGTCATAATTATGATGTCATATTAGTGATCATGCATGTTTGAATATTGAAGATGAGCAAAGAGGTCTAGATTGCTCCAAAAGACTATTTTGGATGTTTTTATTGTGAGTGAAGAATAGGTGATGTTTGTGTGATCTTGGTGGATGGATTCAGAATAAGAGGAGTGTGAGGTATTCATGTATGACCATTTTTTCATGTTTTTTTATGTTGTGATAGATTTGTTTTAGGTTTTGTATTTGAGAATGTGAAAAGAAGTATAAAGTGATCCAAAAGGTGATTTTGGATGTATTGAGAGGGTGTGAAGACTAGAGTGATTGTAAATGAGAAAGAGTGAAAATAGAGGAATTCATCATCATTTTATAAGTATCAATAATTACTCAAATTATTTGATTTTCAAGGTATCTTAGTGGGTGTTTGGTTGCCTAGGGGGTTAGTTCCTCCTTACAGGGTGAAACTTACAAAAAGTCTAGTTATTTGGGTGCTTAGCTAGATAGGGGCAATATATCCTTGTGGGATAGCTGTATCACTAAATTTAGATATTTTTATTATATTATAGTATTCAAATTATATGTTTTAGTGTTTTTTCTCCTTGAAGAGGGTTTCCCACATAATCCTTGTGTCGTGTGCTTAATCTTGCATTATCCTTCTTGTTCATTACTATGAATGATGTGCATGCTTCATAAATTTATGTGTTGAATAATTAAGGATTTGATGGGTTTATAATTTAATTATATTATATTTCATCATTGATTCATCCCCCCTCTTGGTGATTTTACCTTTAACACCTATAGGGGTAGGACCTTTAGTCTAAGTCTACACCTAGACCACTCTTAGACCCTGCCTAGCCTAATGAGGTATGAAGATCAGATTTAAAGGAAAAGTATGCACACGTGAGAATGGATAGAGGTAAGATAAAAAACTTATTCATTATAAAAAAAATTAGGTCAATATTTCAAATGAATGTGCATGAATAATTATTTTTGGCCTTCTCAAGCCCACAAAATAAGGTCACAAACCCAAAAGTCACTTTCAAATGTTTGTTGTCACATGTAACCTCTATATGGTAATATAATATATTAATAAGATATGGTTAAGGGTCCTAGATAATATATATAGGCATTAGTTTTGGATTCAAAGGGTAGTCATTTATGAACAATCTTTAACACTAAAACCTATGTTAAACTTCCCTAAAACCCTAATAAGGACCTGATATGAAACATGTTTTTAAAAAGAGATCAAGGTAGTTTAAAATGACTTAAAAATATATTTTACCATGTATTCAAATCTCCTAGGTACCTAAATGTGGTGGTGGCTACTTATGAGAGACAAAATGCATAGATGCAGGCTTATTTGTCAAGAAGTTAATGTAGCTCTAAAAAGATGTATTGGTTAAGAAAATAAAATTGATGGTATAAGAATATATAAAATAATTTTACATGTCCATGATTATTTATACATAGTTTATATACTTAAATTATTTTAATTTGGTCATCCACATTAGCTAGTCATAGACAGACCTAATAGTGTGAATAGTGTAAAACCTAGGCAGAGATGAAAATATAGGTTTAAAGGTCTATGCATGATATATTGATTTAAAAAAGTGAATTAATGAGTTATATATTAATTTTAATTAATTATAATTATTTTAAAATATTTGGAGGTTAGTTTATATGATGAAAATGTTGCTCACAAAATGGCATGTCTGGTTCAGATAGAACTATGAAATTTAGGGTAAATAATTTGGTCTATAAGACCAATATTTGGCATTATACCATATGAATTTTATATCATAATATGTTATATATATATATATATATATATATATATATATATATATATATATATATCATAGGACCATTTTCATGCATCAATATTCATGAAAAGTGTCTATACATGTGTTGGAGGTCTAATTCATCATAACTAGTTTTTTAAGTGAATTGGTAGTTTTGAGTGAGCAAGTTGCAAAGATGTTCATGAGCCTTTATCTCTTGAGTGAAAGTGTTCCAAGTTTTTGGTGATGAACCAAGGTTCATGGATAATATTTATACATTTTTAATTATTTATATTTTAGTATATTAAGGGTGATTAAGCTTAACTTTTTCAAGGCATAGTTTTGAGGTACAAGGCCTAATACGGTAGTTTGTCCTAAATGTGATTTCATGGTATGAAAAAATGATACAAGTATAATAAATCAGGTTTTAGGTAAAATTATATAAGTTTTTTAATGGTTTTTAGTTGCCGGATAAATCCATTTGGGCCTTAGAAGATAAAGTATTGGCATTAAGAGGACAAACCTAATGCAATTAGGTTTCCATAAGACCTAAAGGAGGAATAAGGCCTATTTGAGTTGTGGCAGACCAAAATGGGTTAAAACTAAGATTTAAACATTCTCATATTATTTAATAAGACCTATTATGTGGTTAAAATAAGAGGTTGTCATTGTGTGGCTAACCAATAGGTGTGTGTTAATGAGACTAGTATATATACAAGGTAGTTTATGCCTAATTAAAAAAGGATTTACAACATAAATGAATAATATATTTCATTTTTGAGAAGTATATATTGAAATTAAACCATAAAATAATATTATATATGTGGTGATAAAAATTCATGAGGTGGTTGAGTTGGTGTTGATTCACTTAGGGAGTTGGTGCTTCCTTGGAAGTATGTACTTGCTAAAGCCTAGTCAAATGGGTGTTTGACTTTATTAGGGTTGGTGATCTAGTTAATTTTATGATAAATATAATTTCATATTTTTTTTATAGGATTCTAATCCATTTTCAAATATTTTAGTGGGTTTTCTTCCCCTTGAAGGTTTCCCACTCATATATGTCTTATCTTGTATGAATGGTTCTTTATGCTTTGCTAGATCTCAATGTTGATTTCATAGTTCATGAATGATTATGCATAATTAAAAGAAAGTTTTTAAAATATTTATTAACCCCCCATCTCAATTATTGTGTTTACAATAATTAGTATTATATCCTAGTGTTTTAAAGCAGGCCTAATAGCTTAAAGGAGATCCTAGAAGCATAAGCATTTCTAATCATCAAGTAAAAGGAAGTTTATCAACCAATAAGGATCATATATCTAGAGGGAACAAATATGAATTTTGGAGAATAAAAATGAATACCTATCTAATGTAATTAGGCTATGACATATGATAATTTGTTATTGATGGATTCACTCCACCTTCTACACCATCAACTGATGAAGCAGGCAAGAAAGCAAGTGAGAACAACTATAATGTAATGAATTCTATCTAGTGTTCTCTTTTAGTGGAAAAATTTTTAAACATCATGCACTATAATATAGCTAAAGGGGTTTGGGAAAAATTTAAAACCATCTATGAAGGAGACACTAGAGTCAAGTTAGCAAGGTTGCAAACCCATCGAAGGTAATATGAAATTCTAAGAATGAAGGATGATGAAAACATTACATATTATATGTTAAGAGTATACTTTTAAGTTATTTTAAATTATTTCCATAAGTTGGATAAGAGTGTCTATCATTCAATATGTATGCATGGTTTTCAATAAAAAAGTGTGCCTTAGTGATCGTGTATGGACCCCACTATGCTTGATTGGTTAGGAAATGTGATGGATGTTGGTGAAATGTTGACCATGTTTGAGGGGTAATATGAGGGTATAATATTTCTTGGGGTACTTTTGGAATTTAAATTAACTCATTATAATATTCTTGTGAAGGTCTAGGTTATCTTAGTCAACATGGTAGAACTTTATGAGTAAACAGATTGATGATGTTATCATTTGTATGTGTGAAGGTGTAGAAAGAAAGTGGTCATATAGGTTTATTCATATTTTTTCCCAAAACACTTGTTTCAAATTTTAGGTCTTGATATTTTTATATAAAAATTTATAGTAGTTTAAAATTGGTCACCTAAGCAGATTTCACTAGTTTTCATAGTCAATTTTCCATTGAAAAGTGACTATTGGAATTCAAATATTTGATTTTATAAATGAAAACCAATACTCATAATTTTTCATATAACTTTTCATTATTAATGAATTTAATGGTTTTTTAAAATTAAAAGTGTTATATAAATTTAAGGTCAATCTAGGAAAAATGATTTAGAGGTTTGAAGGGTCATATAACTGCTTTTATTGTGGTCTAAAGTTGACTAAGGGTTTGACCTTCTTCTTCAAGTGACCCAAGAAGGATGTTTGATTTTTTATTGATGTTTTTTGGATGATTCAAGGTCAATTATATATTTTATAGTTTCATAGACTCCCTAAGGACCATTTGTATGAATTTTGGAGGTTTGACCAATCCATCTTTAGTATAAATAATTGCTTACAAGTTGACTTTTGGTTCGTTCATTGTGTTTTCATGTACAAGGCAAATTTTTGATAGGTTTTACATATGAATAAGTATTTCAAGATGAATTTAATCATTTAAATATGGCTTATGGGTCATGTGGTATGGACCTATGTTCTTTGAAGAGGTCTTCTGTTCCTAGTTTTACTTGGTAAAGTGCTAAAAGGATGAATTGGTCTCCATGGACCTATAAGGGCTTCTTAGGCTTAATTAAAAGGTGTTGGTGATTAAGGGTGGTATATAAAAGATATATATAACCTATGTGGATGAATTTTATCATATTCTAAGTTTAATATAATCCTCAATGGTTAAGGCATGTCTAATGGTTGACCAAGAAGGTGATGTTCATGAAGGCTCTATAAAGAGCATAAACAAAGGTGAAGGTTTATAGAGTTGAAAAATGAAGAAAATATAAGTTTGAGTGTGCTTAGTGGATGTATTGAAGATCATATAATTGTGAGGAATATTTGTATAACCTATAGGTCATATTTATGATGTTATAATAATTTTCTTGCAATGTTGAAGATTGAGGATGAGTGAAGAGGTGTAAAGTGATCCAAAAGGTTATTTCAGATGCATTGCATGTATGAGAAGGCTTGAGAGATTGTGAAGGGTTAAATAGATTTGTTATTAATTATTTCTCCATTATATTAGAATTCAATCTAATCTTTGAAGGTTTTGATATCAAAATGTATTGTGTGGGATCTCAACATCTAGGACAAGTGGGTGATTATTCATGCATAGGGGTTAGTGTTCCTTGTGAAGTGGGTGTTTCACTAAAGTATCTTTCTTGTAAATATTTTATAGTACTTTAGACCACTTTTTTTCATAATTGAGAGTGGGTTTTATCCCCCATGAGGGTTTCCTGCATAATCCATGTGTCATAAGTGTTGATCTTGAATAATTTCCTTTATTCATTTTAGTAACTAATTCATATGCTTCATGAATGTTTATGTTGAGTCATTGAGAGTTTGAATTTTTGGAATTGTAATTGAATTACTTGCATCACTGATTCACCCCCACCCACTCTCAATTATTTTAACTCTAGCAATTAGTATCAGATCCATACCTTCTTTTCAAGTTTAACCACTTAAAGTGATCAAAGGTATGATGGGTAGACATCAAATACAAGGTGGTTTATCTACTAAGAAATCACCCCTATTTAATGGTTCCAACTATGATTTTTGGAGTGCAAGGATGAAGACATACATCATGTCTCTAGGTTTTGATATTTGTAAATATATTGTGGATGGGTATTATATACCCCCTACTCCTACAACTAGTCTATTTGACAAGAATTTGAGTGAAAACAATTATAAATATATGAATGTTATCTTTTGTGTCCTATCAAAGTCTGAGTTCACTAAGGTAATAATTTCAAGTCTACCAAGGAAATCTAGGATAAATTGTAGATCATTTATGAAGGAGATTTAAAGTTCAAGTTGGATGTATTACAAACCTACCAAAGGTAATTTAAGGGTCTCAAAATGAAGGAATAAGATATTGTGTCATCATATCTTCTAAGGGTTGATGAGGTGGTGAACATGATCATAGGTCTTGGAGAGGAGATTGAAGAAGCTACTATAGTACAAAAAAGTATTAAAGTCTCTCACTCTCAAATTTGACTCAAAAATTTATATTGTAGAAGAAATTCATGATCTCACCAAGATGAATATGGATGAATTGCATGGCATCCTTACTACCTATGAGATGAGAGTAAATGAAGACAAACCACCAAAAAAGGAAGAAACCTTCAAAATGAAGGAGATAGAAGAAAATAAGAGCAAGTTAAGTATTGCATATTTTGATCTTAATGAAAATTAACTTGAATCCATGATTACAAAAAAACTAAATGTAGGATCAGGTAAGTATGAAGGAAATATTCTTTTTAAATTATTTTTCATGTGGTAAATTTGGTCATTTTTTAGCTAAGTGTCTAGATAGAGGCAAGTCTAAACATAAGGAAGCTCATATAGAATCTCATGAGGATGAGTACAAAAACTTTTGAGGGTCCTAACATATATAGAAAGGTATTCAATAAGAGAAATGGTAAGAAGTAATTATATAAAGGTAGTAAGAATATTTATCATGAAGATGATAGTAACTCATCTACTAGAGAAGGAAACACATCTGATAGTGATGATTCTTCTCATGATGAAAATAATTATAGCTAGTCATGGATCTTGATGATGATAAAGGTGAATGTTATTTAAGGAGAGATATCTTTGGTGGAGATAGATCAGAAGAAAAAGATGAGAAAGTCACTCTTGAAGATAAATATATGAATACCTTGGAAGAGATGAAGATACTACAAGGTAAGAATAGAAAGAAAGCATCCTTGATCAAGTCCTATGGGGAGAAAATTGGATTATTTGAAGAAAGATTGAGCAAGGAAGTAAAATATCATGATGAGATCACTCAACATCTTGAAACTTAGGTTTTAACCCTTTCTAAAGAGTTAAATAGTAATGATGAAGAATGTTTCACATACAAATTAGAGATGGAGGCTTTGAAGGTGAAACTAAACTAGGTTATGAGAAAGCCTAAAACATATAAGAAATTTGAGAAAAGTATAGTTGAACTTAATGACCTATTGAGTAGATAAAAGGTCTCTAATGATAAGTTAGGCCTAGGATTCTATGAATATGTTAAAAATGATAAGAAGATAGAGAAAATAATGTTGACAAATTAGAAAACTAATCATGATAAGGAGAGTGATAATGAAGACAAGAAGGATGTTAATTTGAATAAGAAGGACAAATTCAAAAGATACAAAATTTTAAACTAAATCAATCAAACTAATATAATAAGATATGATAACTCCTTCAATGGCTATGGTTATTCTTGTCATCAGTTTAGTCATAAGATCATTGATTTCAAAAGAAAAGTTTATAGTAATAAATTTACATGGAGTTATGAATAAAACAATGAAAAGAGTGAATAACATGATCACTCAAGACAGTCAACAAGTCCATAAGGAAAGTATGACATATTTTGATATAGGTGTCACGGGATTAGTCTATTACAAGGTTTTGTAATGCCTTCATCAAGAGACCAAATCATCAGATGTATGAATGGGATAATGAAACTGTAAGGAGTCATCATATAGCCCATACACAAGGTATATACAATAAGAGAAACTTTATTTGTTTCAAGTGTCAAGAAAGGGGTCACATATCAAGGTTCTATAGGAATGGTCAGAAATCCACTTCAAATAATGCCAATCCTAACATGAATAAAAGAAGCCATAATAAATGGAGACCCAAGGAGGTGAATGAAAACTAGATTTAAAATGGACTATTTGTTATAAAAAAAACAATGTACAAATTCAAGTGTCAAATATCAAGCCTTGTATGCCCAAGGGGACAAGAATATCAATTAGAATTCTGAGTCAAAAAGAAAGAATGAAGTTAAGAACCTAGTCAAAATCAATTTGATGATGAGGCAGGATTGCAAATCAAGTGAGAGCATGGAAATGTGGGATTATCCTAAGTTTTGGGACCTTTAGTTTCTCTATAATATGTGGGTGACTCTATATTTTCTCCTTAAGAGACATATTTCATGTGTAGAAGTAGGGGTGTATGCTCCAGGTGATGTACAAAATGCCAATCAGTACAGAGGTATGTAGAATTATTGATTGGTCTTTAAGACCAATGCCATTTTGGTATAAAATTAAATTATATTATGTTACCAAGCCTTGTACTTATCATATAATTTCATTATTTAATGGGGATCAATAATATCATGAGCTTGCTCCATAGGTTTGTGATGAAAAGATTCAAAAGTTCTATTCAGGGATATTGGTCCTAAAGGCATGTTTTAGTCAAATTTTGATGCTTGGTTTAGAAGTTAAAATAATGAAGTATGAAGTTAAGGTTGATATGGAGTGTGGAGAGGAATTTTACAAGTGTATTCTATGGGGTTTCATGCATTAGATTGGTCATATGTATCTTTAATGACCATTAGTTCTATTTGACCATTTTGCTCAGTGTTCACTACCTAGTGAGAGTTCATCATGAAAAATTGGTGTTTTTGAGATCTATAAGGATAACCAAGAGTGGAGAAAACTTGGATTTGATGTGTCCATGTGGAAAAGTTGTTGAAGATATGTTATAAGGCTTCGGTATTCACTCTAAGGTGTTTTTCCATAGTGACTATTATGTACACAAGGTATGCATGCACAGTTTCACTGGTTCCAGGTGTCAAATGATGATTCATGAGTGTTCAAGGTGAATTTATGGCATAGAAAGGTATGTTTACCTCATAAAAGTGTGATCAAGTGGTTTTAGGTTTTTAATATCTTTTAAGGTTAATTTGAATATTTTTAAAGGCTCTCAAGTATGACAGTGCTTGATTAAGGGCTAGTAAGACAAAAACCATTTCATGGTTCTATGGGTTACCATAGGATTCAAACCTAAAAATTTGATACATAAGTTTTTATTATTGACCTCCAGGTGTGAGAGAAGTTTTAGGAGCTACCAATGACCAGAATGTGGTAATTTGACCTTGTTTTTCTTTGAGACCCTAGTTTTTGCACCATTTAGGTTAGTGACCTTATAAAAAGAGTTGAGGTCTGAGGCTACTTAATCTATTGAAATAGCCAAAATGGTGCTAAAAATTGTTTCAAATTCATCTGGAAGTGTATGGTTTGACTTATAATTATGTTTTTATGTAAATTGATGGCTAATTATCAAGTCAAATTATGAAAGATCTATAATGCAAAGGAAGATTTGGATCATTATTATTGGCATGCATGAGGGGTCATATGATTTTACTCTAGATATGAAATTTTAAACCATGAGGGTGAATAGACAGAAAGTTATGGGCTCTATAAGGTTTAGGTAGGGTTATTAGCCTTCTAAGCAAGGTTAGTGTGAAGAAAAGTGATTTTTAGTCTTTTTATTCAAAAGACAAAGGTATGGTTATCCTTGAATATGTTTCTTAGTTGGATTTATGAATCATATATATTTGATAAAGATCTTTAATGACCACTCTTAATTCTATGGGTGGCCTTGTGAGAGAAAATTTGAAGGCAACTATGGAGTTTATTCATGGTTGGAGATAGTCTAAAGGTAATAAAGGGGTGACAAAGTTCAAGTGACTTAGGGAGAGTACCTCTCAGTGTTATCAATGTGTGATCACTCCTATTTTCTTCATATTGTTCAGTTCTTATTCATGTAGTAGTACATGGTCAAAGAAGAGTATTGTCAATGATCAAGATTGAGGTAGTCATGGAAAGGATTGGTATGCACAATGATAGGGGAGTTTATATAATATATTAGAAGATATAACTTCATGATGTTGGATTTGAAAAAAATTACATGACCTCAATATCAATAAGTAAGCCCACCTAGTCATTGTGTCAAAGGGGGGAAAAGACTTTGTAAATGGAAAAAGAGTATGTTCACAATTGTATTGTTGGATTTGAAAACATTTTAAAATGTTAACATCAATGACAATGTGGATTTTTTGAGTTGTTTTCAATTATGTCCCTAAGGTGGCCAAGACTATCCATGAGTTAAGATGTATCCATGGTTCTCAATGACAAAGTGTGTCTTAGTAATCATGCATGGACCCTGCTATGTTTGCTTGGTTAGGAAATGTGATAGATGTTGGTTATATTTTAACCATGTTTTAGGGGTCATATGATGGGATAATAGTTATTTGGGTACTTTTGGAATTAAAATTAATTCATTATAATAGTTGTGTGAAGGTCTAGGTTATCCTAGTCAATTTGGTAAAACTTCATGAGTAAGTAGATTGATGACATTAGCATTCACACATGAGAATGTGTTAGAATAAATTAGTCATATGGGTTAATTTATATTTGTGCCTATATCATGTGCTTAAAATTTTAGGTTTTTAAATGATGTATATCAAATGTTATAGTAGTTCAGAGTTGGTCTCCCAAGCACATTTCACTAGTTTCAATAGTCAATTTTGCATTAAAAAGTGACTGTTGGGAATTCAAATCTTTGAATTTGCTAAGGAAAACTAGTCCTCATTATTTTTACTATAAATTTTGATGATGAATGAATTTTATGGTGGCATAAAAATCAAAGTGATATAGAACTATTGTCCCTAAATCTTGCACCCTAGAAGAGAGTGTTCAAGTCTCTTCCAAATTTGGGCACTATTGGAACATTTTCAAGCATGTCGGTATACCTATAGAGGAAATGAACCTATATATTTAAAGGGATAGCTCCCTAAATGTATCTCTATAAAACCACTTCTATCTAAACTAGTTTTCTTGAATGAAAAAGAGTTAGAAATTGCATAAATGGAAACCTATTCTAAGAGTGGTGATGCACTGAGATTATTTTCCACATAAATATCATATTCTAGTGCACAATACAAAAACACACACAGACTATTATCAATATATATGAGTGCTAACATAAGTGTTTTATCATAGAAGCAAGATTCATAAAATAACACAAGGTAAATGAACTAAAAGGTGATTGCACATTCCAATAACAATTATACACTTACAATAATTTAACATGCTTAAATGCACTCTATATGACCTGCTAGACTAATAACTTTTACTCAAGAATGAAGGATAAAGGATAGAAGGATGAAAAATCATCATTTTTTGTTGCTATATGTCACTTATACGTTCAAACAATTATTCAAAAACATGAAATAATAGATTAGTACCCAGTGCTTAAAGGCAAAAAGTGATATCAATCCAGTAGGGCTTCACCATACATCATGTAGAACTTGTTTTCACTAGCCCAAGGGTTGTATTTATAACAAAAAGGAATTAAAAGGGGAGGTTTTTTGGTGCTAAAAAGAGGAACCAATCTATTAGAAGCCTCCAACCATGGTTGTAACTATCTTTGAAAATGATGCTCATTCAGGCCATTCAATTACTACATGTCACCTCAAGTGGTTAAATAGTTATCTTTCTCTCCCTAAGATGCTTCTCAAATTATTACATTAGTGGAATCAAAATATTTTGAGCTATTTTTTTGGCATCAATGTGGTTTCTACAAATATATTCATCTATAATATATTTGTCTCAATGCTAACAACTTCTCATTAGCTCATCAAGATGTGTAACAATATAGGGGAGAGTCCTTTTCATTTTATTTGGCCTCAAAAATGAAACTGTCAAGCCTACGTGTATGCATTCATGGCATTTTTTAGAATGATAGCTCCATGTGTATGTCTACAAACATCCCTTTTAAGCTTGTTCCAACTCAACCTTGGTCAGATGTTCCATTCCCATAGAGTCCCTCAGCGTCTCACCTTTTAATTGGCCATCGATAATGACTCAGATCCTCGATGCCCACATACCATTAGATTTTTATGAGCATTCAAGTTAGGACCAGTGATCTATTTATGACCCACTATTTAAATTCCAATTTCTAGCCCATGACCTTGAAGTTGACATCCATACAACTATCACTCTACAGAAATAATTATTTTGGGGTATTTTCCTTGGACCTATTTTCTTCAAACTTTTGCTTTGGCTCTTTCCCAAAAAAAATTCTCATGGATAATTATTTTGGCCATTATTTTGAAAATTACCCTTAAGATTTTGATTTTAACCCACTTCGTTATATAGAGGTACCCTTCAACAATTTGAAAAATGCCCTGCAGATGTAGAAATGGCCCTGCAGAACTTTGGAATCACCCTTCTAAAATATCCTTCAAAAATTTTGTAATGAACCATTCTTTTGCGCTTTCTAAAAGTGCCTTTTAGCTTAGAATATTCCCTTTATCTTTTTTGAAGATTCCCCTTTGAAATAATTTTTTAGGACACCTTCCTGAGAAAAGACCCTTTGGGAAAATGTGTAGGGTACGTGTATGAGAAATGATCCTTCAAAAATTTTGTAAAGGATCACTTTTACCAAGAATAACCCTTTGTATTTTTTGTAAAGGACCACTTTATGAATAAATTTCCCTCTATAACTTATAAATGGACCATCGACATTCTTATTTTGGACCCTTTGATGAAGAAAGGTACCCTTCACGATTATTGTTTAGGGAATTTACCTATAGAATAATTCCTTCAGAAAGATTGTGTGAACAACTTTCTCAAAAGAGACCTAACCCTTAGCCCAAAAAATATCCTTTGGGGAAATTATTTTGGATAAAATTTCCAAAATAATTCCTAACACTTGAAAAAAAAACTCAAAACATAGCTTTGATAAAAGAATTAGCACTTGGTCAAAAGATCAAACAAAATATTTCGAAGGGAAATAACATTTTTTCATTTTGTTGTGGGCATAATGTGAAATGCTTCCTCTGATAGATAGCTTCTAAACATTGTACTTAGCCAAAAAAATGAAAGATGTTAAACTTGGAAGTCAAAATTGGCCAACATCTTGGTGATTTATAGGGGTGGCATGCCCACTATGCCTAAGACCAGTTGCCTAAATCCTTATATTGGGCATGGAGTCACACATATAGGCACCCAAAATGACTTGAATAGACCTTTGGCTCAACGAACACAAGATGGTTACTCCACATGCACAAAGGCAAAGACACACACTAAACAGAAGGAAGGAAACACACGTGGGCTACAAACCACTTAAGGAAAACAATAACAAACCAAAGGAAACATGCATGTGTTCAACAAGAACACTTAGGGAACACAACCAAACCAAAATAAAACTAGACTAAACACACACACCTATGCTACTATTTACAAAATAGACATGCAAAGACTAATAGAAAAACTTTAGATGTATCCCATTCACAAGGATAGGCATTTCTTCTCCATTCATTGTGGTTAGCTAAAATGAGTTGATTTACTTGCACTTGTTAATGATGTAAGGGCCACTCCACAAAGCGTCAAACTTTTTATGTTTGCTTAGTTTTTCTCTATCCTCATCCCATTTAAGAACCAAGTCACCTTCCTTGAACACTCATTTACACGCTCTTTTTTCAAAGGAATTCTTCATGGGTACTTGGTGGTGTTCCATGTCCTTTTGTGCATTGTCTCTTACTTCTTGTAGTTGCATTAGTTCTATCAATCTGACTTCCATTAGAGTATTTTCAAGTAGTTTCAGCTGATGTGCAAGTTCTATAGAATAGAATTCTTGAGATATGGACAACCTAGCCTCTCTCCCATAAACAAGCACAAAGGGAGAGTTACCAATTGATCTCTTAAGAGTAATCCTATCAGCCCATAATGTTTTCTTCAACTTGGTGTGCCATGCTCTTTGATTATTCTCCAATGTCCTCTTGATGATCTTGATGAAATTCTTGTTAGTAGACTTCGCTAATCTATTACCTAGAGGGTAATAATTGGATGAGGTACTAAATTAAAATCCATTCCTATTTTCCCAATCAAAATTTTTAACACTTATGAAATAAAGTGTATCATCAAAAATTATAACATGGGGAACTCCAAACCTTGTTATAATGTTCTCATATAACTTCAAGATAGCATTTTCACTTGCCTTTTTTAATGCAATAGCCTCTACCCACCTTGTGAAGTAGTTAATAGTAGTCAATATCCATTTATGTCTAGCACTTGATGGAGATTTGATCACACCAATAAAATCAAGGCCCCATTACATGAAAATATGGTCTACTTGGACATAATTCAATAGAAGGGATGAAAGTTTCTATTTGCCTACAAAGAAGGCACATTAAGGACACATATTAGCCTAATGGTATCAGTCCTTAAAAAAGATAGGCCAATAGGAACCATCCCTCATTGTCTTTGTAGCCATTGTCTTAGGAGAGAATTCACCTCCATCTACACCATTGTGAAACTTTCCTAGTAGCATACCAAATTAATCATTATTATCACACCTCAATAGCACACCATTCACATCTTTCCTAAAGATAACACCATCTACAAGATAGTAAGGAATGGTCTGTAATCTAAAATACCTCTTTTGAGACTTTTTCAAGCCATTTTGGCACCCACCATTTTGAAGAAAACTAATGATGTCTTGTTTCAACTTTGAACTTGTATGTGATCAGTTGATGGGTGGTGAACTTGGTTGATCAAGACTTCCTCTTTTGGCTCTTAAAAATCTGAAGCTAAATTCTCACATAACCCTTTTCCTCTTACCAAGTTTGTCACCTTAATATCCACATCATACTCCATTACCTTGGTAATCCACCCATCTCTCTTTTCATTGAGGTCTTTGCTTAGGATAAACTCCTTGGTGCTAGGATAAGAAACCATGTGTCTAAATTTTTTCAATCCTCTTAGCATAGCTAGATCTTGTTTCTCAATAAATGTATACTTGACCTCATAATCTTCCAATCCTTGGTTAAAAAATGCAATTGGTTGCACTACCTCTTCATCATTCTTTTGCACAACCATAGTTGATATTATATCAAAGTTAGCAAAGGTATAGAGTATGAAATTTTTATAAAATTTTGGGTTCAAGAGAGTAGGATATTTTTCAATTTCTTGCTTTATTTCCTCAAAGTTACTCTTACTTTTCTATGTTCAAGTAAAATCTTGGTTCTTCTTGAGCATGGTCGTGATAGGCTTTACCAAATTTGCAAATCCTGGAATAAATCTTATTACAAATTTATTTTCCCCAAGAAGCTTTGAATTGTTTTCTTGTGTTGAGGCAAAGACAAGCCTATAATATCCCCAATCCTTTTGGGGTCAATATACAAGCCTTATTTTGAAACAATATGACCCAATAACTTACCTTTATGGACAACAAAGATGCACTTTTTTGGATTAAGGGATATTTCATACTCCCTACACTTCTCAAACACTTACCTTAGATGTTCCATATGATTAGTAGAATCCTTCAAAAAAAAATTATATCATCAAGGTACACAAGCAAAATCTCATTGATCAAACCTTTAAAATCCATGTTTATTTCCATTTGAAATGTAGCTCTAGCATTGGACAAACCAAAAGGAATATTCCTATAGGAAAATATCCCCCATTTTTTAGTGAAGGATATCTTGAAATAATCC
Organism: Torreya grandis; assembly: GCA_037957365.1. NCBI lineage: Eukaryota > Viridiplantae > Streptophyta > Pinopsida > Cupressales > Taxaceae > Torreya > Torreya grandis. Next base: position 124,758 of record JARHVA010003326.1, on the reverse strand, counting down.
TCTCCATTCACTAGTATTTGATATTTACATGAATAACCATCAAGAAGTGAAAAACATTGAGACCTGAAATAACTTGCAGAATTTGTTCCATTGAAGGTACTGGATAATGATCCTTGAGAGACACCCTATTAAGGTCTCAAAAATACACACAAGATTATCCACCCAAGTTGAGTGTTTGATAGGAAAGATGACCCTAGACTCAATCAACTTGGTTAGCTCTTTCTTCATGAGTTCCTCTATCTTGGGATTGATAGGCCTTTGTTTCTGCCTAAATAGTTTAGCCCTAGGTTCTAACTAAATGGTGTGAAGAGATATACTTGGATCAAATCTTATATTCCCAAGAAAAAATGTCATGAAACTATTTTCATAATTCAATTAATGCCTACCTCTTAGACAAGGAACATATCTTACCAATTTTTAGAAGCTTGTCCTTGTAAATCATGACTCTCTCATAGTTATCTTCTTTCATGGAAATTATCAATCTTTCTTTCTTCTTTTGATCATATTCATTGAAAAAACTCTCCAAAGTAATCAGACCTTTATTTATCTTATTTTTCTTTAGCTGAATAACTTATTCTTCATATTTATCATGCAGTCTCTTTTAGTTCCTTGAGGAGAATTCAACCTCATTTCGTAAGAAGTGTATAATGTGTTCACCACTTTCAAACACTTTACATGACAACTAATTATCTTGAATATGATTCCTCACAATTATCATGAAATGAGACTAATTTTTCTCCTTCCTTATATCATCAACTGCATCAAAATGTGCTCCTATGGTAGCTAATCTATTAGCATGTTTATTTGAATTCCTTGGTATGGGTTGTATTTTGAAGACATCAAAGTCTTCAATTAGGTATTATACCATATTATTTTAGGATTTAATTAAGGTATTATTGATTTTATCCTTTATTTCTCACTTGATGGATGGCCAATTCTCTATCCCCATAAACCTTCAAATTCTTAATCCCTCTCTTCTTCACCCATTGGAGGCCGTCAACTTGGCCTTCATATTCTACCACATTGCAAGTGTAGCTAAAGTGGAATATATATGAGTAGTATTGATTATTTTATGGATAAACTAACATAACACTATCTCTTGCACCTACTTTTCTTCTTTATTTATCAAAAAATATTTCCTTTATCCCTTCAAGTTCATGATCTTCATTAGTGAGTGAAGGAATGGAAGCATCTTTTTCATGCATACAATAAAATCCCAAATCAATCTATTTTATAAATGTATATGGATAAATTACATATGTTTTAATTCTATACTTATCATTTAAAATATCAAAAATACCTTCAATGGGGGAGGATGCATCACCATCTATGACACCTTCTTCTTCTTCTTCACTAATTAGATAATTATGATTTGAGTTTATCTCCATGTATGGCTCGATATAAAACCTTGATAAGGGTTGTGTCCTTATAGTAACCTTGGTTATATATCTTGTTTTAAAATATATAAAATACCAATTAGTAAAAATTTACCATCCTATCTTATCCATGAAGTCCCTCGACAAACATATAGCAAAATATGAGCTAGAAGGTCTACCACCACAATGTCTTATATAATGGGGAAACTTGGGCAATCATGTAGAAATACTTTCAAAACATTTCCCAATCCAAATATCTTGGTTGTAATCCCATCAAGATAAAACAAACCTTTAATATTTGGTTCATACTTCAATCCCAACTTATCAGCCACCACCTTAGGCATGATAATGGTACTAGCTTCACTATCTATAATACAATTGTGAATCAACTTGTCTTCGACAATGAGTGTGAGGGAGAAGGGTGGACGATTTTCATATTTGGTGGAGGGATCCAAGACATAATTTGGAGTATTGGTAAGGGCTACACCATTGTATCTTGTATTTTGAGGAGATACATGAATGTTCATAGGTTGTTCTTGTAAGAGCTCCATTCAACCAGGCATATGCAAGACATCCCAAAGAGATATTCTTATCTTGTTATTCTTCAAAGAATAAAAAATTTTTAGAGGGGAAATATTCACATTTTATTTTATTCTTGAAGGTAGTGAGGGATGTTAAACTTGCTACATTATAGGCTTGATAACCCTATTTGCATTATGACTTTATTGAGGAACATGACTAGTAGTAGGTATTGCACTAGGATTCACACTTTGTGGCCTTGGAGAGGAATTTCTTAGAGTCACATGTACTCCTATAAAATATCCCAAAGCTCTCTTTTTGTATATTATGTTTTCTATAATTGATGTGCTTTGATTTAACACGTAATCATCTTTTACTTGAAAGATCATCATACCTACACTTTGGCTGCTACCTTCTACATGAATATCCCTTTACATGAGATTAATTTTTTATAATTTCACATAAGTATTAGCTTATTATTGTGCCACCAAATCTTGGTTGCCTTCTCCATCATCATACATAAACTGACATTGAGATTGTCCCCATTAGTCTAAATAATCATCTCCTTAGACTACATTAGCATGTACTAGAACAACAACCTTCATGGAAGAAGTGGAATTAGGATTATAGGCATTAGGTTGCCTATTAAAACCTTTTTGACATTGTCTTCTTCCTTGGTGGTTATATTCAGGTGGAGCTCTGTAGATTTTTTAAGGATAGTATTGAGGGTTGGGTGGAGAACTTGCCTATAATTGAGCTTACTTGAGTTGACCTCATAATGACCAGATCTCTTCATCTTTGTCTACAGCATTATCCATATTTTTGGTAATGGTTCTCCACTTGACATCAGCATTAGGAACTTGTGATACGCTTGGAGCTTCAACCAAACTATGAGATAGCAAAGGCATAAAAACTCTTGGAGGTAGCTTTCTATCCTATATCAATATATTCTCAGCTTTAATAGTTATCTCATATGCATTTGGTAGAGTAAATCCTCCCATTGACTACAACATTATCACCATATAAGTACCAATATCCTTGAGATAAGTGGGAAACACAAAGCTTAGAGGAGGTCTTATGATAGGTGGCAACCTATGCCATGTCCTTTGAAATATTTCATTAGAATATCCCATGGATTCATTAGGACCTCTCTTTATCACATTCAACTGGTGGATTAACTATTTATGTCACTCTTATTCTAAAATATATTTACCACCAATTACCCAAAGCCATCCCAACTTGTAATGTAACCACCTTCCAAAGTCCTATACCAGTCAAGTGTCTTACCTTTTAGAGACATGGAAAGCAATCTAATGGCTATGTTAGCTCAAGTGACACTATGGAAGTTATATAAATTTAAAAGGTCCCTAATATGTTCAAGTAGGGTAATATTACCCTCGCCATTGAAACTATGGAGATTCTTGGTAGCATTAGGAGGAATAGGGTTTTTTTAACACACCTATCTACTGAGAGTGGGGTGAAATAGTAGATCTCAAAAACTAATTCCTTAAAACTTTTAAGATGAATCTTAAACATATGAAATCTTAAAGAAAAAATGAAAGATATCACATGCACAAAATCAAATCTCATAACACTAGATTTATACATGGAAACCCAAAGGGAAAAACCATGGTGAGAATGCTGCTAAAAGTTATTATTCTAATCTAGCATCAAAAAAATTGTCTCACTGACTGAACCTTACTAGTTACATTTTAGGACACCAATCTTAAGGATACACCCATCTGCTATTCTAATCACCAACTCATAATGACCTCATTGATCATATACTTAAGGGTGACAACCCTAAGGAGACACTAATCCCCTAACTGACCACCAACTCAGCCTCACTAATGGCATCAACCAAATAGTTGTGTGAAGATACAATTCCATCTAATGAAAAATAGATTCATAATAGAATTCAAGTTTGTTCTTTGTTTCAAGTTTAATCTACAATTGATCATACTTTTCAAAATACTTGTATGTGTATTCTTCCTTTTAGTCTCTCTTTTTGTGTCTAGATTCTTCTATCTAACACTTTGCCTAACTCTATTTTTGTCCCCTTTTTTGTGTCTAAGTTTTTTTATTTGACACAATATTTGGCTCTGATTTTTGATAATTTTCATAAAATCATGCTTAGATGATTCTCTTAAATTTATACACTCTACACTCATAGCTTGACTCGTCTCATTCCAAGCAAATGACTGTTTGTTTTCCTTTCTCTAAGCCTTTTGGAATTTTACCTATTTCACTTCAATTACAACATTCACAAGACTGGAATGATTCTATGACTAGCCATTTTATTTCATATTTCTTTAAAAAACCAACTATTGATTTCCTCCAACCTTCGTGCCAGATTATTATGACTAGTTGTTTGTATTTAAAACTTTAAATATTGGCTTTTGATCTCCTCCTTCATACCACCATTAAAACTAACTCACTTCATCATATCTTTGAATTCTTTCCTATCCAATCTCTCTCATATCATTTGATATTAGTAGATGTACAATCGTTAAGTAAGTTAGTCATTAACCATCAGCATTTTTGACTTCACTCACTTACCATGACATTCAAGAGAGCTTTAGATCTTTGCGAAACTTACTCAGACTTTAATTGCATCTCTATGCCTTTTAAGAGATCAACATAACATCCTTTGATACTAATGAAATTTCCCTACCATTCTTTTGAATTATCCTTTCAAGACTTCATAATGGTCCCTCAGAGCTTCTCAAGGTGCCCTTAGAAACTTTTGTAAGATACCCTTCGACACCTTTGTTTTGGACCTTTTACTTCTAAAATATTTTCCCAATGAGATGTCCAGTGCCCTTCAGGAACTTTGAATTTCCCTTCAATTCTTTACTCATATTTTAGTAATTTTGATTGGGACACATACCCTTTAGAAATTTTGTAAATGTACCCTTCAACAATTTTTCAAAGCACCCTTCATAACTTTTATTCAGGACCCATTTCCTTTGGGACGTTTGTTCAATAAAATTTTTCGAACAAAATGCCCTTCAAAAAGACTTAAACAAATTCCCAAAAGAATTCACGAAATCACTCTTTTTAAAATAAATTGGCAAGGCACTTTCTCTGAAAGAAAACTCTTCTTTTGGAAATTTTGTTACAGCCATTTTGTCTGACAAAGACTTAACCATTTTTTATGAAAGATATCCCAATGCACTTTTTCTAAAAGAATTCGATGAGGCATTTTCTCTAAAATAAAACTCATCCTTCAAAAAAAAAATTGTAGACATTTTGTCTGACAAAGACTTAACCATTTTTCTTGAAATAAATCCCAAATTGCAAAATTGACGAAGTGTGGAGACCAAACATTTTCCCAAAGCACTCTTTTCAAGTAAATGCAAATTTATAAAAATGACTAATTTTTCAAACATTGTTCAAATGTTTATGATCCCTAATTTTCACCTACATAGCTTTTTCTTCTCTCTTTTGTAAGACATGAAACTTGCTCCACCAAGACTACGTAAAAACCTAAGTAGCCTAGTGTGATTGTTTCTTTTAGATGCTACCATGTATGAAAATGTTGTCACCAACAACCTATGTACTCATCCATATCCAAAAAAAATTGGAAAGGCATTCATATGAATATTCTTGGAATTCAAGGTACACATAGAACTCCATGGGATGTTGACAACTTGACCATTTATCTCAACACCTTTGTCATTAATGCATGCACATGTCTTTTGTAATCAATGACAACCATGACACAAATCTCTTCCTGAGACTCTAATCTCAACCATGAATCTTAGATTTACAAAAAACCCCTTTGTCATTGATGTCAAAAGCATCCTTTAAAAAGTATCACAATCTCTATTTTACACCTGTGTCTTACTCTTTTTACCCCCTTTAACATTAAAGACAAAGCATCTCTGTCAGATAGTCAACTAGTTCTACTTGAAGTGCACTTCTTCAGGTATTACATTATTCTGATCCTTGGACTTGTTAGATAATAACAATTTATGAGAAGCTCCCCTTTAGGCCATGAAACAATTTCCTAAACTCTTCTTCTTTCAGGAGTTAGTGATGTTAATTTTATACTCCCCCTAGAGACATGTCTAATCACTAGGAACTAGTGATGTAGTGTAGGAGCTACCACTCCCAACTGATATCTCAGATATTCAAATTGGTCCTTAGGCAAAGGTTTAGTTAATATGTCTAAAATTTGATATCTTTTTGGAACATATTCCATTGTGACCTCTTGATCACCAACCTTCTCTCTCATAAAGTGATAATTGATTGATATGTGCTTTTTTCCAGAGTGCATCACTTGATTCTTGGATATATTTATAGCACTTGAATTGTCACACAAAATTTGAATTGGTCATTTGAACTCCACTTCAATATATTTTATTGATTGATTCATCCATAATACTTGAGTGAAACATGCCACTGCTACAACATATTTTACTTCTACTATAGATAGTGTAACTAACTCTTGTTTTTTACTCAGCCATGAAACAAGTATGTTACCAAGGAAGAATGCACCACCACTAGTACTTCTTTTATCTTCTATGCTTCCTACCTAATAAAAATCTATATATGTTTTCAAATTGAAATAATAACTTTAAGGATACCATAAGCCATAGTCTACTATGATTTTGATATATCTTAAGATTCTCTTTACTGCATTTACATGTTTTTATTTTAGAACCTAGAATCTAGCAACTATGCATATAGACTGCATGATGTTTGGTCTTGTTGTATTAAGATATAGAAAACTACCAATCATAGACCTATACATTGTATGATTAACTTTAGGAGATTCATCATCTTTTCTCAATTTACATCCAGTTATCATGGGAGTGCTAACTAGTCTATTATCCTCCATACTGAATTTCTTGAGCATCTCTTTCACATACTTGGTCTGGGATATGAATATCCCTTCTTTAGATTGTGTAACCTATAGACAAATAAAAAATGAAATTTATCCCATCATGGACATTTCAAACTCCTTTTGCATTTTATTTACAAACTCTTTACATATGTTATTGTTATTTCTACCAAAAATGATGTCATCAACATAGAAAACTATGATCAACATATTTCCATTTCTAGACTTAACATACAAGTTACTACCTGCACATCCTTTGATAAATACTTGTTATTGAAAATATTGATCCAACCTTAAATATCATGCTCTGGGTGCTTGTTTTAGACCATATAGTGCTTTCTTCAGTTTGCACACATAGTCTTCCTCATCTGTCAGCTAAAAACCTTCAAGTTGTTTAATATATACATCTTCTAAGGTTCCATTCAAAATAGCTGACTTAACATCCATCTGATATACTTTAAACTTCTTAAATATTGAGAATGCTAAGAACATTCTAATGGCTTCCAATCTTGGCAAGTTCCAAGTAGGATAAAGGAAAGTCTATACTTATTGATCCTTCACAAAATAATTACATAGATCCTAATACCTTAGATTCTCTTTCCCACATGCCACCTCTTGAAGATTCTAATCATTTCACCATTTTAGATATGGATTGGGAGAGTATGTGACCAATGATATATTTCATATTAGCAATCTTCCTTAGAATCTAAAAACCTTTGAGTGACCTAAAGTCACCCCACATATACATTGGCAACAAAAGAACAAAGATAAGAGACCTATCACATTTATACCAGCATATAGCCTAGGACTTGACCCTCTTGAAGGGTATGAATCATGGTTATACAATGACAACCAAGCTAATTGTTATAAAAATACAAATTATCCTATTCCCAATAGGATCATGGAGCATCAGAATTATGAAGGAAGAGGCCTCAGACCAAATTAACAAGGAATTATCAAGCCAATTTCCATGACTAAGTATGAAAGACCTTATAGACTTGGATTTAAACCGCTTAGGGCTGACCCCACATATCTTATTCAAACTCCATCACTAGTGACTAGTGATGATGATGTTGACAGTGAATTAAATTTCAATCATTACCTCACCTTTGATGACCTAACTGACACTAAATTGTTTGATAACAATGCCATTTTTACCTTTACCCTGACCATTCATTACAATCCATTGCCATTGTATTATCCCTAACTGATACATTGGGACTAACAAGAATCTAGTCTATCAATTGATGAGTTACATGATGATGAGGCATTCTATGAAATTTTAGGACTTAGAGACAATGTTTCAATGGGAGATCATAAATCGGAATTCTCAATCACATTAGATCCTACAGCATATTTTGGAGAGTGAGTGAACACCCTTAGCCAAAAAAAATAAGTAAAACATTGAGCTCCCAAAGTGAAAACCTCTTTGAGGTGCTTTTTAACTATGGAAAAAGTAAAGATAAAGGCCAATCTAGTGGTGAAAACCTATTTTAGGTGCCATTAGATGGGGGTGTTCATTCTTCTTTGAATTTAGACCAAGATACCACCAATGATAAACTTGCCTATAGATCTCAATTCAGCTTTGAGCAACAAGTATTTGATCAAATTCTTCAAGAATTTCCAATTGTTTTTGTCACATGGCTAGATCTTCCATTAGGAGACTCAAATTCATCATGCTTAGGAGAAGTTTAAAAGCAAGTCCTAACAGAGGACCCTAACATAATTCAATAGTTCAAGTCATTACCTACTATCCTTGAAGATGGTTCGACCCTTTTAGTTAAAGATACAATCGAGGTAAATATCGGGACTCCATCAGACCTAAAATGGATAAAATTAGGATCATCCCTCACTAAAGAGGAACATTACATCTTCAAAAATCACTTTCATACTAGTTATTATTGGACCAAAAAGCTCTTGCATACTAGTTATTATTGGACTATAATGGATGCAGAGGTTGTTACATATATAAAAAAGTGTGACAAATTAAAAGGGCATGCTAATCTGATTTATGCCCTAGCAAAAACTCTAAATTTGATGTTGACACCATGGCCATTTTTTACATGGGGACTTGACCTCATTGGGAAGATCAACCCCACTTCATCTAATGGCCATAAACATATCCTTACCACCACTAAATATTTCACTAAGTGGGTTGAAGTTATACCCCTCACTTATATGACTAGAAAGCAAATTTCCAAATTCATTTTCAACCATCTCATTTGCTTCTATGATATCCCATCTAAAATTTCATATGATAATGGAAGATCATTCAAGAATAAGGATGTAGACTAGTTATGTACTAAATACAACATCACACAACATTTTATACAATATATTACCCTCAAATTAATGTCCAATCTGAAGCATCCAACAAAACCATTGTTAATATTCTCAAAAATATTGTCAATGATGCCAATCATGATTGGCACTTGTAGATATTCCATACCCTTTGGGCATACCATACCAATCATCATACCCCCACAGGAGCCACTCTATACGCACTTGTTTATGGTATGGAATCCATCCTTCTCATTGAGGTTGAATTGAATTCACTACACATCTCTTTCAAGCATGTCCTAAATGATCACAACTATCAAGTAGCTCACCTATAAAAGCTAGACCTGCTTGATGAGAAATGCACATCTACATTCAATAATCTTCAAACATATCAGAACTAACTCAAAGGCCACTATAATCAATGTGTTAAGTATAAAACATTTGAACTTGGTGATCTTGTTCTTACAAAAAATAAAAATAATACCATGGATGAGAAGAAGCATAAAGGGAAATTCAAACCAAATTGGATATGGCCTTTCATCATTACTATAAATTATGGCTCAAGAGCATATAGGATTTCCACACTAGATAGTGATGAACTTCTAGAGCTGATGAATATTATTCATCTTAAGTGGTACTATGATTGAATGATAAGGTGTATTGTCTGTAAGGATCATTTTATTTATCCCATTATATCACTATTTTTCTTTGAAAAAATACCATCCTTATCCATCCTCTTCATTGTATCCACTTTTTGCTTCCATTCTATTGACCTAGTGTGTTTTAAAGCCTAACCTATTTGACCTTAGTTTTTTGTCATTCATTATGTAGTTTCAACGTCAAGGTATCTGATCAGTTTCATCAGTTGTTTCAAATACTTTGGATAGATATCATATTTTGGGATAGTGTGATAGAAATTTTGGTAGTTACATCCTTTGTTTGTTATTTTTTTTCTTACCATTGGTCTTGTTACTAATTATAACCACTTTTATGTAAATTAGTACCATTGATCTATGTCATTATGTCTTGGTTATAACCACCTATGGGAAAACTAGGGGCCACATTAAGCCTTGATGTACTAACTTGCTACTTCCTATGTCATAATTTACCTTTTTACCAATTGTGTCTATTTTGTTTGAATTGACTATTGCACTAATCGAATTCTTCCTTTGTAAGGGTAGAACTACAGTGACTTGAGGTCCTACTCTAGGACTATGTTGGTAGCACTCGATACTTGTTGAGGTTAGCTCAGTCACCCTTTCCATACACTCTCACCATTTTGTGAGCAACCTAAGCCATGCTCTTACCATTTTGTGAGCAACCTAAGCCACTCTCTCATCATTTTACGAGTAACCTTAGTTTAAACACTCTCACCATTTTTTAGGCTTGAACCATTTAGTGTCTCACCATTCTTGATCGAGTTGAGATACTTCAAAAAATTCCAAAAACATTTGAAAAATCATTAGAAAAGAATAAAAATATTGATAGCTTCTTTGCTTTAAGGATTCTGGGAACCCTTACTAAGCTACAATCAAATCACTTGTCATTTAGTTTTCCCATCCTTTTTAGCCTTTTCTCTCACACACTTGCCATTTTTTAAGATCATTTATTTTCTTATATCATGTCCATTCTATTTGTTTTCCTCAATTATCACATTCTTTTCATTCCCTAGTAGAACTACATTCAGTCTAAAGTTTTTTATTATATATTACACCATGAAACTATATAGGTAGCATCCACTTGCCCAGTGCATATGGAGATAGCTTAGCCACCCCCTTTCTTTTCTTCTATTCCCCATTTTGTTTGTTTATTAAGTTGTCACCTATTTTTTAGGGGCAATGTTCATAGAGTTTTTATTGCATTATTTATTTATTTATTTTTGCTTATTTTATTTTTTGTTTATCTATTTGTTTACTTTCAACATGGTTTCCGTCAGGATTTAGGAAGCACAATTGATTACCAAGCAACTAAATACAAAATTTAACTAGAATCACAAGTAACTAGAAATCAAAAACAACACAGAATATGAGAGACAATACCCAATTGTATTAATACTCTTCCAGAAAGAAATACAACAAAGAAGATGCCATAGTCTTCTTCCTTACACACCTCTAGGGCTCCCACACCTCTAGGGCATAAACAGTAAATATCTTTAAGAGCTCACTCTCTCAATTACGGTCCCAACAACAACTCAAACACAGAGTTGTTGTTCACCTCCACCAGCTAGTAACAATACTGCTAGTCCACCAATCAGTAACAATACTGCCGATCCACCAAGTACTCCATGTACTCCAAGTCTGAGTATATACACATACTCCAAGTACACAATGTACTCCAAGTAGATCTCACCTGATCTTGCTACCTATTGTGTTGCTAACCTCCCTAATCTTGCACACCTACAAATCAACCTGGTTTTGCACACCTAAAAACCTAGATCTCCTACACACACACACCTATAGATCAACTAACCTTACTTACTTAGAAGAACCCTTGTCCTTGCCTCACCAAGTCCTTATGATTCTCCATACTAGAACCCCTATGGATCTCTACCAGATCTTGCTCTCCCATAGATCTACCTGATCATACACACTTGTCACTATGGCACTATGAGGAGCCAAGCTTGCTCTCTCTATCTAGCACCCAGGGAATCCCTGCTTTGATCCCTCACACTTTACAATACAGCCCATGAGTCTATTATATAGATCCCATGCAAACAATAATTAGACATCCAATTACAATAATTAGATCCATAGCTCCAAGGATAAAATTAGCCTTTAACATGCAAACAACCAGTTCATTAATGAATTATCCATGAAACTCATAGTTATGAACTGCATAGGCGACCGATGTCAGTCCCTATTAGTCTGGAGGTGATTGACGTCAGCCAATCTCTAACTAATGTCAGCTACCCTACTGTCTTCCCCTGATCAGCATCAATTGGCCTGACTAACGTCGACAGCTGTGACACTCAAACCTCCTCCATGTTTGCATCAGTGAAGCTTTTAGCTCCACAACCTAACAATCTCCCACTTGGAGATAAATAGTTGCACTGTACCTATACCTATACACCATCTAATTTGTTTCCTGGCTTGTATCCCTCTTCAAGCTCAATCTTGAAGACCAACCACCACACATCTTGTGGTGCAACACCTATCATCCAAGTAACCTACCAAATCTGAAGTGCTTGACCCTGCATAGCATGTTAACCTACTGCTAGTCCCTCTCAGATACCCGAGAACCCACTGAACCACTTTCTAGTGCTTCCTTCTCGAATTGGCCACAAACCTACTGACAACTCCCACTATTGGGGCAATATCAAGGAGTAACATGTACTCAACCTCATCATGTGATTGGGGATGTTGTTATGTAAACTATCCATCCATAGGTGTGCTTTTCATTCTGCATCCTGTACTACCTTCACACAATCATCCTGTGACAACATCAACTTGTGATCTTCCCTGTCTCTAGGTTACTCATGCCAAAGAATTTCGTTGCTCCCAAATTCTTCATGACATACCACTGAACTAACTTTACCTTTAGCTCAGCAACTCCCTGTATGTATGCACCTATACCAAGCACAGCATCCACATACAGTAACAGGATAATGTAGTGACCATTATCCAACTTGGTAAAGAAAACATAATGGTTACAATGACACTAACTAAATACATGCTTTGTCATCCACCTGTCAAACTTGTACCACTATCTTGTAGCTTCCTCAAGACCATATGACCTGGCCTTCCATCTCACGTGTCCATTCTCTCTATTCTTGAACCAAGGAATCCATTCGTCTTTCAGTGCTTTCATACCGATTGGCAACCCTACCAAATCTCCCATTTAGTTCTGCATCCAAGGAATCAAATTCCTCATTCATGCCACGCTCCCACTGTTTCCTGGATCCTTCCTGCTCTACAGTGAGCAACTAGTATAAAGAATAGGAATAATGGATTTGAGGCTTGCTTACCCTTTTAGTCCTCCATATGGGCATTTGAGACTCCTTGATAGCTTGTTGTCCACCCAAAATCCATTCCAGTGATCGACCTCAGTCACCACATAGTCTACATCTGACCGACGTCAGTTCCATGCGATTGTCCTGACTGCCGACGCTGGTTCCCTGATCGACGTCGGTAGCCACCTGCCCGACACCATCGACTATGCCTGTCTGCACATGACCGACATCGGTGCCTACTTGTTCGACATCAGTAACCTCTGACTGATGCTAGTACCTATGTTTTTCCTGTGAGTGATGAATTTTTACTCACGAGCTTTCTTTGGATCAAAACCCTATCCAAACTGCCCTGCTCAGAGTTACTCAGCTTTCTCCATTGATCTTTGTCCATCATCTCCTCCAAGAACACCAAGGCTTTCTAGTTCTTAAGTCTATCAAGGACATTTGACTTCCTCTTGAGAACATGTATCTCCTTCTTGCTCATGTGACCAAGCCTACAAATCCACATCTTTGTAACAGAAGAAGAATCAGTAACATAAGTAGATAGATAAAGGATACCTACTTTCTTACCACCTGCTAATTCAAGTGCATCCGCTGTGAGAGTTTCTGTGCATCTCTCATCACCCAACTTTCCTAAAGAAATTAGCCACATTTTCAAGATTGGGACCTACATGACCTCCTTCAACACCCATGTGTTGGTCGTCTGTATTTTTAGCCACAATTCCACTTTGCCAATACTTTGACAAGGCTCACCAACCCCTAAATAAATCTTTCCAAAGTCTCCATGGACCTTAACATGGAAAAATACTATATTTGGGGCTGCATGGAAAGAGGTAACAGAATCTATAAACCAAGATTCTACTTTATCTAAGGAACATATAAGAGCAACCCATGCAATAATACTTGCAACAACTACTTATTCATTCCTTTTATGTTGATCCGCTATCAACCAACAATTTTTCTTTACCTGTTCTTTCTTTCCATAACACTGTAATTGACCATTCATGCTTTTCAATTCCTCCATTCTTAGTGTACTTTCTTCTGCCATTGCTATACTCCCACTCAATCAGAATTCCCTAAGAGTGACCTATAATCAAACACAAACCTGCTCCCTGCAACCTTAGCTCTGATACCACTTGTCAGGATCTAGGAAGCACAATTGATTACCAAGCAACTAAATGCAGAATTTAACTAGAATCACAAGTAACTAGAAATCAAAAACAACATAGAATATGAGAGACAATACCCAATTGTATTAATACTCTTCCAAAAGGAAATACAACAAAGAAGATGCCACAGTCTTCTTCCTTACATACCTCTAGGGCTCCCACACCTCTAGGGCATAAACAGTAAATCTCTTCAAGAGCTCACTCTCTCAATTACAGTCCCAAAAACAACTCAAACATAGAGTTTTTGTTCACCTCCACTAGCTAGTAACAATACTGTCAGTCCACCAGTTAGTAACAATACTACCAGTCCACCAAGTACTCCACATACTCCAAGTCTGAGTATACACACATACTCCAAGTACACAATGTACTCCAAGTAGATCTCACCTGATCTTGCTACCTATTGTGTTGCTGACCTCCCTGATCTTGCACACCTACAAATCAACCTAGTTTTACACACTTGCAAACCTAGATCTCACACGCACGCACGCGCACACACACACACACACACACACACACACACACACACACACACACACACACACCTAAAGATCAACTGACCTTACTACTCAGAAGAACCCTTGTCCTTGACTCACCAAGTCCTTATTATTCTCCATACCAGCACCCCTATGGATCTCTACCAGATCTTGCTCTCCCATAGATCTACCTGATCATACACACTTGGCACTATGGCACTATGAGGAGCCAAGCTTGCTCTCTCTATCTAGCACCCAGGGAATCCCTGCTTTGATCCCTCACACTTTACAATACAGCCCATGAGTCTATTATATATATCCCATGCAAATAATAATTAGACATCCAATTACAATAATTAGCTCCATAGCTCCAAGGAAAAAATTAGCCTTTAACATGCAAACAACTGGTTCATTAATGAACTGTCTGTGAAACTCACAGTTTTGAACCGCACAGGTGACTGACATCGGTCCCTGTTAGTCTAGAGGTGACTACCGTCAGTCGATCTCTGATTGATGTCAGCTGCCCTGCTATCTTCCCCTGACTGATGTCAGTTGGCCTAATCGATGTCGGCAGCTGTGACACTCAGACCTCCTCCATGTTTGCATCAGTGAAGCTTTTAGCTCCACAACCTAACAGTTTCCTTGATTTAGTTTATGTGTGTTCATTGGGTGATTCCTTTCCCACACTTATACTTGAATCCATCCATATTCATATTTTTACATTGTCATCATGGTTTCTATCATTGGTGCATCATTTTCTAGTGAGTATTGGATTATGGGAGTCAGTCCTCATGCATATTTTGGCCATGTCCTCATGATTTTATACCATGATGCCTATCAACACATGATACAACAAACCTTAGCTTCAAGAAGTCTATTTATTCAATGGTGGCATTTCTTTGGCACCGACATCCTGATTCAATTCCAAACATATCCCAAACAAAGTAATTAACCATGAAATAATTTTAATCTTTATTAGTTCAAACTGCATCTCCCTACTAGTAGGTTATTTCAATTTATCATTACCCTCATGTTAAGTTATTATCCTCCTCAACCAAGTTTATCATGTTTTCCATAGGTCCAATGATTATAACTACCTATGGTAAAATCATTACACATCATCTCACCTGCATTTCTCAATGATTTTAACTACCTTTGGACAAATCAATATTTTGTCATCATTTTAATTTTTCTACCTATACAGGGTCATTTTATTATCTTTTTTGTCTATCCTAACTAGGGCATCTCCATCTTCTCAATGATTATAACTACCTTGTGGAAAATCATTGTGTTATCATACCATGTTGCCACTATCAGGGTACAATGCTTATAACTGCCTTTGGGTAAACCATTGTACACCATCCCACTTGTATTCTTAATGATTTTTATTAATTTTTAGTATCATTGTGTTTTCACCCCATCATCCTTCTTTTCTTTGGTCCCCTCATTTCACTTCTTTCTTTTCAAGGGACCATTTGCTGACTTACTTATGCCAACCATTCCCTTGAGGGGGCATCATATAGTTAGTTTATCATCATTAAAATTTTAGGCATATAGGACCTTTTCATTCTTTGAGAAGATTTTACTGTGCTTATAGCTTTCAATGCCTTCCCAAATAAGGGCAAACTGTAGACACCTAAAATTGGCCACCAATAACCTCCAATCAGGGTTTTGACCAATTTCCACCCAAAATCCACAATTTGGCCTAAAAACACTAAAACATGATAAATGATGTGAAAATGGCATATTCAAGTGCCAATTTTGGCTAGGGTATCCCTAAATGGGGCAATGTAATTTATGGGTCAGCTAACTTTGGTCAAATTTTTTTGAGTCAAAATGCCAATTTTGCACCTAGGTGCTCTGGATTGATCTTTCCTGTCAAATCTATTATATGAGACAAATGCCTTTTTTATTTGTTGTCAAAAAAATCCTAAATGGGATAATATATTCAATGCATCTAACATCACCTTCTAATTCTAATCCAATCAAATTTTGGACCAATAACAAGGCATTCTGATCAACTTGAGTAATTTGTGCACAAAGTGCTTAAACATGCTTAAGAGTTAATTAACCCAAATCAAGGCCTAATTAATAATTCCATGGAAACTTGTTGAAAACTTATTTTTGAAGATGGATATTGAATATCTGCATCATCAGAGGACCTCATTTTTTGGGAAGACATCCCTAGGCCATAAATGCCATAAATATCAGGATTCATGCCTCCCATGCCTCATCAAATCCCTCCATGCCTCTTAATTTCTCCTCTATCCCAAATATTGATGAGCTTATTTATCAATTTTAATTGCATAATTGGATTAATCCTTAGCCACACATCTCAATCTTGAGATGGATGGTTCAGGTTGATTCTAAACATTTGTAAAAATCTATAAATAGGAGGCCTTACCACATCATTTATAAGTCTTGATAATGCAAATTTATAATTCACAAATGATTCCAAAATCCATTATAATTAGTTTTACCATGCCAAATTGATTCCAAGCCAAGCCAAGCCACAAGCCAAAAGTGCCAAGGAGATATGGAGGTAGCCAAGCTTCCATTGCCAAGGACTTCATGAGCACAAAGCCAAGCAAGCCACTATTACAAAGGCATTTGGAGCATCCAAGGAAGGTGAAGGAATTCTTGTGTTTTATTCCTCAATTTTCAGTTGTGTTTGTCATTTGTTTTTATTAACTAAGCTCTCCATAGTGTATAGGCATAGAGATGTTATGTTATGAGTGTGTTTCTTTCATTTTGAAACTAACATAACATTAACCATCCTCTCTTGAGTCAAATTATTAGATCATAATCATCACCTACCATCTCTTGTTCAAAATCTTTAAGTTATTCAAGAAATGCAAGTTTATAATTTTGATCCTCATAACTTTTACCTTCATCTTTTTGATCCAATATTTCTTATTTTATGCCTTCCAGGAGGCATCCTCTATACATGGTTGTCCAATCAACCTCTTCTTCCACATAAGTATGATGTTCATACTTTTTCTCCTTCATCTTTTCAACTTTGATGTCCACAACATGGACTTATTCCTCCTTTACTCTTATACCTACATACACATATGGCAATAAATCCTTAAATTCAAAAACTTGAGGTGTGTTTTCCTCTGTTTCTTCCTTCTTAGGTTGCTTTGCCTCCATGACCATCTCTTTATTCACAAGGTTTTGCTCACCTTCCTCATATTCATCTCTCATGAGCTTCTTCATCTCCTCCTTGATCTTCATACATAGCAACTTCTTCTTCATCCTATTATCTCTCATGCCCATCTTCCTTATTTTCTCCATAATTAGCCTTATAGGCCACTTAACCCTCTTGTTCCTCATAACCCAACCATACCATTATCTTTCCTCTTATTCTTTCATTTTCTCTATCATGATAATCATATTATTTATAATTTATAGACTCTACCTCAAATATTTCACTTCCTAATAAATCTTTAGCTCTTTCTTTCTCTCCTTTTGGTAGTCTAACTCAGCCATGCCCTTCTTCTCTTTTACCTTCTCTAACTTCATCTTCACTTGTCTAAGTCTTTTTCACCTTGGATTCCTCTTATCTAATTCTTTTTCACCTTAGAACTATGAGTCTCACTTGGAGTCTCTCTTCTCCTTTCTTTTATTCTCTTGAACTTCTCCTATATCTCTTCTTAGGGCTGCTTTACCACAACTTTTCAACTCTCTCTCTTAATTCACTCTTGAAACTTAGCTTCATGAAATCTCTAACAATTTCACATAGAAAATCTTAGTAACCTCAAAAAACAACCTTTAACATTCAAAAACATAATATACTACAAGATATTACCTATTGTTATAACACTTAGTATGGGGCCTATGCTTATAAATTATTTTTCCATTCACTAACTCTAACATTTGCACTCAATGGCTTCTTTAATCTCTAATGTGCTTCTTTCTGTAGGCACTTGCTTGTATTTACATCCTTCTTCTCTCTTGTCTTGATTAAACACCAAGGTCTCTTAGAAAACATAGTTTTCACTTGTCTCTTTTAAGACATTTATCAAATCTCATCATTCTTTTCTTTCTCCCTCTCTTTGCATCAACATCCTAATCTCATAACCTCCTTTTATGACTCCACTTGTTATTCTAGTTTCAAACTTGCTAATTCTTTGTTTTACGTTCCTAAGCCTAAAGCCTTAAAACATGATCACAAGATCTTTAAATCCACAACTGAGATTCATATGGTCCCTTTACCTACTTACTTTAAATATTTCACACCTTCAATCCAATAACCCAAATTTCAAACTAGAACTCTCCTTGCAACCCACATTTTCTTCTTTAAGGACTCTTTTCCTAGTAGTGTTATTTAGGCACTAATATAGATAATAAAAATAAAGTAAAAGGAATCCATTGAAACCAAACACCATTTAAGATACCCTTTATCCTCTTTATACTTCACCTAAATTTGTATGTCTTAACTCTCTAGGTAACCCTATTAACTCACTAGGTTGCTTGACCAATTAGGTCACTCTAGGCATCATGCAAGCACATAGTCAAAGATTTTATATTGTACAATAATATATGGGTATAAACCTATTTAATATTATATTATACATTAAAACACATATTTTAAAAAAAATCATGATTTTTTAATAGTTTAAATAAAATTTATTATACTTTCCATTTGGAAGCCCTTGTCAAAACTTAAACAGGTCTGTGCAAGGCTGAGAGGCTACAAAACAAGACAAAATGAAATTTTGATCATGTAAAACACTTAAAATACATATTTTAGGTCTTATTAAACTGAATTAACCTATTACATTGGTTATTTTTATTTAATTAATCATGAAAATACTCAACATAACTTTGCATAACTCTGAGTTTAGTTTCAAAGTCTATGTACAAAACATAGAGGTCTAAGTGAAACCTGGTATTTATAAGTGGATTATTTTGGACATAAAAAAATATAATATAAAATATTATAATTATATATTAACATTTTATTCACCTTAATATGCTTAAATTAACCTCACAATAACTCTTAACTAACTTCCTTTCTTGATTGAGCAAACAGGGTGGTCCAAGATGATTGTGTGTGAAGGTTTACTTAGTATTTGACAACTCAAATGTATTTAAAAGACTCAAAAATGGATTTAAAACTTAAAATAATATATATATAAAAGTATTATGATCCAAAAAATTAATAAAACCCTTATAAAACCATCAATAATTCAAATTCACTTGTCTTTCTAGACTGTGTTACCTACGAGTTGATCACAAAAGGGACTATGTTTAATAAAATGATAATTGAAGTTGAATATTCCTATATAAATATATTATAAACATTAAAATATATAATTTCATAAATTTAAGATCATATAATAATATTTCACTACCCAAAACACTAGCATGGATCTCTAAACTTCCTTTATACTATTCTTTTAAGACTGTGCTAAAATAGAGTTCTCCAAATCTTGTTTAGATAGTGCATAATGTTCTTAACATATGGATTAATAAATTTAAATAATTCTCAAATAAAATATACAATATAATATTAACCACATGCCAATAATCTCTTCCATCATTTCTTTTTTTAATTCATGTCATTCTCATATATAAACATGTACATAATTTGTGAGGAAGGCAGAGTTCTTGACAAAATTTTATCTTGAATTGTAATTTATTTTCCTTCACCTCTATTTCCTTGAATATATACCTTCCCAATACCCTATACACAATAATATCCTCTCACTCATATGCACTTTGACCTTTTTATTATGCAAAACATACAAGAAAACTCTCTTCTCTTGGCCAACCTAACATGGGTGGCAATTACAAAGGCTATATTCTTGGATCATATTGTTATCTCACATGAATAACACATTTTAAAAAACCTTCACACCTTCCTCGGACCATTACAAACATTTGTCAACTTTTACATTTCACAAACAACCCAAAATTCCATTGCTAAGCCAAGTTCTATGATCCGTAAACTACACTGATTCAACTCAAAGTGAAGTTTTAAGTACGAATACTAAAATTTCCCAAACATAAACAAATTCTTGAAAAACTCAAAATAACTTGCAAAATGTTTGGCATAAAACATTCTCAGCTATTGAACTAGTTTTTTTAATAATGTTGTGTTATAATTGTCAAAATCTGAATTACTTGTATGAGTTCATTTAGTAATTAAAATCAAATCAGCAAACTGAATCAAAATCATGCACAAAAATGACAATTACCAAAAACACAAAATGTGATAACGGAGTTTGGCTCAACAATTGATGCTTACATCTCTGGGTTCTCCAAAGGAGTGGACCATTTCCATTAAGGGCACTTCAAACACCTGGAAATAATAAACAACTTTCCTGCAAGTTGATCTCTCAATGCAAAAATTCACCTTCACCGTGACTGATAATCAAGCCCAACACCTTCGAATTCTGTGAGTCTTCACACCTATAAATTTTCTTTAAAAGTCCTAAAAATCTCCTCTATGGGCTTAAAAATACTCCTCCATTATGCAAATTGGATAAAAAGTGTATTAAGACTGAGTATTATGGCCAAAAAATGGATAAAAATTCATTACATAAGCTTTTACAAAGTCTCGACCTCTTAAAATTAAAAAACACAGTCCAGAACTTCTTTTATTCAAGTAAAAATTAGTGCCTTTTATAACACTTCAAAACCCGTGGCTGAAGTGGTCAAGGCCTTAATCTTTTAGGCACCAGGTCTTGAGTTCAAAACCTCCTTCCTCCATTCTAGGTGCTCATGCTCTCCTTTCAAGGTGCCTTGACTCCTTCTTGGGTGCCAAGTTTGAATATTTCCTTGGGTGGCGTGATAGACATGGCAAGGTGGCATGGCATGCTTGAAAATTTCAAATAACATGTGATAAATAACACTTAACCAATTTTTTTTGCACCTAATTTTATTTTCCACGTGTCAAATGGCTATTTTCCCACTTGGAATTTCAACAGTGCCACGTGTTAACCTCTGATAGGTCCAAATGTTGAAATGTCCTCGAATCACGTGCCAAATGTCACAAGTGACATTTTTTGAGAAATCTTCAAATGGCCATAACTTTTGCATACGGTGTTCATTTTACAAACCATGAAAAGTGTCAAAAAGCTCTCAATGAGCTATACAGTGTGCCACCATTGAAACTCTAACTTAAAACCATTTTTTAGAACCCAATTTTTGATGATTCTAAGATTCAAATTTTCAAATTAGGCTTTTTAGTGGGAAAACCAAAAAGGCTTACAAACACATCAGATTCAAGACTTCTAATGACATCAATACCTCTATCAGGACCCTATAATACCCCTAACACCAATCGCAAACTAAAAATGGTCATTAAGACACTAACAAACATAGTAAGTCCTTTATTACATGGTGATATTTTGTATTAGCCCCTCCCCTCTTTTTATATAGAAATATTTTTTGAGATGAATATAGTGATGTAACTAGATTAAATCCATATATCAACAGTATGAATTTTTTATATAAATTAATGGAGTCATTCATCAATGTGAAACCCTTGAACGAATAAAATTATGTGACAAATCCATAACAGAGGTCTCGATAGTGAAATATCTGAACATTTTTCAAATAAATATCTAATATATCTATACTAATATTAATTAACATTTTAAAAATATGATAAAAAAATATTTAAAAAATATTAAAATTAATATTTATGTTTTCATCTAAAGTGTTGTAAGATGACCATTTACAAAAATAGAAAAAATATTATGCATTAGTTGATGTGAATTATGGTTTATCACATCTACCAAAATATAAATCCTCAAAAAATAATATGTATTAATTGATGTGAATGATAGTTTATCACAACATCTACCAAAATATAAATCCTCCAAAATATTTTAGAAATAGGAAATTCTCAAGATAAATATACACGTTTCTATATTAAAATAATTTTCAAAATATGAAATATAAATCTATGGATTTTTATTACAAAAAATTTGAAATGAATTGACACTATTCCTAACCCACATTATTAAAATAAATCCCCTTTACCTTTTGTTATGCTATTTTACTTGGGAAGTACTTCCCATGTGTATGTCACAAACAACCTTATCTCCTTAATATATTTTAATATGCTACTACAATAAAAATAAAAATAAATCAAAAATATCAAATATACAAAAAAAAAGATAAAGATAAAAAAATCACCCAAAGGTGGAAACCATTTTTATGGTACCTTGGGCAAGTACCATGATGAAAACCAATTTTTGGTATCATGTATAAATATGTTGTCTATAAGTACCCTTCACTTAGGGGAAGATCCATTCCATCCACCCCATATATCCTAGTCTATCCCTTTAACCATCCCATCATGCCCATCATTCTTCCCATGTTTGATCTTGATAAGGAAGTGTAGGAAATCTTGAAAACATGTTTTATAAGTATCTTGGTATGTTAGATTTTTTACAGCATTAAATCAAAATAGCACATGGATAATCAATCACACAATTATTCTATGACATAGTCCTTGGAGAACCCATCCTAAATCCTTCCATCTTTCCATCTCCTATCCCTTCCATTTCTGATTTTAGAACATTTTTTCCCTTTGTTCACTGCCTCATCACAAAAGCTCAAAAAACCTAAAAAGTGCAAAAATATAAAAAAATATCTTAAAAAATAAAAAATACAAAAAATCAAATCCAAAATAAATAATTAAATCCAAAAATCCATAAAATCCAATCCAAAATTTAAAAATAAATAAATAAGCCAAAAACCCAACAATCATTTTTCTTGTCCTTAGTCCAGTTCAAATTATTATTAAGCTTTAAATAGTCATTACAAATTTATCTATATACATTGTTCCCAATCTTAACCCTCGCATATATTTTTTCTTGGGGCTCAACAATGTTATCATTGTAGAGATGGAATCCAAAGTGAGTTATATCATGTGTTAGTGAAGAAAACTTAAATAAGCATAAAGAACATAACTCACAAATCCAACTCCTTCAATGGGGTTTTGAAAATGAAAAATAAGAACTATTAAAATAAGGAATATACCAAAAAACCTTCCCAAGAGCATCCCTTCTCCAAGTGTAGCTCAAAATGTGATTTTACCTTTTATTTGGTGCTCCAAGTCTTTGTCAATGATGAGTGGCTTTCTCCTCCATCATCTTTCAATTCACCAATAAACTAGGCTCATGAAATTGATCAATTTATTCTAATATTTGAAGCTATCCTATTGTAAATTAAGCATAATAACACTACACAAAGATGGATTGTGAATATAATTCTACATAATAGGTTTAAACTAAAAGAGCTTGAAAAGATGAGTGAGATCTCTTGTATTTATAGATTTTTGGAAATGATCAGAATCAACCATAGCCATCCATATTTAGATCAATATGTGTGGCCATGAATCAAGTCAATTTTGGAGGCTCAATCGATAAATATCCCCTTTAATATTTGGAAGAAAGGGGCATTAATTGGGCATAGGAGGGCTTAAACTATATATGCATTCTATTTATGGATTATAGATGCCACCCCATAAATGATGTCGTCTAGTGATGTAGATATTAGAAATGAGTTTATAATAAATAGATCTTCAATACCTTCCATGGATTTTCCACTTAAGCCCTTGATTTGGATTAATTTTCTTAAGTGAGCCTAATTGATTTTTCTATAATTTTTTGGAAATTGGTTGCTCACTTAATCAAACTGGTCAAAATGTCAATTTAATGGGTTGTAATTTGACCAGAGTATAATTAAAAGAATTTTTTGGTTGTGTATGGACCAATACCCCATTTAGGACATTGTAGATGCAAAATAACACATGTACATGTCATGTTCTTTCAAATTAGAAGAATTTAGTGGTTCAGAGCATTAAATTGCATTTTTATCATTTCAACTTGAAATGATTTGAGAAAATTTAATAATCACATAAAATTCATTTCCCCATTCAGGTATACATTAGCCTAAATCGGCACTTGTATATGACAAGCTTGAACCTTTTAGTGCGTTTAAGTGATTTTGGCCGAAATTGTGCATTGTCATAGAATTTTGAGTAAGATCGACAATTTCAACACAATGGTGTTAGGAATTGGATGTCTACAATCATTATCATCAATCCGTAAACATGGGGTTTATAACTTGATCAAAGGATAAAAATGAAATCAATTTGCATATTTGTTTATGTGTGTGTTCTTGTTGAGTATTTTGTGTTTTTTACTTGTTGTGTTTGTGTCAGTCCTAATATGCATTACAATACTGTCATCATGGTTTTCCATATCATGGATCATCATCTCATAGGTTATAGAAAACATTAGTTTACTCAAACAATCAAAGTTATGCATAATATTAATGACATACACCATCACATCATCAACATCCATTTCTAAACATACATTTATTTTAAGTATCCATCCATGTACCTAAGATATATTCTCACTAAATAATTTTGCATCATACATAATATAAATGTAGTGTTATTATTTATATCATATCACATACATCTACAACAAGATATAAAAGCCATAATATCCTTAAACATTATCCTTCATCATCACATCATCAATCCATGCAATCAGTTGAATCCTTCATTCATGATAACACATCCAAACAATCAATAAAATCCAAGCTCATAACTTTAATGGGATATTTCATTCCCAATAAAAACCCCTCATATAAATTATTACTTGGAGCACATCAAAACTTTCAAATTTATTAAAATATATCCATCCAACGCCTTCACATATATCATTATTTGGGAAAAAATAGAATAAATCAAATCATGTAATCCTTAGGTAAATTACGTTAATCTCATCCATCTATTACCTCCATTAAAATATCTATATCCATAATCATCATACTATACATGAGACCCAACCTCTCTTTATTCACCCCCATCCCTCCATGTTATCCCTAATTCTTCCATTTCAACCCCTCCTCTCATTTTGAAATCCCATACATGTCTTCCATCCCCACTTACCCTCTCTATGAGGCATCACCTCTAATTAAATAATCTCTCTTACTACCACACATCTATAGGCATCCTCAAATGCTCATTTTTCTTCTCTACATTATTTGAAAATTTACTGCCTCTTTTAGTCACAACACACTTTCAAAGAGGGGAAAATGTATACAACCAATTATTCTACCCCAATTTCATCACTCATTCATTTTTGTCTAATTAATATATAACTAATACACCACTATAATTCTACCATCAATCAATCTAATCTGCACCACACTATTACCCTAATCAATTAATCACACCATGACAATCACACGTTGATCCCATCTAATTCCACTAACATCACCCCTTGATTAATTAACAAATTAATCATTGTTATTTTGTTGATTAGTCCCTAATAATAAAACCCATGCACACAAAATCAAATAAAAACAAAATAAAATAAATGAATCAAATGATAAAATATCAAATCAAATCACCAATCCCAAGTCAAAAAGTAAATCCAATGAATCTCATTCCTCATCAAATCAAATCCAACCTCTTCATCTAACCTCATAAATCATCCAACCCCATCAAATTCTCCATTAATGAAAATTTTGACTCAATCTCATAAATCAAATTCTAATAAATATTAATCATCTATTTCCCCTATCCAAAATCTATAAATTCATTCAATATCAACAAGCTTAGATAACCTAAGAAGATCATACCCACTATGAGAATAAGACATAACCCATAACCTTTTATATAATCCTAGCACCCATCATCAACCATAGGAATATTTTTCCAAAATTCTTGCATGGAATCCATTGATCAACTACAATCAAAGAGCACATCCAACTAACAAAGGAAGTATTTATGGTAAGTGAAGGTATAATATCATTTTCTAGCTCAATAAGAATTTTTTATTTTGGCTTAGGATATGAATTTTTCATTGTTGTTGATTTATATTTTATAGATCTACAACTTAATGCATAGACGTACCATAAAAAGACAAAGTATATAAAAA
This sequence comes from Torreya grandis, assembly GCA_037957365.1. NCBI lineage: Eukaryota > Viridiplantae > Streptophyta > Pinopsida > Cupressales > Taxaceae > Torreya > Torreya grandis. Next base: position 98,216 of record JARHVA010003326.1, on the reverse strand, counting down.
TTATCCAAGTCACAAGGGTTAGAACAATCACCTCTTATTCAAAAGATAGAATAATCTCCTACTAGTGAATCTATTTAGAGAGCTAGTCCTATGTCTCCAATTAATATTGAATCTATTGTGTCTAAGTTTAATCAAGTTTTGTTACCATAATTTATTTTGATACTATTGATAATCCCATAGAGAAAATTGAGTTGTTTCATGTTAATACTACTAGTGATGGTTTTGATGTCATAATAGAGATGTCAGTTCACATTCTCATGTATATAACAAACATTGTTTCATTTGATATTACTATTGTCACTCTTATATCTCTTATACCTACTTATTTTATAATATTTGATTTGAAAACTCCCACTCATACTATAAAGAAGGTCTCTACTATCACCAAGGTATATGCTAGGAATAATACCTCTAAAACTAGTATTATAACAATTGGTCTAAGCTCCGTTAAAATTTATTCACCTTCCTAAAGGCCAAAATAATCCTTCCATATTTATATATATATATATATTGTTTTTGTCATGTGTGTGTCTATTCCACTACTAATTTCATTATTAAGTATGCCTTATTTTTCACTTGAATCTCTATCACTAACAGTTGACTCATAAATAATTTCTACCACTATAGAAATGATCATTGTACCCAATTCATCAAAAGGCAAAGAGAAACTTGTCAAAAATATAAGATATAAAATATAATGATAAGTAAGTTTCTTTGGACACTTTCACCTTTGCATCAATGGCCACCATTCTAAATTAACCTCATCCATCCTTTAAGTCAATGGACCATGCTTGCACAGTTTCACCTTCCTTCACCATCTCTACCACTCTACCTACCATTTTCACCTCGTACACTTCATTTGAAATTGTTATTCCTTCATAAGGAGGAGACTGGATTGGAAAATTACAAGTTGATTAAGTAAAAAGGAAAGAATGGGTGATTGTTGATGAACCCCAAATGAGAATGAAATCTAACAAGGCTACAAGCACCATGAAGAGGGTTTCTAGAAGAATGGTGGTCAAACTCCAATCTACCATGACATAGAGGAGAAATTATTTTATTTAACCAAAAGAATAAAATCTAGATGAAATAAGCTACCAGAGTATGGAGAATACTATTTTTTTTAATTATTTTTTTTAGTGAAGTAGTAGTTGGAATGGTCAAAGGAATGGAGTAGGAACCTAAAAGACTCCAAGCATAAACTAAGGATTTAGTACCACAAGGAACTTTTAAATAGGTAAAATAAGACCTAATATCATTATATGGTTCATTGATACAAAGTTTGAGAGCAAGAATACAAGGTGATCTATTGATTCAAAATATCAAATCCCATTTTAAAATAATTATTCAAATAAGGAGTAGACTAAGGACTTTGACTAAGGTAATTAAGGAAGAATATTTCCTAGATTTGAATATTATGACCATTGAGAATGTGGGTTTGGCTTAGAGTTTTATAAGCATGATGAGAGCCTCTTTATTAGACTAGGATAGAGAGATGGTAGTGGTAGGGGTATATTCTAAAGTAGCATAAAACAAGATTTTATAATTGTTTCATGAGGTTAAAATTGAGAATTTGTTTTTTCAAGATGGACATATTATTACATAGGAGATGTTTGATGCACAATTAGATAGTTTCATAAGAGATTTTAGAGATAATATTGTTGAGGCTAATGATGGTGGTAGTCATAAGGTGACCTAAAACTAGTGTCTAAGGTAAAAGAGGAAATTTAAAGGGTATCTTCAACAAAAATAAATCTTAGGGGATCAAATTACAAATGCATGCAATGTTGATAAATTAGATAACGATGTTACTTAGAGTGCCCATTGTGTCACTTGAAAATATTAACAATGACTTCAATGCATGTAGAATCAGGTTCCAAAAACCTTAGCTTCCACCTCAACAAGTAACATCTAACCCACCAATGAATTCTACTTAACATGTAATGCTCATTTCTCAAGCGCAACCTAGACCATTTGTGATTGAAACTCTAACTAGAGTATTTATAAATATTAAGACTGATTAAGGACTCATAGTAACATTTTGTTTACAAACATGTATCTAAGAAGTTAACTGAAGTGAACTACATTAAAATTCATATGTAAAATTGAATGAACTACCTTTTGGTGTGACTTTAGCCATCTTTGTAAACAATTTATACTCTTGTGCTTACCCTTTCAAGGGGGTAGGGGTGGGGCAGTGCTCTAATTTTTTTTGGAATGTTCTATAAGTTGTATTATTTCTTCACTTTCATGTTCCATTTTCTAGAGTTAATCTAAGATGCTAAATTGGATCAATTGAGTTAATGAAATATATGTATACTAAGGTTGTAGATTAGTTGAATTGATAATTTTCTTGTATATATGTTTAACATATGTCTGTTAAATAGAGATACAAGAAAATTATCTTATAAGATAGAAAGTATCAGTATGGAGTTTAATTATAACTTAGTGTTTACAATTGACCCTCCCTTAGACTCTCTATGACATTATTTATTTTAATCTAATATATTTTTAAAATTAGATTTATATTGGTAAATTGAAGTTTCATTTCAGTGACACAATGAGTTCCATGGTGTTCTCGAGAAACATTTCTTTCCTACCCAGCTTTTTCCTCTATTTTGAATTTTTTTTAGATGAACCACTTTAGTATAATATTTTCATTTTGAATAACCACTTAGTTTGGATAATTTTGTTAGATTATGGATTTTATATGGGACCCTAGAGAAGGGAACATTAATCAACATTTACTCAACCATTATTCCATCGAATTAGATAAATTAAAACCTCACACCTACAACTCATACTTTAAATCACTTGTGTAGCTCAAAAATAAGAGGGTGTAAACACGTCATTCTATTGGGTGGGTCCAATCCACATCAACAATTATACTTTCATATTCTCTAATAGATAGATAATATTATTTTGAAACAAAATCTTAAACTTGTGCAGGATATAACACTTCATTTTGAAACATCTAATTATGCCAAAGGAATTTATATTGAGGTGAACAAAATAAAGATTCACCTCACAATTTTGGATATGCCATTTTGATTCAGCTATAATTTTTTAAGGGGTGGTTTCTCAAGAAGGGAAATTTTTGGTGACATGGATTGGTTTTCATGGGATATTTGGGAGCATCATAGTTTTAAACATATATTTAATCTTACTGACATTTTTTTATTTTAATTCTGGATTCAATAACATTGAAATGTGTGAATTCTATTTAAAATTGTTTCAACTACCTTAAAATTTTATATATGGTTTTGCATGGTGATGCACTCAATTAGGTCCTCATTCTTCCCTATAATGAACATCTTTGTGGAAACCATGCTAGGTGCCACACAATTGGTTGTAATATCGGTGCCATTTAATTCCATAGCCAATATTTCGATCATGGTTTCCATGGCAGCCTTGATGGATACATATGCTCCATTCCTAGGCCTCAATGACCCCACCACTGAGCTAGTAATGTTAATTTATAGTTAATATCAAAGGTCCATTTCCACACTTGTTCAGATATGTCTTTAACAAAATGGTTTTTTGGGTCGAGAAAACCCATGCAGTTAACCACAAATTACATGTGGTTTGTTTATCAAAATGGAGAGGTGATCCCTAATAAAGCCTCTAGATTATAGGAACATGTTACCTTTTTCACCATGATGCATCTTTTTATAGAGATGCCCTCTATCTAAATCACAATACATGAAGGAATGTATATAACTTTTACCTCTGTAATATATATGTCCAAAGGAATAAAAAATACCAAATTCAAACAAAAAAATTACCAAATTCACACAAAAACTTTTAATGACTTAGTTTCCATTTCCATGAAGGCCATCCATGTGTGTTTATTTTTATTAAAAATCTTTATAAATTATTAAATAAAATATTTCATGACTATTTAAACCTTTATATCTGCCTGGTTCAAATGTGGTGCTAAGAAATTATATTGATGTTTTCTACAATTGTATAAAAAAGAACATAATTAAATTATTTCCAGCATGATGCTTTAAGTGTAAGGGAGGAATATAGAGCTATGTGAAAATCTACTACATGTTTACAAACCTACAAACTACTCTTTGACCAAGATACCTCAATTATTAGTAATAATTATTATCCTCCAAACATGTGTCAAAAATGAAGATATTAGATTATGAATTTAAGCATTCTATGCATTAACAGTGTAAGGCATAATAGTAGCACAATTCTAGGTAATAACATAAAATAAATGTAAATGTTTTTAATCCCAAATAGATTTAGATAGACAATTTACTTAAAACAAGTTAAAAGAATGCATGTGACATGATCCATTGAGCTTTGGAGTATTTTTACTATTTTATACTAGTAAGGTGATGTATTGATAATTGTTTGGTGAAAGAATGTAGATTGGGGAGGCATGTAAAACTTATCTAACAAATTTATTTTTGTGTTGTAAGTGGAAATGGCCATGTAGGTATCAGTATGATAATTTGGCACTTAATGGATAGCATCCACATTACACATCACCCTCTCTATTTTGAATAGAGTGCCTATTTTATTTCATACTAAATGACAACAAGAAACTCTCCTTACCTATTACCTCATGTATATATCATATGTCAATAATTTTATAATCAATATATAGATATATCAATATTATACCAATATTTAACTAGGTTAATATGCCATAGTAATCCTAATACTCTATCCTACTTGTTCATTGCTTACCCCACTAGGATTTAACACAAGATAAATACCTAAAATTTATTTGGCTTACCAATTTTTATAGCTCCTTCTATAGTGGGTGAGGAGGATGAAACTCAAATTCATTTTAATGTCAACATTTTGTAGCTAATTTAACTAATAACCCATTATCCCACATCCCATTCCTACATCCTACAAACCTTTCCCTATCCCAAAACTAATTAATTCTTTCATTAATCCCCTAAAAAGACCTATTTACCCAGTAACCTACTCCCTAAGCCACTTACCAATTAAAAAATACAAAATAATCTACCTACCCAACTACCACCCTATTCTAGCTTCTCCTAAACCCCTAAACCCTATGGGATATTTCTAAGATTTGAGGATTCTATAAATCTCCTTCAATTTAGCATCTTTTTTCTAGAATTTTCTATTATATAGATCTCCATGGAATTAAAAAATCCATGTAAAATCCCTACCCATTTATCTCAATGGCTCAAATTTGAATTTGAGCCTTTGATTTTCCCTCCATTCCTATATAACCAAGCTCACCCCCTCCGTCAAACTAGCTTGAAATTAATTTTAAAACTTGCTATCAACTTGCCATCTTGATACCATTATCATCCTCTGTGCATCCATCTATAGCCACTATCCAAGCAAATCATCCATTGAAAGTCATTATCAACATCAAGCAAGTAATCCAACATCCAAGTTATTTTGCATTTCAAAATCAGTTTTGCAATCCTAGAGAGGAGATATAAAGAGGTAATATGATGGTAATAAATTTAATAACAAGTTGATTATCTCTTTCATTCCTCTATGTTTGATGTTTGTTTAGATTTTAGGATTATTATTGCTTAAAATGATAATATAGAAAAATCCAAAATTTAATCTTACATATTGGCAACCACGGTGGGAGTGGGCTTGGCCTCCTCTTATGATAAAGTTCTTGTGTTTTGAGTGTGTTTATTTAAGCCTATAGGATAGATTGAAAGAAGATACGCAGTTGTATATCCAAAAATATTTGTATATAGTCATCTCTAGGTGTAGTAAACTGGATGTTAGTCAGGTATAGGTCTATTTTTTTAAGTCTCATTTTCTATACATTTATCTTTTGATAGAATATAAAACTTGCCACCTATATACAGTTGAAAATCTATGGCATTGTTGATTGACTTTATGACTTTGATTTATCATTAGCAATTTTCTTAACATGTGTTTTTTTATCAGCTTAGTATTTGACCTATTTATAGCCTTTTTTATTGAGAAAACATCTGCATTTTTTTAGGATTCACACTCAAAAAAAATATAAAAAATAATAAACAAATTAAAAAAAATCATGCTTGCATCTCCATCAATGTCTTGTGATTTCTAGTCCTAAAAATAGCATTGCCTAGTTTTGGTTCCACTAGTGATTAATGGATCAAAGGCAATATTTTTTTGGTTTAAAATAATGATTTTTTTTAATTCACTATCTTTTTGAATCCTTTAATGGATTGTTTGTTATTAAATTGATTAGTGTTATATTCTGCTAAATCCTTAGGCAAATAGTTGTTGATCACCTATTTTTTTAGCAAATTAATCCCATTTTGTTTCAAATCTTGCAATTATTTTATTGAGACATTCTACTCAAAAATTCATAGGCTTGTTTATTATTTAATATTTTGTATATAGAATACATCTGACCAAAGCCCTTTTTCATTATTCTTTGATAGATGTTTATATCATGCTCAAACCATTTGATGAAATTATCCTAGTATGTGAGGTAACTTATATTTAAATAGATGGTTTAAATTTGTAATCCATAAGGAATTTACTGCATGAAACTCTCTATAGTAGGAGATCATGCCTTAGAAATAGTTTTTTCAGATAGTCTACATCCTACCCTAGTTTGGTTTGATAGATGTTAATTGTATTTAAGGAAACCCTAGCAATGTGACATATAGTAGATATTATTTGGCTAAAACAAACTGAACTATCTTTTGATGACACTTTTCCAAATTTCAGTAATTTTTAGGATGATTTCATTTTTATTCAAGTTGTTTACTTTAACTAGAGTTAAGGATCATGTTATTTTCAATCATGGTCATACTTACCTTGGGATTGAATTAATCGGTGGGGTCTTTTTGATGCTTGCTTATTGATCTCCACTTAGCTTAGCATAATCCTTTGGCCACACCTTGACCTGTCATCTCATATTTACCTCCTAATTCATAAAAGTGGCACCCTGGCCCCTAGTTTTGTTTTATCTCCAAATCCATCCTAATCTACAACATGATATGACTTTATTTTGCCTGAAATATCACCACCAATATAGATCCCCATGTCACATCCTATGATCTACATTGTTATAAATTTTCAAAATTAATAGTCATTTAATATAGTTATCATTTTGTTTTGTTAATATTTAATTAAAATATCATTTTTATTACATTGTCCAAATCATTGTAAGTGTCAAAATAAAACTATAATATATATATATATATATAGAGAGAGAGAGAGAGAGAAAGATAAGTCAATTGTTAATAATTAATGTATTATTGTCCTTTAAAGAAATTATAAATAATCATAGTCTTGTATATATATAACTAATAATAGATTTAAAATTTAAAGTCTAGTTCTTTTTTTAAGTTTTATCATTTTGATAAAAGTAATTAGAATTTAACATAATAATTTGTACATTAATAAATAGATAAATTTTGTTCTAACTTGCGGGTTACTAAATATATCACTACTAACATCATTATATTTGTAGGGTCACTTGTCAAAATAGGTAAATCTAAAACTACTAATCATTGTCTTGTAAGTTGTCTCTTTTACCAATTAAACTACTAATCCTTATCTTGTAGGATACCTCTCTTGAGTACCAAACATAAACTACTAACCCTTTGGTGTATGACCCCTCAATACTAAAGGTACCCCACTTTGTTTTCTAACACTTATGCTTATAGGAAGGGGTGCCTATAATATATTATCCTAGTTTTTATTATATATACATCCTTATTGTAAATTTTCTTCATTATATATACTTGCATGTTGTGGTTTTAACTTGTACATATTTTCTTGTCACTTCATTGTATATACTTATGCCCCTCACACGTAGGTAATTAATCAGTGAATTAATCATGTTGTGCTTGCCTATTTGTTATCCACCCTAAGTATAGGATAGCACATGATGTGGAACTCATCCCCATGTATGAGCTTAGAAAATAGGGGTTGGTGATGTGGATTTCATAACCACACACTAACCAAACTTCATGTTTTGGTAGAGTCTAAAATTTAGGAGATTTATCATTTGGTACCAAAGCAAAATTCCCCATAAAGGGTTTTGTGGAGTGAGGGGAGTTTAAGCTCCAAGATACAAGGTGGTTAGATAGCATCGTATATAAACTTGGGCCCCATTATACCTTTGTGTATATGGGGGATGCACTTAGAAACCCTTGTGTATACCTAGATTAGGAGCATTCAGCCATAACAGGTGTATCATTGCAGGAGTCGATATTAGCTCTAAAGTAACCATCATGTGCAAGCAAGGTTGAGAGGGTTTGATCAATTTCATAATGAGTCACTGGCCTACAACTTCACCCATGAATCCATTTGATGGTGTTGGCATTAGGTTACATACCTATATTAGTTGACTAATTTAGGATTCGTGATTATGTGTGTTGCTTGAGTGTTGTGATAGACCCGTATTGTTTGTAAAGCTAAGTCATCCATACCTCATTTTGTGTAACACCTTATATACCCATAGGCTAACATCCATTCTCATTTCATCATTCTAAACCATACCTATCTTCTATATTGTACTCATCTCCATACCCTAATACTTCATCTCCCATCTAATTTACCATACATCTTATAATCCCTATCCACCCCACTATATCTTAAGCTAAATCCATTCTATATCATCTCCCCATCTTGAATTGACCACCCATCTCACATTTTATACTTCCTATCATAAACATCATCTAACATCTAGCTTATATATGCTCCCATCGAGCACCCATCTTACATATTTTTTACTCTTCATATCCAATAACATCCATTATACATCCTTGTCTTAAGTAACTCTTATATCTCATCTTGTCCATCTTATATCTCCCAAAAAAAAAATCATATCTACCCTATATTATCCATCCACATAATATCCATTCTATAGCCTCCCATCCATCCATATACTAAGTTATTTCTATAACCCATTTTTTCCATCCTATATCTTCCATATCTATCATGTATTCTCCATCCACCTAACACCCATCCTATAGCTTCTATTCATCTCATTCTATATATTTTATTTCCCATAATCCATCCATATTATATCCTTTGATCACTCTTGAATATTACATTTAGTCTTTGAATTAAGTTATAGTGGTTAGCCATACTCTTAAGTCATCATTGTTAAATCATATATCTTTAGACTAGGTATTATCAATACACATAGTCTTATCAAGATTCTAATCTAGCACCCATCACTCATCCCTATCAATTTCCTTCTTCACCTAACACACATCCAATCATCCCTTTTATTAGTGGATAATGTATTTGATCCCATCACTCTTTTTAATTCTTTTTATATTAGTATCTTACAAGACTTTATCTCTTGGTAATTCTTAGTCATCTCATCCCTTTCTAAAATTATCATCACATCATTCTATTTGACCACTATTAAATTTGGTTTCTAGACTAAGTTAGTATTCAGAAACCTCCACATCATCTATCACACTTAATCACATCTCTTTTTACCTCATCTAAAATTGACTCGCACATGTACCCAACTTAGGTTTAGATAATCTTCCAGCCAAGACTTTGACCCATTTGGGAATTTAGTTGATCCAACTCAAGATCATGATGATACCCATAGTGATAGGCATACCCCTGGAGGAGAAGATGAATGATTCAATCCCCTCCATAATGATGAGGTTAGGAACTTAATTGACCGATACCTCTATGAAAATCATGATCATGTTTTATCCTATGCCATTGAAATAGGGGGCACATAAGCGTCAACCTTTGACCGAATCCTCCTATTAAATATAATCCATCCTCCCACCCATCCTAACACACCACCTCATAATGTACATACCAATTAAATACCCTAAAAAGAGGGAGGTGTAGACCATGGATTTAAAGAAGAATAATTCCCCAACACCCCTCTATAATAATCATATTGAGGCTAATAGGTGGCAAACTCTCTTAGAAGACTACTTAGACCAACTCACCCAGAAAATTAACCTCTTACTCCATGCTCAAAATCAATGTCCATCATCCCCCCATCAAAATAACATCCAAAACACCCAAAATGTCCATAATAGTCAAAACACTCACAACACTCAAAACACCCATATCCCCCAAAATAGTCAAAATCAAACCATTAATCCTCTTGAGGACCCCATATTCACATAAGAGTGGAAAGTGATGAAGGAGACCCTCTAGAAAATGGACCCACAGTCACAAGCTCTCAAAAATAAATGTGAATATTTTTATTCTTCACCCTTGGACATGAATATCTTACAAATACCTCTCCCTCCACACTTTGAAATACCTAAATTTGAAAAATATTGAGGGAGAGGAGATCCCCAAGGTCATGTATAAGATTTATACGTGGCTTATCATGAATTAGCATATGAAGATGCCTATTTATTAAGACTCTTCCCAAAAATCCTTACTAGACTAGATTTAGAATGGTTCATGCACTTACCCAAGGGGTCTATATCTAGTTTTGGGTAATTAATAGAACAATTTGTTAGACACTTTTCTTTCAATATTGAACATGATATCTCTATAATAGACCTCTATAACACCAAAAAGAGAAATGGGGAAATATTGGCATACTTCTTGCAAAGATGGAGAAGTTTATCAAGTTGCCTATGATGTACCATACATGAAATGGAGTTAGCCAAAATATTTGTGGATAAACTAATGTTGAGCTCAAATATTAGCTAAAAATCTAATGTGATAAGACCTTTGATGAAATAATTAAGAAAGGAATGCAAATTTAAAATGCCCTTATTGAAAAAGGGACAATTAAATTATACTCTTGCAATGAGTGCAATCAAAATCAAGACAACTCCTTTTTATAGAAATCAAAAGTCTTCAACAAAAGCAATAATGTCATAGGAGATGGGGTAATTGATTCCAAATAGTATCACATGCAAATAGTACAAAATAAGAACCCCATAGAGTAATCAAATGTATCTTCTATCCACATACCATGAGGAAAGCCAAGCCTTAGACTAGCAAATGACCATGCACTAGCTTGGGAGTACCAATTGAAATAGTTGTTGATCAATTAATTTCTGCCAATATGATCACCCTACCTAAAATTTAACCCATTGATGATCATCAACCAAAACCATATTGGTACCATGAAGATGAATTTTGTAAATACCATAGGGTCAAAGGCCATGATACAGAAAGATATATGAAACTTAATCACTATATTCATTATTTAATTGAAAGGGGTGGCATTGAAATAGGAGATAATCCTTCTAATTAATATACAAATGGGTATCTAGGAATTTATAAGGACTCATTACTCAAGCATGATCAAAGAAATAGGAAATCACTAAGGGACTAGGGTCAGGATTCTTCCTCAAATTGCACTGATTACCATGTCATGCCATACCAATATATCAAGATCATAAAAATACACAACATCCAAGAGTCCACTCCACTTCTATCCACCATTTTAAAAATCAAAAGGGCCACTACCTATTATGTAGTCACCACTAGATGAAATAAATTGTAGTTCCTACAGCACCACCAAAGGACCAATCTACTTAGTCTACTATTCAAAAGGGAAATATTTATAAGAAAGTCTCAAGTTATTTCTATAAGTCTTATTATATTATTTAGTAGCTTGATAAAATTCCAACTCAAATTTCATTAATAGAGGTTCTCAAAACCTCTGCTTTACATCAAGAGATACTTAATGAAGTTTTAAATGACCTTAAAGTCCCTACTGACTTAGATACCAATCAGTTCCAAGCATTAGTGGGGACATTTATCCCCTTCACAATAAATTAATTTTGTTTCCTATGACATGCCTCTAATTGGCCCTCACCAAATTATCCATTGTTCATTGATGTCTCTATATCCTACCACTACATCTCTTGAGTGCTCATAGATAGAGGATCAGTGTTAAATTTATGCAATCTGGACTTCTTGAAGAAACTAGAGTATTTAAAACAATATTTAGGGCCTACCTTGATTATGATAATGGATTATGATGAAAATGAGAGGCCATCTCAAGGAACCATCTACCTTCTCATTATCATGGGGCCCATAGTAAAGCAAACAGTTTTCTATGTTGTGGATGTAGATTTGCCTTATAACATGTTACTCGAACATTCATGGATCTATGAAATTCAAGTTATTCCATCTACTTTACATCAATGTCTCAAATTCCCTCACTCTGATATGGAGGTCACCATCCCTATAGAAATGGATCACTTTTGTAGCTATCAAATGGACCAATCCTTATCATCCTATCATTATCTTGACACAAACAATTCCATCTTAAGTCCAACAACTTCCAAGTATATATCCCCCAATCAACTTGTATCTACATCAGATATGATACCTAAGGTTACCCACTTAAAAATATCATCCATGGCTTGTGGAGAGTACAAATATAAAACCTTTTATGTAGGTGATTTACCACTCTCCCCATGTAGCTATGGGTCGCGGACCATGTGGAAGGTCAACCCAATCAAATATCAGTTCAAACCAACATCATTCTCCACTACAAGGTTACTATATAAAGAATGTATCAATGAATTAGATGACTCATGACTTATTCCAGATGATGAGGCCCTTATATCTCCAAGCAATAAATACCCCACATCTAAAAGATGATGGAAAATATGCATCATAAAGGGAAAGGACTAGGGAAGTAAGAGCAAGGAAGGATTAAACCCATCATGGTTCAAGAATATCCACAATATCTTGGTATAGGGTACAGACTATTTGATGATTACCTAAAAAATATTATTATGGATACTCCTTCAATCCCTATGTATTCTCTCCCCCATGAAGACATTGAGATAGGTTTTATTTGTAGTCACTTCAAGGAGCTTGTTTCCACTAACCTCTTCCTTGACACCACCATTTTCACCATCAACATCTCCCTTTGCTATCCATCACTCATTAATTATTATCAAAAATAGGATCCCTCTTTTGATATATTTCAAAATGATGAAGCAATTTTGGAATATATGGGAGCTCGACATTTTATGCCATCTGGTGATCACAAAAAAGGCTTTTCCATAAATATATGTCAAACTACATATTTTGGAGAACAATAAGAACCCCATGATTAAAGTGATGAAGAGCACTTTGAAGAAGAACCTCTTAAAGATCTAAATGAACTCCCACACATCCCACTTGAATCAAAAGATTACTTTGACATTGATACTAAACTCCCAAACTATTTTGCTTCAAATGTTCCAAAAATATTTTTACCTCCCCATTTACAAGATTAATCACCCTCTCTTATTGAGGAAGTGATAGAAGTCAACATTGGGATAAAACAACATGCCAAAATAGTTAAACTAGGGGCATCTTTAACACTTGAGGAACACATTGACTTGCTTAAATAATTCATAGACATATTTGCATGGACTTATGTGGACATATCATGATTAGATCCCTCCTTGGTATATCATCACTTGGTAATACATCCTAATGCTAAACTAATCAAATAGAAATTGTGGAAGATGTACCCCATAATGGCCCTATTAGTTAAAGAGAAGCTATAAAAGTTCTTAGAAGTTGGCTTCATTTCACCAATCAATTATTCTAATTGGATCTCTAATATTATTCCTATAACCAAGCCATAAGGTAGAATTTAGATTTGCACAAACTTCTACGACATAAATAAGGCATGTCCAAAGGATGACTTACCCCTTCTAAATATTGGCATGATCATGGACTCAACCATAGGATATGAAATGTTGTCTCTCATGGATAGCTTCTTAGGGTATAATAAAATTAATATTTCACTTGAGAACCAACACAAAATAACTTTTATAACTCCATTGGGAATATTTATCTATAATGTCATGCCCTTCATCCTTAAAAATGTTGGTGTAACTTATAAATGGGCCATGACAGTCATTTACCATGACATGATGCATGATACAGTCGAAGATAACATGGACAACATCTTGGGTAAGTCTTGACTTAGGTCTAAACACCATGTTGTCTTAAGGAAAATCTTTAAATGATTTCATGATTACAAAGTCAGGCTATATCCCAAAAAGTGTGTATTTGGTGTTACTTCAAGAAAATTATTGGGATTCATAGTTTCCAGAAGAGGCATAGAAGTAGATGCAACAAAATTGAAATCAATCACAAAAATGCCTCCACCTCACAATCTCAAGTAGCTCATAAGTCTTTAAGGAAAATTACAAGCCATTTAATGCTTTATCTCTCAACTTGCAAAAAAATGCCACCCCTTCACCCATCTCTTAAATAAGGGGACTAATTTGAACTATAATTATGAGCAATAGAAAGCTTTTAATAATCTTAAATAGTATTTGGCTAAGCCCCTATCTTAGGAAGACCCTTGCTCTTATACATTTCAACAATGCCATGTGCATTAGGTGCTCTCCTAGCACAACATAATGATCAAGGCAAGGAACAAGCGATTTATTATCTCAATCACACTCTCATTTCTTATAATCTCAACTATACTCCATTTGAGGAGGCATGCTTATCCATGGTTTTTACCTCGTAGAAGCTCTAGCACTATATGCTAAATAATCAAGTCTATCTCATTACCAAGGTTGATCCCCTTAAGTATTTATTGTTTAAATCAGCCCTTATAGGAAAAATGGCCAAATGGATCATGTTCCTTAGTGAATTTGATATTAAATATGTCAATAAAAAGGCCATTAAATTACAAGTCATAGTGGATCAATTAGTTGAATCACCTCTTGAAGTGATTGAACCCCTTATAAAAAACTTCCTAGATGAATCTATAATTACCACTTCAGAATCAAGTGGTTGGTAATTATATTTTGATGGCTCATTCACTACATATAGATCAAGGGAAGTCATCTTCTTCATCACCCCACAAGGTGACATTATTCCCAAATCCTTATTCCTTGACTTTCCATGCACCAACAACATTTCAAAATATGAGGCCTTAATAATCAACATTCATCTAGCCATCTAGTGGAATATCCAGCAATTGCAAGTATTTGGTGACTCACAACTGATAATCAAGTAGGTCAATGATGAGTTCCAGATAAAAGATGAGAAGTTACTCCCTTATAAGTACTTGGTTGATCAACTAAAGCAAAAATTTTAAACTATCATGTTTGATCAAGTACCATGAGGGAATAATAAAGTAGTTGATTCAATGGCTACCATTGGCTCTCTTATTGACCTCCCTAAAGATGTTCTAAAAGGGAATTTTCTCATTGAACATCTGATCCTCCATACACATTAATATATGGCTCCTTTCCAAATTTTAACAATTAATGATTCCAGTCTTCCCTGGTCCTATCATAACTATAGGTACCTCTATGATAATATCCTCCCTCCTAACCTTAATCACCACCAACATAAATCCTTCATTCATCGCACCTCCCATTACACAATCCTTAGTAGCACGCTCTATTATAGAGACTCTAACAGGACTCTGTTAAGATGCTTGACATCAAATGATGCCTCATACATGATCAATAAGGTTCATGATGGTATTTTTGGTGGTCACATCAGTGGAATGGCCCTAGCCAAGAAATTACTCTAGACTAGATATTATTAACTAAGCATGGAACAAGATTCCTTCCAATATGTGCAAAAGTGTGTTGTTTATCAAAATAATGGGAATCTCATTCATGCACCTATAAAAGCTACAACCTATCATGATTTCATGGTCCTTCCCTATTTGGGGACTTGATTTAATTGGTAATATTAATCTGACTTCATCAAATGGTCACAAATTTATTATTACCACAATGGAGTATTTTAATAAATGGGTAGAAGTGATGCCACTAACATATACTACAGGCCTCCAAATCTTCAAATTTATCCTCATCTAGATCATTTTCCACTTTGTCATCCCTAACAACATCATCTCTTATAACAGAAAATCATTCAAAAATCAAGAAGTTGAGGCCTAGTGTTAAAATTATCACAACAAGCAACATTTATCTTCTCCATATCACCCCCAGTGAAATGAAAGATTTAAAGCAACAAATAAGACCCTCATCAATATATTGAATAAAATATTTAATCAGGAAAGTAAAAATGGGCACCTACAATTATATCCAACACTTTGGTCTTATTGAACAAGCATCCACACACCTATTGGGGCTACTGTGTATGCCTTGGTTTATGATATAGAAGTGATATTGCTAGTGTAAGTAGAGCTCCCCTCCTTTTGAATATCATTAAGGGGCATCATCACTGATCATAATTATAGATAAGAAAACCAACAGGAACTATATTTATTACATGAGAAATGACAAAAGGCTATTGATCACTTGCAAGCTTATCAAAATAGATTAAAAGGCCAATATTGAAAAAAGATCCAATCTAGAGAATTCAAGGTTGGTGACTTAGTCCTGAAGGAGAATCAAAAAAATACTAATGTTGACAAGGACAAGAAGGGCAAATTTTAAGCTATTTGGCTCAGGTCTTATATCATTATTTCCAAGTTTGGATCTGCAACCTATAAATTAGCCACATTAGATGACAAAAAGCTTGATGATCCCATGAATATCATGCATCAAAAGCATTTCTAAACTTGACAAGCTCCACCGTTCTCCATCTATGAGTCCCCACTCTTGGGGCATACCCTTGTCCACCCCATTCACTCCATCACATCTCCCCAACAGTCTAATAAGTCCCAAAAAAAAAGAAACCATTCAATGGTGAAAACTAGTTCTCTAGTGGCTTAGACAATTACCATGATGAAAATTAATTTCTAGCATCATGGTAAAATAATCCTAACCCTAGTCTTAAAAAATGGGCATCCATCATAGGTTCTTATATAGCAATAGGAGATAAAATGCTTTAGCACAAAGTATATGACATTGCTTGTTGATTAATGAGAATATTTTTTAGGGAATCTCTTTAGAGTTGCTTATCCATATCTGGCATATATATGTATGTCCCCAAAGTCATATCATATCATTATCACCATCATCTATCCTATCACCCCATCATATCCTCTCTGACAAGCATGTCTCCTTTTAGCCTCAAGATAAATTCCATCCCCATTTGTCCCTTGTTGTTTCTAAGACCAAGGTACACACCTTGCCACTAACGTTGTCATTATGGAAGGGTCAAACATAATTTTTTTACTTTTGGGGTTTAGCACACAAATTATAACACTGAATCCTGAAGTGTCACCCTAGATCCCATTTTTGATTAATTTTGGACTTGGTTGGAATCTTATCCTAACATATAAAAACTTTTCGGCATAAACATACCATGTGTACATATTCCCTAATCATTAGTAGGCCCATTTTCTATAATCATTTTATCATTGTCTCATTATCCATTTGTATATCCTTGCCATTATCTTTGTCTTTGGTTTATGTTATCTTACGATTGTTGTGTGTGAATATGTGTATATTTTGAATGTGTTTGGTTATTTAGTTAATCTTGTGCATATTAATTACATTTTCTTATTCATTTTCTTTATTATCATCTTCTATATGTTTTTTCTTGTTAACTTTTATGGGAATAAGGATGGTCTAGGTGACTCCCAAACCTGTTTGGGCAAAGTCGCTAAAAAATGGAGTTCCTCACATGTACCTATTTTGATGTACCTTTGACTTGTCTTATGTCATTGGCACACATTTGAATGGTGTAATATTAAAAAGGATTGCAAACATTATCAATGGCTTCCAAATTTCCATCCATCCCACTAATCTTGTTAGTTGTCTCGTCTCACCTATCACCATCCTATTAAACCTAATTATCTCACCAACCCATCACCCCTTTACCTCCAAAAACCACCTTTGTCACATCTAAACCCTACCAACCTACTCAATCACTCTATTTTGTCAACTTATCCTCTTTTAGTCATCTAGAAAATAGTCTTTACCTATCATCCAACATCATCTAAAGTCATAACTACATTGGCTTGAGGTCTTTTAGGACTATATAGGCAGTACCTAGTCTTCTTGCATTTATACCTAGGGATAGCTTGGCCACCATTCATCTCTCATCACCATTCCATTCCCAAACTCATCCCTTAATAATCACATGTCATTCTTAAGCTACGAGTCTTACGTAAAGTATCTCTCTATCACCAATCAATAATTATTATAATTCCTATCCATTTTCAAGCCTTCCCTAACATGTGTCCTTACTATGGGACTTATCATCAGCTTGAACCCATCTAATCAATTTTGTCCTATCAATCAAATCATTTATAGACATTGGTCATTTGTCTAGAACCTATCACAACTAAGCTACTTTCTCCCCTTAACACTTGGGGCATCTTCAATCACAGCTATGTCTTAGAGCATCTCAACCATGTTTTATTATCTTGATCTTATCCCACCCTATAATTTTTGATCGAGTGACCATCTAGTTCATTTCTCCCTACATGTTCCCTCAAGGGGCATCATATCCTACTAACTTCTGACATTATCTAACATTGCTTCCACATGGTTATGGTTCTTCTTTGAAATACCATTACTCCTACCATCCTAGCCACTTACAATGCCCTTTGAAAGAGGGAAAAATATATACACTAAAATCCATTCACCTCGCTAATTCTACTAATTTTGTTAATTTATGTTAATTTAGCTTATAACTACATTTTGTAACTAATTTAACTAATAACCCATTATCCCGCATCCCATTCCTACATCCTAAAAACCTTACCCTATCCCAAAACTAATTAATCCCTTCATTAATCCCCTAACAAGACCTATTTACCCACTAACCTACTCCCTAAGCCACTTGCCAATTTAAAAATACAAAATAATCTACCTACCCAACTACCACCCTATTCTAGCCTCTCCTAAACCCCTAAACCCTATGGGAGATTTCTAGAATTGGAGGATTTTAAAAATATCCTTCATTTTAGCCCCCTTTCTCTAGAATTTTCATTCTTTGAGATCTCTATGGAATTAGAAATTCCATAGAAGATCTCTACCCATTGATCTCAATGGCTCAAATTTAAATTTGAGCCATTGATTTCTCCCTCACTCCTATATAACCAAGCTCACCCCCTTTTTCAAACTAACTTGAACTTAAATTGGAAACTTGCCATCAACTTGTTATATTGTTGCCATTATTATCCTCTTTGTATCCATCTATAGCCACTATCAATCCAAATCATCCATTGGAAGCCATTATCAACATCAAGAATGCAATCCAACATCCAAGTTAATATGCATTTCAAAATCAATTTTGCAATCCTAGAGAGGAGCTACAAAGAGATAAGTGTTGGTAGGAAATTTAATAACAAGCTGATTATCTCTTTCATTCCTCTCTGTTTGATGTTTGTTTAGATTTTGGGATTATTATTGCTTATAATGATAATATAATAAAATCTAAAATTTAAGCTTACAATAATAAATTATAAAAATACACAAAATAATAAATGATAACTTTTATTTTATATTTTAATATTTACAAACACATCTCTCAAAATTCTCATTGTATAAAATTTTCAATTTATCTATTTTTAAAATTGTTAAAAGCTTACTAAGAAAAAATAATTGACAGTGAAAGCTTAAGTATTGAGAAATTTAACATTATGACTTGTTTGACATGCTTCAACCTCCTCCTTATCATAATGTTGTGGGGATTGCATGTATTTTTATAATTTATTATATGTTAAAATTATATATAATAAATTATAAAAATACACGCAATAAGAAATGATAACTTTGATCCTATAACAAGTGAGGGTGTTGTTTTTTTTATCTTAAAAATGCTACCTCAATGCCAAATAACCCCATGCACAAGAATCACCTCATAAAATATCAAAATCTTAGAAATAGTATAAATAATGCCAATGGTTAAGCTATAGAATTGTCAATATATGTGAGAAGGGTTTTGACATCTGGGTTGTTCAGCAAATTGCTTTGTTGTTCCAAAGATAGATGATTCATATCTAAAGAAAAATGGTATGCTTTTGGGATGATTAAAAATAAAGTTCAACAATAACCTCAATCATGAAATATCAGTACAAGAATTGAAAAGGAAAGATTCCTAACTAGTTCAGGGATCTACATTTGCAAGATTAGTAGACAAGTCAAAATTTAAAAGTTAAGTCTTCACTACCTAATAGAAAAAATATTTTAAAAACTTTTTGAAAGAAAAATCACTTAATTTTTGTGATAAAAAGAACCATGTATCAATTTAGACAAGTTTAAAAATAATTAGATAAATTCAATTAGAAGAATCTAAAATCAATTAGGAATTTCATGTGACTCTAAAAGTTCGAGGAGATCATGTACAAAATTTAATGACCTATCAAATTTATTGATACAATTTAAAACTTCTATTAAACTATTTCAATTATCTAATAAATTTTTGAAACATATATCACCCCAATAAAAACAAGGATTAAATATCTAACAATTCCTTTAAAAATATAAATAATACACCATATGTCAATTTATACGTCTAAAAATTTTAAACATAAACTTACTTGCCAAAAATGAAAATTATATTACCACTTCCAGTAAACTCGATACAAACTAATGTAGAGGACCTACTCACCTAGCCTTGCCTTTAAACTCTAATGGGATTCTCATTAACATTGACATCCTCACTCAATATATAAATTTAAAATACGCATGATGGGATTGTAGCGATCATTTTCAAAAACACCTAAAATGATAAAATAACTTGTCGAGTGGGAGCACCAACCCATCAATGATCAATGATAATAAGCATGTAAATCACAAACACTTCTAAAAATGTGACTAATTGATAGTTCTCCATCCTTATATTATGGTTAAGAGTGAACCAAATAATTTAAAATACATATAAATAATTGAAAGTTTTGGTGGAAATGTGTACTATTTTTCTTTTAATTATTTAATAATATTTAATTAAAATTAAAATATAATTATAATTAATTTATATTTTTTTAAAGAAATGTAATGGCCGAAATGTTATAGACAACGAGGGTCTGAAATGTTATAAATGACAAGAGTATATATTGTAGCAATATGTTATTTGAGAAAGTGGTCTTACAATAAAGTGAAACACACCAATTTATATTATAAGTAAATTAGTTTAATTAAATTAAATATTAATTTAAATAAAATTTGTAATAAAAAAAATATTGTAGAATTAATAATAAATGATAAAAAGGGATTTTATAAGAATATTTGATTTGTTATGAATATAGAGATAGTTGTTAGAAGAGAGTGGAAAACGTACTTGAATGATAAGATAAACAAAAATTATAAAATTTGAAGTAATTAAAGATTGCTTTTTTAATGCATTTTTTCAGAAATAGCAAGAAATAGTTCAAACAAATTACATGCATGTAAAATTTGATTCAACTATCATACTCTAATCTCTAGGATATTGATCTTCTTCTTCATAACCCTAACAAATCATCACAAATCAAAAAAAAAAAATGAGGGATTGATTTGAGGACATATGTTATCCCTCAATTATTATCAAGTCCCTAAGTTGAAAATAAATTCAGAGATTACACTATGCAAGTTAGCAAGCAATCCATGAATGTAAGGGCCTAGTCCCATATGACTTGTCATGCTAGAATGGATGCATGGCAAAGAAAATAATTGAATCAAATTTTGGTTTAATTGTGTTCTAAATTTTGAAATTAATTGTGCTTGCACTTTCATAATGATTTTCTTCAATAAATACATGGCTATTTTTTATTAATTGCATGTGAATTCTTTGTCTTTCATGTCTAATATGTATTAATGCATCTATGTATAATTTATAGACTTCTCAAATTCAAATTAGGATCTTATTGGAATGTGAGTTGACACACAATATGAAGAAAGACTAAAAAAATAGGGACATAAGGCACAAGAGACTCAAAACAAGGGTCACAAAGGCCTAACTCAAAATTGTACATTGTATGGTTCTAGACAAAAGGCCTAGAACCCAAAAAAAATGAGGGGTGAGAGAGAAATGAATGAGGGGGAAAAGAAAAAAGCAAGGAGACAACAAAAAACATGAGAAAAATGCATCAATAAAATTCTAACATAAACTGATAATCTACAAACACACAAGTACCCTATGATAATATAATTTTAGAACTAATAACTACCCTACACCAAAAGTAAGAGTTTACAAAATAGTAAATCAATCTTTTACGACCTAATTAAAATTCTTTAAGTCTTGTTTTAAAAAAATTTCGAGTTACACATATTTTAGCCTTAGTCTAAAATCATATTAATTTTTAGAATAAAACTTAGGAGCTCGTATTTACAAGTGATTTACCATTAATATACATTTTTTTATCTAAAATGTAGATAGATTATTTCCCATAACTTTTTTGATTGAAAGATAATATCATAAGTCTTTTTTAAAAAAATAGAATACATTGATATTAAAGGCTACCCTCTTCAACTTAATACTAAAGATTAACAAAATGTTTTTATGAAAAAAAGTATTCCACAATTTTTACAATTAAAGTGGCAGATAAAATTTTGGGGTTTACAATTTAAAAATCCATGAAAAATTAAATGTTTGGTTTACTATAGGCTCTTAGAATTTTTTATATTTAAATTGTTTTAAAAAATATATTATGTGCACCAATTCTAAACAATCAAAACTATGTGCACAAATTTGTTTATGTGTATAAAGATATTTTAAGATCATTTTCTATCCATTTTATTTTCAAAAATTACAATACAACACTATATAAGTGCTATTGAAACTAAATTCTTCATAATTATGGTATTTTTATATAATTAAATATTTATTTTTGAGAGATGGGTTTTTATGAATCTTAGATCATTATGTCAGAGGTTTATTTATTGAGAAGAACAAAGTTGAGATTCATCCACAGATCTTTTGATGTTGTTCACATCATATTCACAGTTGTGACTACCACAGGATTTACCTGTAGATAAACCCTACTTTTCTACTACTTTATCTCCAAATCAAATGTTGATGCGTGTATAGATACAACTTAAGTAATATGTCTAACCAATTCAACTTTCAATTATTTTAACAAATAATTTTGCTTTAACACTGAAAAATCATCTCAACAAACTTCTACTACTTACCACATCTGCTATACAGTCCCCTATCAGTTGTAATGTGGTCATTTGATGGCTCATAGTGCAAAGTCTACTCCTCCACCATCAAACTTATACTATTCACCACCTATACAAAGAAAAGAAAACAAGTTACTTTCTGAGAAGTGTTAGAAGAATGGAGATAAAATAAGACATATAACACTTTAGAAAGTTTAAAGTCAATTGACAACAATGTGCTTGACCCATGACAATGGAATCACCTATTGGCATAGTAATAAGTCAATGATAAATGCGGTCGATCGATGACAATGCGGTCGACTCATGGTAATGCCATTGCCCCATAACATCTCTTTTGACCAATGACAATGCAGTCAACACATGACAACATCATTGCCCCACATCATCTCTATTGACTAATGGTATTATCATCACTTGATGACAATATGAATCCCTGATAACATTAATGTTGATGCAGTGGATTGCACCCGAGGCAAGAGGCCAAGCTCTTACCTTTCTACACGCAATAATGGAAACTCCCCTCTTGCCTGTGGGACCGGCGAAGCTGGAGGGGAGAGTCTCTAGATGAGGGCTAGCTCCCTCTGATGTATCTTTTAGGCCCTGGTTTCTCCTACTGCTAACAAATAAAATGAAAAAAGGGGGGGATGAAAAGGGAGAGAGAGATGCTGAAAATAGAACCTAAGCTTAAAAAGGAAAAGGTGATACACCCAAAAAATGATGACCCACCTAGCCCGAATATACACTTCTCACCAAGAAGAAACACCCATACACTTCGTCTGAAGTGGGAAGCTCTTCTGCAACAGTCAGCTAAGGGTCTGTGGAAGTATAGGGAGGAAGGAACTAGCAAAGGTGTTCTGGGACACACTTTGACAGCCTATTCACAGGCACCTACATTCCTTCTATAGACACTTATGGCAGACCTACAGAAAGGAGACTTCACAATGCACTAGACATATTGTGATCGATCTATGAAAGCATGAAAGACAATGACTTAACACAAAGGAGAAAATAGACATATACTCCAAGTGTAAGCCCAGATAGAGGTAAAAATGCTAAGTTCTGATTCAAGGTAAAAATTTGGCAGCTCTACCTTACAAGCCCAAGAGAATTTTGGGCAGAGTTTTGCCTTAAGGCTAAGAGGGTGGATGCTTCTCAAATGAGAATTTTTACAATATAAAGAAAGAGGAAGAGAAATTGGCGCTTCTTGGGAAAGATTTTGGCATTCCTTTTTCAAGTGGCCCATGTGTGTTCTGAACTTTGGGAAGAGGAAATCACTGTTGCTAATGTCATTCTTTAGAAGAGGCCTACAAATAAACTACAATTTGTCCCCTCAAGCCACACCATTTACTGTTCGCACCGTTTGGTGATTAGCTGGAAATAAATCACCTTCCCTTTGTCACTTGGATGCTTTGTCCTTTTCTACATCTTGTCTTCTTCCTAATTTGTCTCCCTCTGCTCTTTTAGCCCTTAGGGGTGATCTTCTGGTGGGTCGCTACATTCCTTGGGCTCTTTCCATGGTTGGCGCTTAAGTAGTTCAAAACAATGGCTATTTCACTATGTTAATTTTGATGTTTGCGCAACCATCACCCAATGGCTAGTTTGTGTCCTTAAAATTGATGGCTTTCAGGACATCACCATCCTTGGCAAAATCAGTCAGGTCTTTTTTGTGGGATTTTCTGCAGGTTTTTGCTTTATCGATCCTTCCCGAAGGGGAAGTGACCCTTCAGCTTTTTTGAGAACAGTCCTTTTCCTCGACGAGAGCTCTCTACAAAGGCACATACCCTTCAGGCGGGTTTCTTACTTTGGCTTTTACTGCAGCCTCCCCTTGAATTCCTTTGGACTTTTTGTCCAAAGGAATTCCTTCGAACAAAAAGTCTGAAAGAATTCATCCCATCGCTTAAGTCTTTTGTCCTTTTGTTTTGGGCTCTTTGGTTATCTTTCAGCTGCCTCGAAGTGTTCCCTGCCCTCTGCAAGGGATTTTGGACTTAGAAACTGCCCTCTGTAAGGGCTTCAGCCTTTCATCTTTTGGATGTCTCGTTGAACCAACCCATTGAACCATTCACTTGAACCACTCCTTAAACCGGTTCAACGGTTCAACACTATGTGTCGAGCCTTTGTTGAGCCAACCCCTTTGAATTGTTTGCACTTGAACCAAATGATTGAACCAATGCATTGAACTAGTCCGTTGAACTGGTTCAATGGTTTAATGCTACATGTCGAGCCCCTTGAATCGAGCTCGTTAAACCGTCTGACGAACCCGCCGATTGAACCAAGCGATGAACCAAGTGGTTGAATCAAAAGTTGAACCAAGGCTGATGAATAGATTTTTTGAACCTGCCAATGAACTTGAAGCCACTAAACCAAGGCACTGAACCTGCTAATTGAATCAAGGCATTGAACTGGTTCAATGGTTCAACACTACCAACCTTCCTTGTGAATTTCTAGACAAAAGTCCGAAGAAACCTTGTAAAACCTAGCACTTTTTTAAACCGATCCTTCATGCGCCAAAGACTAACCTACATAGTCCATAGAAACCCAAAACCTATAAAGTCCATATATTTAGACCTATAGAGTCCATATATTTAGACCTGCAAAGTCCGTAGTTATCTTGTAGAGTCTGTAGAAATGGACATATTCATGCAAAATCAAAAAATGAAATGGCCTGGAAGAGTAGGGACAAAAGGGGACCAATTTTTAGCCTGTTGGGTGAAAAATGGTCAACAATTAACATCAACTAATGATAATACTGTCACTCAAAAGCAATGTCATCGATCATCAACATCATCATTGACCGACCACACTACTGTCACCTGATGACATAGTGAGAACTTTGAGAACAAGTTGGTAGAGTTATGAGAGTTAGACTTCAAAGGCAAATTGGGAGGCCCTAACTCTATTTTTATGCTAAGTATAAAATACCAAGTTGATTATAATGAACATGGTCTTTCCAACAGTGGTGGTTTTGAGTTCCAATTTGACATGTAAATCGATATGGACCACCAAGAAAAGTTTTAGTGTTGAGACCAATGAACCATGAGCATAAGCAAGAGCAGAGCAAAAGATCAAAAAAGGGTTCCCATTTTCAATCTAAATATGGGGTGTGTTGTGTAAACAATAAGAATGGTGAGGTATAATGATAAGGTATTTCATGTGATATCAAAAACCATAGACCTCATAGCATACACCAAGCCTAGATTAAGGCTACTTGTCAAATTTACATGACTTACCCATATTACAGAGGGGTATGTAGCTTGTAAGGTTGCACCATATTTGATTTGCCATTTTCTATTGCTAAGGGTGGATGATGATGTCATGAATGTTAATTTGATTTTGACAAGACTCCACATCTAATGAGTGGCTTGAATATGCATGATAATGTTATTTATGTGTATACAAGGCATTGAAAATTGGCATGTCAATGTAACAACATTGCATAATGATACACATTAGTTATATCAAAGCAAGGTGGTAACATCTTTAATTGATTATTTTCTATTGTCAAGAGTGAATGAATGCATCACGAGCATCGATTTGATTGTAATATGGTTACATGACCCTCTTTATCTTTATTTGGTGAAATAAGTAAAGGTAAAAATTTTAGGATGACCACAAGCGTATCTAATTTTGTGTAGTTTATTGGACATGATTTCAAACCTCTACTAGTTTCTACATGTTCCCTCCAAGAATTATGGTAATTAGATCCTCCTCTCCCGCATATTTTACATGATAGGAATAACCAATTATACGCAAATAGGATTTGCATTTTTCATCTTGAGTTATTTTTTGTGCCATAGTTTGTTAGGACATAGTTTAACGGATATTTGGATGAAGAAAATGAGGAAATACATAGCTTACCAAAATCTTGAGTTTTCTTGTTTGAGGCATATCTATAAAAAAAAAATCTATCAAATTTGTAATGGGTTTTTTATAAAGGTTATGAGACATGGTTCTAATTATTCTATTGTTCGGGGAAACACTCAACATGTGTGCTCAATAGGTGTTTGTGGTGTGACATTTTGGCATTAATCTATTTTTCTACTTTTGTTATTGTTCCATGTGTTCTCAGGTCGACAGCTTGGAGACATTTAGATGGACCATATAATTTAGAAGATGATGCTCATTACCTTTTTTACCACATATCAAACCCCTTTTAGGTTTCTTAGATCCCCACACCGTTTGACAAGTATCAAGCTCTTATTTGTCGTGGGCTTTGACCGACCAACCATCATCTATCCATTTTTTTCCTACCTCAAGGTTGTGACTTCCACCTAGAAAGCCTTCATTCCCCATGGTTTTGTAAAAAAGACTACTGAGAGGGGGGTGAATCAATTGTTCAACATTAACCAATCAATTACATTCAACAATCCATGAGCATATACAAAGGATCAATGCATAAACAATCAACTATGCAAGCATAACATAAGAGAACAAAAAGATTATGTTGGAAGCCCTCTTGGGGAATAAAACCCACTAAACCATGTACATGAACTAATATCCTATAATGACAAGATTCAAAATATATTAAACTTTACAAGGAGCTCCAACCCCTATCTAGTTGAGCACCAACCCAACTAGACTTTTGCAAGCTCAATCTTGCAAGGAGGCTCCAACCCCCTTGGGTAAATAACCACCAACCAAGTCACCTTTGGATGTCTATTTCTAACTCAACTATAGATGACAACATTTTCATGAACTCCTTACCCTTCAATCTCTCTCCACCAACTTATTATGCCCTCTCGCTCAATTAGCCCTTTCTTTGGAAATATTAGGATAATTGACCTTGTTCAACACCTATAGAAACATAGTTATATATTCATAAAATATTCAACCTCTAATTATATCTAATCTCTCAACTTGTTCACAAAACTTAATATCCTTCACTCAATTGCTCAAAAATTCCAACTAGTCAAAATAGCCTCATTAGGCCTTCCCTTTATACTTAATTCTTTCTTTCACCCATCTTGGTCGACCAAGATCATTATCACTCTTGAATTAGGCTTGAAATAAATCACTTCACACATTTCATGAGTGAAACATCCCATACATTAGTAGGTCATAATCCATAAGGACCAAATCCTTCATTAGGCCTAATGGAGACCTAATGCAATTAGGTCTGTCCTATCCACACGTTGCCAATTAGAATTTTAGAAACACTTCTTGCCTTAGAAAATGGATGAAACACTTCATACAAGCCTCTAATATATCCTTGATAATATCACCTTGATTCCCCAACTCCATTTGACCCATTTCACTACTTGGACCTACCAATTAGGCCTACTCGCCAATAGGCCTTTTCACTGTTTGTAAGTATGTCTTGTAATATTGACTCATTTACACAAATCTCCCACATAAAGTATGCATTAAATTACATGAATATTATATTTAAGACTTTAAAAACTTCCCAAAAAACACTTGTCTCCATCACACAGGATAAAAAGGCCTTAAGAACACTCATGTAGATGGTTCACTCAAAAACACTCAACATTGTCAAAACACAATCAGAATCACTTGACTTTTCAAGCTTGATCAAGAACTTCCAAAGAGAAAAAAATTCATTAAAATGATCCTATTAGTCCTGCATAACACTTTTGATGACTTTGGATCATCTATCTTAGTGAAAAAAAACTTAGAAACATCTTTTTCACACAAAAAAAAGTTGTCTGTGGGATCAAAAATACAATCAAGAAAAACAACTTATGGGACACCTGTGGGGATAATTTTATGATCTTTTAATGGATTTATGAGAACCTATAACATCCTTATAACATCTTTGGATATATATTTTTCATGGTCATTTACCAAAATTGGTCTTACAGACCAATCTCACTATGTCATACCACACAGACTCCAAAATACTAGACAACCCAGTTTGATGACAATATTTTGCATGAATGTAGGCATTATCAAAACTTCCAAATCAATACAATAGGAGGAATAGGTATTTAATGATGGCCCCATGCCTTTGGATCCATCCCTAATCCTCAACAACCAATCCCTAAACTCATATTCATTCTCGCTTAGTTTTCTCACTGTTTTGCTCATTAGGCTAGTTTAGCGATATGTTACCTTTCATGACCAGTTTTGCAAAATTTTGATCTAAAACCTAATCAAAAACTTTCATGATCATAAAATATGAGTCTTGAACATCATCCTCTAGTTACTTACATGCTTTTACTTGGTCAACACTTCCTGTAGCATCAAAAACCCTAAAAATAAAGGTTTTCATGTAGCTTATGTGCACTATCAAGACAAATCAAAACCCCATGGGGAGAGTTTGAAGAGTCCTTTATATGTTCCAAACACTAAAATAGGTCAATTTGACCATTCTGAGCTAAAACTCATTAGATATTTCTTATCAGATCTATGTAAGGGCTTTAGGAGGGTTTTGAGTACCTTAACTTCTTAGCAATCATTCATAAAGGATTGCCCCTCAATCCTAAAACCAATGCCAAGGATTTCAAGCTAGGGACCTTCCCCAACTACCATGAAGTGTTTAGGTTCTCATGCAAAGGTTGCACATGCCAACGAACATGAGAAACTTCTTCTCGGGTCTACAACCCTCAATTCTATGCACACAGTCAAAGTTTTTATCAAAAATCTTGCTTTCTCCTGTAGGCGGATGACTTCAAACTTTGTCAACATGCTTTACATGACCTCTCACACCTATGTAGATGCTCTCAAGAGCTTTGGTATCCTTGGAAAGAAACATGACCCCTCAACAATTCTTTATAGGTTACCTTGTGCACTTTAGGCCTTACACTGCTCGTCCTACTTGGACTATGAGCATAATCTGAAGCCTCTTGTAATGTCTTCAACACTTTAATCTCATCTCCTATAGCATCACAACATGTTCTCAGATTGATATCTATGCTCACACAAAAATCTAATGGCTCAACTCACCGTGTTACTAGTCCTATCTCATTAAGGCATCAAGTTTACAACTTCTCACTAGGTTCCTTTATTAAGGTATTAAGGATACAATATCAAGTGCATCTCAAAATGACATCAATGACACTTTCATGACATCAATGAAAACTTTATGCATACCTTGTGACACATTCCCAACACATGGATTTGACTTCCCTACCATCCTAGGAAGGGGGCATGAGTATGAGTCTGGGGTACAATATGGGCCCTATGGGGTATAATATCACTTGAAATTCCCTATCATTACCCCTCACCATCATCACCTAACTCACTTAAAAATACTCCATGTTCGTAGATTTGTTCATCATCCTCCCAACAACCCACTACATAGCTAGACACTTGAAAGTTGCATAGTAGAGGGGTGAGACGTGTGTGGCTTGTGTAAGTTTGCCATGCAAAAAAATCATCAAAAATTATATTTATAGATTCAACTAGAGATTATAATAACTCACTTGATACTATTTAAAATCCATCAAATTTTTGGAAATATCTCAGAATCCTCTTTTCCAATGTAAAATAATAGTTTAAATCAAACAACTATCTAAGAAGAAAATTAGATTTTAAAATATATATTTATTCCTTAAAAAAATAAAAATAAATAACAATTTTCCCACTTTTTCAAATTGCCACACTGATACTAGATGAAGATATCCTCACATAAAATATTATACAAATATATAAAGAGTAATGAGATCCACATAATATGTATCAGTGGGAAGGGATGAATGTATTGGAGGTTGCCACATGTCACCTTGCACACTTATATGTCATATCTTTCGACCCCGCTCTACATTCACGACATGGCAAAATATTATTTTATATGGGCTCCACATTGCCTTCTAGTAGGGTCTGACTGGATTGTCATCCTATATCCACTTGGTTCTTGTCTCGAAACTATAGATGCCACTTGGCAAGCCTTCATTCACCTTGAGGTCTGACTTCCCTTCCATCCTGAGGGGCCAAGGATGGCAAGGGCCATATGCTCACCTTTCATTAGTTCCAGGCATTCCCAGACCTTGTCAAAATTGGCAAGTCAGGATTACACCCCTCAACGTACCTTTATCTCATCGAGCTAGATCCCATTGCACTTTTCCACCTTGGGACCAATGGGGGATCATCACACATCGCATTGCAGACCTAGGTGTTAGATCTCCCGGCCTCACTCTACATTTGCCACATGGCTAAATCTTACTTGCTATAGGCTCTACATCTACTTTTTTACTTCCTCTCAGACCCCTTTCATGTTTCTTGGATCCTCGCTTCACTTCACAAATGCCATACTCTTATTTTGCGTGGGCCTTCATCGACCTCCAACATGTGTCCACTTGGTTCCCGGCTCAATCATTCGCGTTGGGGTCTATCTACCTTACCAACCCGGGAGGGGTCGGGACTAGCAAGGGCTATGTGCTTGTCTTTCCTTGGTTTCATGACTTCCTCTCACTAAGCCCTGTCTTTGTGCACTCTAACACCCCGGTAGAGGATGGGAGAATTCAACCCTGGAAAAGACTTAGGTCTTTTAGATTTTTACTTGGGGTTAGGGCGAGTGTTTATCAACCAAGCAACAATTGCTTTTGAGCTTAGGTGCATAATGAGTTGAACTTGGGTGAATAAATTGTGAATACTTGAGCCACATCAGACTTCACTTGAGTTTGGGAAAGCCTTGATGGCTTAAACGTGTCAGGAAAAGGTTGAATATGCATTAAGGGTCCCAGAAAAGTAAACCAAATGCTTTAAAAGCTGAAAATGACCCAGGGACTAAGCTAAAAGTGACCGGAAGAGCAAGAAAAGAGTGCGGTTGAAGTGAGTTCTAAATTTTATACAAATTGCATGCCACATGGGTGCAAAAGAGGGCATCGTTGTTGATACAATGTGTATGTCATGGTAGAGAAGTCATTGATTGAGATAATAGGTGAACGATTGGTGATGGGTTTATGGAGTGTCCACATCATACGCTCAAAAAAAAAACACTTGAATGAACAATATATTCTACAAATGAGAAGAAATAACTTCTACATTCTTTCCAACATTCCTTGCACCCTCGAGATAACTACTACTTTATATTCACATATGAAATACAGCTTATGAATTATTACTCATAAAATATGAGTCAATATAAATAGACTCGAAATTAAACATCTCAATCCTAAAATCACATCATATAATTTGATGCACCCAAGACAACACCAAAAAAACCACTTGTTGCATAAATTCGGATACATGTTATCCCAATGACCCCTTATGTTTTAAAAAGGTTTCTCCTCCATAGATAGCTTAATTCTGCCTGTGGGCAAGTGCCACAGAAACGAAATGAACCCACACTATCATTCTTCTCTGAAAACACCATTTGCATCTATTCTGCTCAAAACGTTGTACAGTTGCAAATATAATACTACCAAGTCGACTGTCAGTTTATGTTGTATTGCATGGCTAGCCCAATGCCAATATCATCATGTGGATTGCTGCAACATTACAAGAAAAAACATACAAAAAAAGAGGAAGCTGCAGACAATCGGGTCTCCCATCAGTGTCAACATGGGTAATCCCTCTATTGATTGGCGCATTACAATCCTCTGTTTTCTGCAGCATGAGCCACAGAGGACAGTTGTGTGGCTACAAAAGTGGGTTTGTGCTCACCAGGCATAATCACAAGCACTGTCTCATTCTGCGGCTCAACATGAGAGCATGTGACCTCAGGCTTTACGGGGCCAGACTCCATAGACTCAAGGTTAGGCTGCTGGGTACTTTCCCTAAGATTGACATTAGCCAAACTACACCAGGTGCAGACGAGAATGAGCGATGCAAAGCCAACAATGGCAAGTATAGCGGCCACTACAGTGAAAAAATACAGAACTGGAGAGGCTGCTCCCAAATGTGAGTCATTGTATACCGCTGGATGAGAATAGTGCCTCACCCCTGTCAAAAGAATTCTCTCCTTCACATCCATCAGGAAGAAAAATCTCACCTAAGTACAGCAAATGAACCGAATAAACGCACCCTTAACATTCTCCGCACTCACTGTGCTGCTTCACAGAGAATTAAGGAGATTAAAAGGAAAAATTTTCTTCCGAATGAGAAATATTACACGCACCCTTATTTTTCCATCACTCTTCCACACACGCGGATAAATTTTCCTGTTACAAAGCAGAGCTTCTACTTTTTCTGGTGTAGATATTTATTTTGTGTGTGAGCAATGTATTTATGAGAGAAGAAAGAGCTGGAGCCCTAAATACCGAGAGCTAAGTCACAGGGTTTTTCAAGCAAAATTTAAATACGCGATGGGGACGCCCGTGATAAATTTAAATACGGGATGGGAACGCCCGGATTTGATAATTTATTCTTGGGAAAGGAAACCATAAAAGTTAGTAGATTGTTGCCATTGTGGATTCCATTTCATTCCATCCAAATTTAAATTTTAATTAATACGAATATGCACTTTGTCTCCTTTTTCTTCTTTTCTTTCTCTTTTTTTTCTATTTTTATTTTTTGGTTTTAATCTTTTGAACATTCAATTTCGATTAAAATAAAAAAATACATATATTTAATAGTACTATTAAAAATTATATATATATATATATATATATATATATATATATATATATTAACTAATATTAAATAAAATAATAGGTCTCTTATATTTCTAAAATCAAGGGTAAAGAAATAGAAAAAAATCTACAAATATCTTTGTTATATAAAATTGATAATATATTATTATTTTTTATAAAGTTATGATCTTAATTACTATAAAATTATGTAAATGTATTTTCAAAATTGTTAATATCAATGTTTTTATATCAATAGAGTATTTGTAATGTAAAGATGTTATGATATGATTTATGAGTATGTTAGATGTTTTGAGTCATTTTTAGGCTTAGCATTAATAAGTACGATGTTGAAATGGGATAGCAATCATGTAGTGTAGTATTGTGAGATGTTAATAAAAATAATCGACGTAAAATTGACATCTATTTAATTATTAGGTAATTTTTCTTCTTGCTGAAATCAACTGAAAAATAACGATATTTGGGCATTTGATACCTCATCCTTGCTACCCCGTCCCTCCCCCCCTCCCCATTTTTTTTATATATATATTTTTGAGACGAATATAATGATGCAACTAAATTAACTCCATTTATCAATAATATAAAATTTTACCAAATCACCTCATGATGTATGGGCCATTCTGGGTAAACTATTTGGGGAGTAAGATGTGATGAGAGGTCATGATCTTGAGAATGAACTCATTAGCCTAAGTCCTTGCCACTTTGACACCCTTCAGGGTTTCTTCACTAAGTTCAAGTCCTTGAGATTAAAGTTAAAATAATGTGCGATAAAGAAAGAAGATGACCAAATTATTCTTTCTATATACTCTAAACTAGGTTCTAAATATTCAGTCTGTCTCTGCTTTCCATACCACTAAAAGTGATTTGGGCCCTGCATGAAAAATGCCCTCTTTAGATGCTTTCATTGCTGACTTAACCAGAGAGAAAGATAAGTTGATATAGATGGGCACATTGAAGTCTAAAAAACCTCAATCCTAATTGCTAAAAATGGGAAAGAAAAGACTTCAAACAAAGAGAAGATGAAGAATAATAAGGATCAAGAGAAGAAGAAAGAATCAACCTTTACCAAAACCAACACTGAAGCCTCTTATTCTAATAACGAACCTAAGAAAAAGAAGGTTAAGTGTGCCTACTATAAGAAAAATGAGAATGATGAAATCAAGTGCATGAAGAATCAAATAGATCTCTTAAATCATATCCTAGAGAAGAACAACATAGGTGTTCCTAAGTCCATAAAGCATAATGCATCTACCCAATATTTTACTAAGGAAAAGGGCAAGGGGAAAGAGAAAGAAAAGGAAAAAGCTCTTGTAGCAGTTGCAGCTTCAACATCTTCATGAGTCATTGAATTGGGTGATTCTCACCACATGGATTCTTCACTAGTTGATTTTTCTTCTTTAGAACCTTGTAGCATGTCTTCTATCAGTTTGGGTGATGATACTTTTATACCCATTGCAGGGAGAGGGTATATTGAAATGGAAGGAGGAACATTCAATGATGTTCTAAGTTTCCCTTCTCTTTCAACCAATCTCCTGTTAGTGTAACAAATCACTCATATCAACAAAGTCATGAGGGTTAAGTTTTTACTAGATTCAATTATCATCAAGGAGTTGCATAGTGATTCCATAGTGGTAGTGGCTAGGATGGGTCACCAAGCTAGGTTATACAACTTCTCACATTTGCACCTAATTCTTCTTTGACAACAGTGTTGATTCATTCATATAGAGTTAGCAAATTATGCAATGAGTGGTTTGGCCACCTTAGCTACCACTACCTTGAACAACTTAGATAAAATGGCATGGTCATAAGATTTCTTTGAGTTCAATTCTCTAAGTGACTTTGTGAGGGTTTCTCTCTTGGAAGCATCTTGAAGCAAAATTAGACAAAGGCAAAGCTTGGAGGGCTTCACAAGCATTAGAGTTAGTACACAGTTATGTATGTGGGATCTTTTCTAGTCTATCTTTTACAAGGGCTAAGTATATTCTCACTTTCATTAATGATTTATCAAGGTATACATGGCTCTAATTTCTTAATCAAAAGTCTAAAGTGTTTGAATATTTTCAAGACTTCAATGCACTTGTTGATAAACAATTTGAGAAATCCATCAAGGTTCTTCGAACTGACAATGAAGGTGAATATATCAACATTAGATTTGAGAAGTTTTACACCACATAGGGGATTGATTTGCAGCAGACTGTTACTTACAGTCCTTCATAAAATGGAGTTATAGAATACAAGAACAAGTCCTTAAAAGAGATGGATAGTTATATGATTCACTCTAAGTCCTTGGCACCTCAGTATTGGGTTGAAGCTATTAATTTTGATTGTTATATTCAAAACAGGGTTCCTCATAAAGATTTGAAAGACACAACACCCTTTGAAGCTTGGCATAGAAGATAACCTAATGTTGAGCACCTTAGGGTTTTTGGATCCCCATCTATGGCACATATACTGAAGAAGATACACAAAGATATGAAGTCTCAGTTCAAGCCTTGCATATTTTTAGGTTATCTAGATGGTGTCAAAGGGTACTACCTTCTACATCCAACCACACATGATTTTTTCATAGAGAGAAGTGTCCACTTTCAGGAGAGTCCCAAAGATTCAACACTTGACACTTCTTCTCTTTTATTGGATTCACATAGACTTGATGATTATTCTTCCGACTCAGATCATCTAGAGTAAGTTCATGAGTCAAGGTCTTCTTCTTCTCTAGTTCTGATAGTAAGGGTAGATATGGGGAGTTTTCTACATCCACCTCTAGTCATTTTTTAGAGGATGAGGAGCCAACACTTGACACACCCACATTTGGGCCCCTTTGGGCCAGGCAGACACTTCAAATTGCATGCACTTAGGTAGGGGATCCAAAATATGATAGACATACTTGGGTAGATTATTAGAGTGGTTAGTATGCTTTCTTTGCTTTAGTTTTAGATCCATAAACATTCTAAGAGGCTTTAGACATACCTGAGTGGGATATGTTTATGCAAGAAGAATACTTTTCCTTGATCAAAAATCACACTTAGGATTTGATTTCAGTTCCTAAGGGAAGGAAAATGGTTTGATGTAGGTGGATATATCAGACCAAGTTTTCAATAGATGAATTAGCTGATAAGTATAAGGTGTGATTAGTCACTAAGGGTTTTTCATAGTTAACCAACATTGAGTACTCATATACCTTTGCACCTATTGCAAAGATGACTTCAATACAACTCACACTAGCTATAACCACAACAGATGATTGGGATGTGTACTAGATGGATGTGAGGAGTGCCTTTATTCATAGAGGCCTTGAGGAGTAGATCTACATAGAGCAATCACCTAAGTTTTTTTAGGATTCATCCTAAGTTTGTAGACTTAGAAAATCCATCTATGGCCTCAAACTAGCCCCTCAGGGTTAGTACACCAAGATGGATTCCTTCCTCTTTACTTTAGGTTTCACCAAGTATCATTCAAACCTTAATGTATACTTTTTATGGAAGGATTATTCCTTAATGATATTAGTCCTTTATGTTGATGATATTTTGATTACCAGGAGTTACTCATTATCTATTGTAGTGGTGAAGACAGATCTGACATGACAAACTTGGGTCTTTTACATTAATTACTTGGCATTAAGATTTCATAGTTTGATTTAGGGATTATACTTACACAACCCAAGTATGATCTCAATATTTTATCTTAGTTTCACATGGCTAATTGTAATCCATCTCTAAATCCCTTTCTATCAAGAGTGAAACTTGAGGCTAATTATTTTTCACCTTTGGTTGATTCCACTTAGTATCAACAGTTTGTTGGTAGCCTCATTTATTTGACTCATACTATGCCTAATATTTCATATGCAATAGGTATTATTTCAAGATTCATATGAGAGCCCCATGGGTTACCTAAAAAGTATCCAAGTGGATATTCCACTGCATTTAAGGCTCTTATAGATTTGGGATTTAGTATAGATTTGGCATAAAGGTTGACTTGGTTTATTTTATAGATTTAGATTGAGTTGGTGATACTTAAAATCGTAAGTCCACTTTAGGTTATAAATTTTCTCTAGGTTCTAGTCCTATCAATTGGTCTAGCAAGAAGGAAAATGATATTGCTATATCACCCATAGAGGCAGAGTATAAGGGAGATGTTAACACAACTACCAAAGCTATTTGGCTTAAGGGGATTCTATCTAACTTTAGCATTCCTTTTAAGTAACCTACCATCATTGTTTATGATAACCAAAGTACCATTTAGATATGAAGGAATCTAATTTAGAAATAGTAGAGCAAACACATTGAGGTTCACATGTATTTTATTTAGGAGCATTTTCATAGTTAGGTCATCGACTTGAGTTTTTTATAATCTTCAGAGTAGGTTGTAGATATATTTACCAGACTCTTAACTAAGAGAAAGTTCATTTATCTATGAGATTTTTTTAGGTTTTAGTTTACATCAACATCATCATCATCTTTGGGGGGGGGGGCTTCTAGCCTCTTCACTTCTTCTATGTCTCTCTTTTGGGATGGAATTTTTCCTATGAGTTTTCTCCTTTTCTCTACTTTATGAGAGATTGATTTGTATTGGGTACCTGATTATGCCTAGTTGTCAGGACCCATTTTGTTTTACACTACCCACCTAAGTTATGCTTATGTTGGGTGTTAGAGTAGGGGTTTTATTTTTTTCCATATTTATTTATCATGGGCTTTTACCCTCACTTGGATTTTTCCTAATTTTGTGGATAAGCTTACTTAGGTGTACTTGGAATTACATTTTTGAATGGATGAATAGGAAATAACTCCCTTGACTAGTTATTTTAGGTATGAGAGTTACTCTTCTATTATTGGCTCTCTAATCACCTTTCTTGGGGGAGTTACTCATGTACTCCTATTTATACATCTCTCTTGGTGAGCTATTGTTCTATGAAAGATTGGTTTTGGATCTTATCTTTTTTATGCAATATTATTGTGTATGTGATTTCTTTTTCTTTTAACTATTAAGCTGTGTACATGCTTGATTGAAGTCTATCACAAACTTGTGCATTCACTTGATCTAGAGATTGTGGCATCTACTATGAGGAGTTCACCATAGGTGTGATCACACTATCAAAATTAGCCAAGTCTACCTTAAAATCATACAATTTAAACAAAAACTCTTTAATTTGTTAGGGTGTGGAGCTAAAAGCTTCACCAAGGAGCAGACCTAAACAGTTTCGAGTCTACACAGACACCAGCATCGGTCAGGAGTGACCGACGTCGGTCAGTTGCAGTTGTAGAGGCACCGACGTCGGCAGTAGGGTCAGCCGGCAACGGTCACAGACAAGTGGCAGAAATTGACGTCGGTTACCTGCGTGTCTAGAAAGCTATTTCCGTGGACAGAAGCGAGTGTTTGCATGATAAGTTTGAGTTGTAGACTCAAGCTTGCGTCTCTATTATTAGCAATGTTATTTTTAGAGCCCTTGTTCAAGAGGCTTAACTATTTTTTGTAAGAGCATGCTCAAGTTTCCTAATTCTATATGTAGGAAAGATCTTCCTAGCTTAGTGAGTTGAATAGTATGAGTAGAACATTGTGAATGTTTGAAGGACAATACTGAGTTGGATCAATCCAGGTTGTTGGATTTGAGTGTACTTGAGAGAGAGCTCTTGAGGAATAGAGATATAGTGAGAGATCTTGTATACACCTAGGAGAGGTGTGGAAGAAAGAAGCTTTCTTCAATTGTATTCCTTTGTAAAGAGTTTTGTTAATACAAGTTTTCAGGGTGTTTTTTTGTATCTCTTGTTCTGTGCTTTTTATCATTCTAGTTACTTATCTATCTGATTTATTTCCGCGTTTATTGCTTTCACAAGTGTAATCCATTGTTGGTTGATCCCCAACAAGTGGTATCAGAGCTCAGGTTCACTAATAGGTGGTTTAGATCTGTGTAGTGTGTTTGGATTACAGGTTGCTCACAGGGGTTTCTACAGGGATTTCTATTTGAGTGGGAGAAGCAATGGCAGAAGAAAGTAAGTTGAGAATAGAAAATTTTAATGGCAAGAACTATCAACACTGGAGAATGCAGATAGAGGACTATCTGTATCAGAAAGATCTTTACTTACCGTTAGGTGGGATAGCAAAGAAGCCCAAGGACATGGAGGATGAAGAATGGGAAGTTCTTGACAAAAAGGCTTTGGGGTCTATAAGACTGAGTCTTGCATCCACTGTGATATCCAATTTGTCACAGGCTAAAACTACGGTAGAGTTAATGACTACGTTAGCAAATTTGTATGAAAAACTCTCAGCTTCTAATAAGGTATATTTAATGAAGCAATTATTTAATTTGCATATGCAAGAAGGTGGATCTGTTTCTAATCACCTGAATGATTTCCATGGTATTGTTAACCAATTAAGTTCAGTCAATATTGTATTTGAAGATGAAATAAAAGCTCTTTTAATATTATGTTCTTTGCCTGAAAGCTGGCATGGCTTGGTAATGGCAGTTTCTAATACTGCATCTGCTTCGAATATTTTGAAAGTAGAGGATGTTGTTAGTGTTATTTTGAATGAGGAAATTCCCAGGAAAAGCACAGAAGAGACATCTGGGAACGCTTTAAATCTTGAGAGCAGGGGAAGGCAAAAAGAAAAGAGCAAGAGGAGATCAAAATCTAAATCTAAGGGGAAAGGCAGATCTAAATCCAGAAATGGCAGGAAGCCACAATGCTGGAATTGTGGAAAGATGGGGCACATAAGCAGAGATTGTTGGTCAAAGCCTAAGGAGGACAACCAACACGAAGGAAAGGAAGAAGCCAAGATTGCAGGTATTGCACAGGATGCTTTAATTTTCTCTCTGCATAATAATATAGAATCTTGGGTATTAGATTCTGGTGCATCTTTCCATGCTACCCCTAACAGAGAATATTTCAGTGACTATATCCATGGAGATTTTGGAATAGTGTACTTAGGGGATGATGAGCCTTGTAAGATTACTGGCAAAGGTAAAGTGCAGTTGAAGATGCAGAATGGCAACACATGGGTGTTGAGAGATGTGATGCATGTTCCTAGTTTGAAGAGAAATTTGATTTCTGCTGGTAAGCTAGGTGATGAGGGTTGTACAGTAACTCTCATAGCAGATTCTTGGAAGGTGACCAAGGGTGCACTTGTTATGGCTAGAGGTAAGAGAGAAGGTACTCTCTATTTGTGTAATTGTGTTACTAACAAATCTCCTTCAGTTTTATCTACTTCAGATGTGGATGCTAAACTGTGGCACTCAAGGCTTGGCCACATGAGTGAGAAGGGGATGTCAATTCTTAAGTCTAAAGGTATGCTTTCAGATTTGAAAAGTATGGATCTAGAATTTTGTGAGCATTGTGTATTTGGAAAACAAAAAAGGGTTAGTTTTCTCAAGACTGGGTCTACTAAGAAAAGGCAGAAGTTGCAGCTTGTTCACACAGACGTGTGGGGACCAGCTCAGGTAGCCTCTATTGGTAGATCAGGGTACTATGTTACATTCATAGATGATGCTACAAGGAAGGTATGGATCTACTGTATTAAAAAGAAATCTGATGTTTTTGAGACCTTTAAGATTTGGAAGGCTATGGTTGAGAATGAAATAGGCAGAAGATTAAAGTGCTTGAGATCCGATAATGGCGGTGAGTTCTGCAGTCTTAAGTTTAACTGGTATTGTTACACTCACGAAATTCATAGGCAAAGGATGGTTCCAAGGACACCTCAGTAGAATGGTATTGCTAAAAGGATGAACAGAACTATCATGGAGCGTGCAAGATGTATGAGATTGCATGCAAGGTTGCCCTTAGAGTTTTGGGCAGAAGCAGTTGACACCGCAGTGTACCTGATTAACAGAGGACCCTCTACAGCTCTGGATGGTGGAATTCTAGAAGAGGCATGGACAGGTAAAAGGGTAGATCTCTCATATCTCAAAGTTTTGGGTTGTGAAGCCTTTGTGCACATAGATAAGGAAAATAGAAAGAAGCTTGATGCTAAGTCTATGAGGTGCACGTTTATTGGCTATGGCTCAGATGATTTTGGTTTCAAATTTTGGAATCTAGGAACTAACAAGGTAATTAGGAGCCGTGATGTTGTTTTCAATGAAAGAGTGATGTACAGTGATCAGATAAGGAAGCTGGATCAATCTAAGTAGAGCAATGGTGAATTGGACGAAGTTATGGTCCAAGATGAGCTCGCGGGAAAAAGAAATAATCACTTACAGGAAAACACAGAGACCGACATCGACAGGTTAGGAACCGGCGTCGGTAGGAAAGAAACCGGCGTCGGCCATACAAAGACCTACGTCGGCCATACAGGTACCGAGGTCGGTCAGTCAGAACCGACGTCGGCCAGTAACAGGTCTACAGATGACCGAGGTCAGTCACTATCAGAGAATTTGGGTGGACAGCGTGTTGTAGATGAGTCTCAGACACCCATCAGGAGGTCAGAAAGGGTGAGTAAGCCTCCAATTAGATATTCTCCTTCTTTATATTATTTATTGCTAACTGATGGTGGAGAACCAGAGAGTTTTGAAGAAGCAATACAGGTGGAGTCCAAGAGTGAGTGGGAGCGTGGCATGGTTGAGGAGTTGGAGTCCTTAAGAGAGAACCAAACATGGGATTTGGTTGAATTGCCAGCTGGTAAGAGAACACTTAAGAACAGATGGACCTACAGGTTGAAAGAAGGCGAGAATGGACAGATGAGATACAAGGCCAGATTAGTGGTAAAAGGATTTGCACAAAAGCCAGGTATTGACTTTGGTGAGATTTTTTCTCCAGTTGTTAAAATGACTTCAATAAGGGTTGTATTGTCTTTGGTTGCTTTTGAAGATTTGCATCTTGAGCAGCTAGATGTTAAGACAGCATTTCTTCATGGAGATTTGGATGAGGAAATTTATATGGAACAGCCAGAAGGATTCGAGGTCAAGGGTAAGGAGAAGTTTGTGTGCAGGTTGAAGAAAAGCTTGTATGGCCTCAAGCAAGCTCCTAGGCAATGGTACTTAAAATTTGACAGGTTTATGACTGAGCATGGCTACAGTAGGTGTCAATCAGACCATTGTGTGTATTTCAAGAGATTTGATAATGGTAGATATATTATTCTATTGTTGTATGTAGATGACATGCTGGTTGCAGGGTCTCACATGCAGGATATCTCAGAGCTTAAGGTGAAATTAGCTCAAACGTTTGCTATGAAGGATTTGGGAGCAGCAAAGAAAATCCTTGGCATGAGCATTAAGAGGGACAGGAAAAATCACAGGTTGATATTGTCTCAAGAGGATTATGTGGACAAGGTGTTCAAATGGTTCAATATGCAGGATGTTAAACCGGTAAGCACACCTTTGGCTGGACATTTTAAGTTAAGTAAAGAACAATGTCCTAATTCACATGATGAGGTAGAGTACATGAGTAAGGTTCCATATTCTTCCGCGGTAGGAAGTTTGATGTATGCAATGGTGTGTACTAGACCAGATATTGCCCAAGCAGTGGGAGTAGTAAGTAAGTATATGGCCAATCCAGGTAAGGAACATTGGAAAGCAGTTCAATGGATCCTTAGATATCTGAGAGGAACTAGCAGTAGGCACTTGTGCTATGGAGGTTTAGATACTTCTCTACATGGCTATGTAGATTCAGATATGGTAGGTGATTTGGATGGCAGAAGGAGCACTACAGGTTATGTTTTTACTGTAGGTGGAACGGTGGTTAGCTGGATATCTAAGTTGCAGAAGGTTGTTGCCTTGTCAACTACAGAAGCAGAGTATATTGCAGCCACATAAGCTAGCAAGGAGATGATATGGATGACACGGTTCATGGAAGAGCTTGGAAGGGAGCATGGGAGTTGTAGATTGTATAGTGACAGTCAGAGTGCAATCCATTTGGCTAAAAACTCAGCTTTTCACTCAAGAACCAAGCACATATAGCTAAGGTACCACTTCATACGGCAGGTATTGGAAGATGGTGAGTTGAAGCTGGAGAAGATCCATACAGACAAGAATCCTGTTGATATGCTAACTAAGCCGGTTACTAAGGAGAAGTTGAATCTTCATTCAACTTTTATTGGTCTTCATGATTGAGTTGAAGATGGAGGAGCTAGAAGATGTTGCTGTACAGGTACTGGTGCAGCTGGTTTATCTCCAAGTGGGAGATTGTTAGGGTGTGGAGCTAAAAGCTTCACCAAGGAGCAGACCTAAATAGTTTCGGGTCTACACAGACACCGGCATCGGTCAGGAGCGACTGACGTCGATCAGTTGCAGTTGTAGAGGCGTCGACGTCGGCAGTAGGGTTGGCCGGCGACGGTCACAGACAAGTGGCAGGAACCGACGTCGGTTACCTGCGTGTCCAGAAAGCTATTTCCGTGGACAGAAGCGAGTGTTTGCATGATAAGTTTGAGTTGTAGACTCAAGCTCTCATCTCTATTATTAGCAATGTTATTTTTAGAGCCCTTGTTCAAGAGGCTTAACTGTTTGTTGTAAGAGCATGCTCAAGTTTCCTAATTCTATATGTAGGAAAGATCTTCCTAGCTTAGTGAGTTGAATAGTATGAGTAGAACATTGTGAATGTTTGAAGGACAGTACTGAGTTGCATCAATCCAGGTTGTTGGATTTGAGTGTACTTGAGAGAAAGCTCTTGAGGAATAGAGATCTAGTGAGAGATCTTGTATACACCTAGGAGAGGTGTGGAAGAAAGAAGCTTTCTTCAATTGTATTCCTTTGTAAAGAGTTTTGTTAATACAAGTTTTTAGGGTGTTTTCTTGTATCTCTTGTTCTGTGCTTTTTATCATTCTAGTTACTTATCTATCTGATTTATTTCCACGTTTATTGCTTTCACAAGTGTAATCCATTGTTGGTTGATCCCCAACATAATTATATGCAACATAACTCACATTGGAGTTTGAGAGTGACATAGTTGTGAGATGTCATCATTTTCTATAACAGGAAGGTAAATTTTTCAATGGAAATCTTCTAAGCCATATCTTGCTAAGGATCAATCATCTTATCAACATGTCACTACACTTAAGATCCTATGAATGTGCTTCTCAATGTTTGATTTTTCCATGCTTGGAGTTGTTACATGATTATGTCCCTTGCGCTACTAGACTCTTATAATTTTTGTATCCATTTCCTTGGACATTATGGCCTAATTATCTAGGGTTATCTTGGCTTTGATTTCCATAAAAAAAACTAGGTTGGGAAATTGCCTAGACTGTGTGGATATTTTAATTCCAGTCAAGCATATTTTTAGCCACTTGAGTTGCTTGGACCGTAGTAACATGCAAAATCTACTTATATTTTGTAACTCAAATAGTGCCTCAATCTCTACTTTGATGGATTGGACCTATGCCTATATGTTTCAAACCTTATGGATGGAATGCTAATCATGTGTAAGATATGTAATATGTCATAAAAACTATTGTTGGTTGGAAAGAATCTAGTTTAAAACTTGTACACACAACCCTAGATAGGCATCCTCAATGATCAAGTTTGC
This sequence comes from Torreya grandis, assembly GCA_037957365.1. Taxonomy (NCBI): domain Eukaryota; kingdom Viridiplantae; phylum Streptophyta; class Pinopsida; order Cupressales; family Taxaceae; genus Torreya; species Torreya grandis. Next base: position 53,405 of record JARHVA010003326.1, on the reverse strand, counting down.
ATTGTGAATTTGTTACCTCAACTCTATATTTTGCTTTTGTAATTTTTACACCTCATTCTCTAAGGATACAACTTTCTATGAGATTAATTATTAAAATTCAGCTACTACTTCTACCTATTTATCCAATGGTAACTAGGAAATGTCTAAATATGCCTCAATGGTAGGTGGGGCAAGTGCCAAGGTTGTAGCTGATTGTAGACACTAGAAAATTGCACACAAGTAATTCTAGATGTCTAAATTCCTTGGGCCCACCTTAGGGACCACCTAAACCTTCCTGAACGTTAACCCAACCCTCTTAACCTAAATAATTCACTATTCACCTATCGTTATTCACATAGTACTATTCTAAGTCATTATTCAAAAGTACCATTCCAAGCCATTACACAAAATAACTATTCACAAGTACTATCCATGGTCACTATTCATGATGACATGGCAAGTCACTATTCATGGTGACATGGTAGGTGACTTAGTAGTGATATGGTAAGTGACATGGCTTGGAAGTGAGGTGGCTTGAAGTGGGACACCATACCCCACTTGGGACCATTTCCTAGAGTGCTTAATAACCTCATTAAGCATCATCGGGTCTACCCTCCAAATTATGGCATATTTTTCCTCATGGGTCCATTAAAATCATGTGTTTTTGTCCTCATGCATGACAATGGTGTCCAAAGTTGAGTTCTCACTTGTTTAAGTTCTTTATAAAGGATAAAATGGGCATTATCTCCACCCATTTTTGACTCATTAGCAAGGGGGAGACACACTAACCATGTGGGAATCCCACCACCCTTATCTATTGACTCCTTACCCACCCATAGGGAAAATGGTGCCAAAGTTTTTGGGACACCTTGTTAAATGCTTAAGAAAAGACAAATTAGCTTGGTGGAAAGTATCTTGGACTCATATGGGTATATGGGCATTATCTCCACTACATTTAAACACATTTGCAAGGTGGGAGACACACTACCTTCAATGGGAGACACACTTATGAAGTGGGTATCCCACCTTCCTTGTATTTCATGAACACTTATCCATCCATTTGGAAAAATGGTGCCACATTTCTTATTTCATCACTATTTCAACCTTTGTCATCTTTCATGGCATGATATGCTATAAATATGACCCCACCTTTCATGGAGGGGAGGTTAGAAAATTTAGGGAGAAGAATTTATCTTCCAAGTTGGTCACTTGTCAAGGAGGTCAATGATCTTGGAGGAGAAGAGCTTAAAGTAGCCAGAATCTACTAAAATTTCAAGCCATCTTTAATATCATCAACCATCTTCAAGTATGAGGTAATATTGTCAATTTTGTAATTTAAATTTCTTCACCCTTTGACATCTTCTTTATTGAACTCTAAACAACAACCCCTAGGCCTTCTTCTTTTCTTGGCCTGTAAACCACAACCCCTTGACCTTTTTCTTTTCTTGACCTCTAAACCTTTACCTTTTAACCTCTTCATTTCTTACCTCTTGACCTCTTCATTTCTTGTCTTCTTGACCTCTTAGCATCTTGACCATTTACCTCTATGAACTTGACCATTTACCTTTACCATTTACCAACTTGACCATTTACCTCTACCATTTACCTTTACCCTTCACCTTATTTACCATTTATATTTACCATTTACCTTCTTGACTATCTACCATTTACCATTCACCTTCTTGAACATCTTCAACATCTTGACCAGCTACCATTTACCATATTTCTTAGCATTTTAGCATTCAACTTAATGTTATCTTGTTAGAACATTAACATTTATTTATAAAGTATTTAGTTCTTTAGATCTAATAATTTAATTTATGTAATTCTACCTTTATTATCAATCTTTCTTTCATCAAATATTAACTTATCTTAACGGTGGATTGACAACCTCCAAGCAAGCTCACACTTCTTGGATCTAGATTGCTAGGCAATCCACCCATCTATCTAAATAACAAGCCCCTTTGTTAGTGATATATTAGTTTTAGGTTATCCTCCCAAGCCAAAGAGAGCTCTTCACAACCATCTGGACTTCAACAAGTGCATGATCAAACAAGTATTTCTACCACACCCTTATTAAATAGTTTCTTATCTTCAAAACTAAGAAAAAACATGAAATTGATATAAACATTTTGGCATGCCTGGTGGGACCCTATAGTTTTCTTGGGTTCATAATGGTTTAGGAAATTTAGTTGCATTAGTGAAAGACTCATTCATTTCATTTCTTTCATTTGTGAAACTAAAACATTCTTTCTTTCCTTTCTTCATTAAAAATCATGATTTTTAATTTCTTCCAAAGAAAGTTCTTGTCTTCTTTGCATTTTTAGAAAAGGGTAAAATTGTCATTTTCCTTCATTTCTAAAATCAAAATAAAGTATTCATCCTAGGACTAGGCTTTGTATCATCATCTTACATTTAGGTGAATCTTAGTTATTTTGTATTCATTTGAAAAGACACCAAAATTTTCATTTGGATTAAAATTAAATTTGCATCCATGGTTTGCTTATATGGATTAGTGTTCATATAGCTAACTTAAAGGCAAAGGTAATCAATCATAATTTCACTTATGTTACACAAACTAAACCACTTTCACAATCAAACATCTAAACATACCCTAAGACAAGGCTTGACTTGGATTTCATCACCCAGTAGATCACCTTACCTTACTTGAGAATCCTACTTGGACTTCACTACCAAAGAGAGATCCCACTCAGTTCTCTGGCTTAGTATAAACCCTAGATAAATAGAATATTGGCTAAGCACCTGACTTTGTTGTGGGATCATGAAGTGAGGGGGACAAGCCCCAAGTACCAAGCCATATACCTGATCCAGTACATACTATTTTAAGCACCATAAACTTAACCCAAAACCATCCTTAGCTTGCCTATCTAGTACCTAATCTACAAGCCAAATTCCCTCACACATTCTAACTAAGGCATAAGCCAAAAATGATCTAAAAAAAAACCCTAAAATTAAACACACTTATAGTGTATGATTAGATTGCTTTGAGTTCTTTTATTTTGATTTTTCTTTGTTTGAGATGTGAGTTTCATCATTATATTTCCTATTTCCTCTCATGGTCTTTACTAGAAAACAACCGAGGAGCCAAACCAACCAAGAATCATTACCTTCTTCCTCCTCCTCCTTTATGGAGTAACTTTTGATGTTGAGGATTCCCCTTACTTTTCTCCCCCACCTACCAGGACTCAAATTGTTGTAGAGGATGATTAATATTTCACTACCTTCCTCGATAACAACCCTGTAACTCTTTAAAATTACCTAAAAACCTTAGCTCATTGTACCTCTACTATTTTTGTTCCTCCTACAGATCTAAATTTTGGTATGCCTTCTCATATTATGGTTGGTGTTACCTCTACCCAACCTTTGATCACCCAAGTATCATCTTCCATCAATAACCCATCCACTACCACCACCCAAACCCAATCCAACATCCCAACCAATAGTCAAACACCTATTATCCCAACCAATAGCTCCAACATAGTATAGACTTTACCTCTTGTTACCTATACCCCTTACACCATCTTAGTGTCTTCCACGCCCATTTATACCATTACCCTTAGCTCAACCAACCCATCAATTTCTACTTCACTTCAAAGTTTGTTGCTTTCCATACCTTCTACCCTTCTACCCATTAGTAGAAGGGTCACCACCCAACCTCAAATTACCACTTCAACCATACCCCCAAATCAACCCACCTCCATCCCTCAACAAACACACATGACCTCCTATCAATATGTTCTTAATCCACAAGGATATATAGCACCTTCTACCCAATATTTTGTGCCCACATACCAATATGTGGTGTCATCCTAACCTTCAATGACCACATACCAATATGTGGCATCTTGTCAACCTCCCACCTCTTATCTATAGATCGTATCCACTCAACCTCAACCAAACCTACCACCCAATTATGGAGATCTCACACCTCAAATATATTTAGTTAAAATGTTGATGGATAAAATATCCAATCTTGAATCATCCATTTTGGGGGCTCATAACCTTTTATCTTATGATCAAATCTACAATGAACCCATTCACCCATCCGTTCTTGTCTAACCTTATCCTCCTTAATGGGAAATACCTAGATTTTACAAGTTCCAAGGCAAGCAAGATCCCCAACAACATTTGAGAGAATTTTGTCATTCTTGTAATTTGATTGCATATGATGATGCTCTCCTCCTTCGCACCTTCCCCATGTCTTTATCAAGACCAACCCTTGATTGGTATAATGCCCTTACTAAGCACTCCATCTTTTCATTTAGACAACTCACACAAATATTTTTAGAGCATTTATCAATAAATATATCTAAAAAGGTTTCCATTACTAACCTCTATTCTATTAGGCAATTTGATGATGAATCACTTGTTGATTTTGTAGCTAGATGAAGAGGTCTCATCAACCAAATTTATTTCTCATTACCCCAACCTGAACTTATTGAACTCTTCTCTTAAGGTTGTGCCAAACATATTGCTCCCACTCTTCAAGTTCAAAATGTTAGAATCTTTGATGAGGCATTCACCATAACATGTAAGCTTGAAAACTAAGAAATCAACAAGGGGAAACTAAAATTGTGGAACAATAATTCTAGCTTTAAACCCAATGAACCTTCCTCCACCAAAACCACTAATCAACCCAACACTAGAACAAAATCATTAGAAAACTTAGTTATCTTGAAAAATACTCCACCACTGACTGTCAACCAAGCCCATCAAACCAATTCTTTCAACCCTTCCCACCAACAAAATCGAAACCAAAATTGAGTTCTTCTAAAATAATACACTCCCATAGGGGAATCTTATGCCTCCATTTTGGATAAATTTCTCAAAGCTAACATCATCCAACTTCCACCTATCAAAGCACCCCAATAATTTGATGCTTCTTTCCTTATACTTAGATGGTACAATGAGAATGACCATTGTGCCTTTCACCAAGTTATTAGACATGACATAAGTAGATGCAATACCTTAAAAAGTCTTATCTAAAGCTTAATTGATAGTGGAGAACTGGCATTTGATAATTCCAATGCACCTCCTAATCAGTCCCTTGACATCTTCCACAAACCTTTTCCCAACCATGTTCCTTCTACCCATCACCATGATGACAAACCTGAATCATCTCACTCTCATGAGGTACATACTATCAATGTTATTATTGATAAACCTATTATTTAAAAAACATCTACCTTAACTACCTCTTCTTTGACCCCACTTATTGAAGTGATGGAATCTTCCTCTATTCCTTTAGACAACCAAAAAAAGGAAGAAACCTCCTCTCTTTCAATTGATGAAACCTTTAACCTACCCACCTTTCCTTTGATAGAAGTACTAAAGGAGGCAACCATTGATTCAACTACACCTTCCTCCACTCCACTTATTGAAGTGGTGGAATCACCACCCATTCTTTTGGACATCTAGAAAAAGGAATCAACCACCTCCTTATTTTCACTTAACACCATCACACCTTCCTTACCTATCATGGAACCAATCACTCCCTCTTTGGAAACCACTCCAAAATAAGAAATCATCTCCTCTATTCTTTTCATAGAGACACCATCTTCCTAAGCTGTAGAACCTTCTACCTAAGACAAAGGGGAAAAAACTATTCCTGCACCTCAACCTATGGGCTTAATCTTTAAAACCAATGATAAAAAAATCAAACCCATTCCCAAACCTTTTTCTAGATTAGTCCAAATCCTAGAGTTCACTTCTCAACCCAATCTCGATAGATCCACTTTTTGGCATCATCTTAGGCTCCCCTATCAAAACAAATAAACGTCACTTGATTCCACCCTCAAACCTATCAGTACCTCAACCCCATCCTTAAATTATACTTCATCTACAACTATAGGATAACCCTCCAAACCACTTCCATCTAAAACTATCAAATCCCATGACTCCTCTATAACTAAACCTATCAAAAACCTAGGTATACTCCCTACACTCAGCCTTGCTCACCCATATTTGAATTTAGACTTAACCCCATCTATTAAACCAAAGAAACCCTCAACCAAACCAAATAATAAGTTAAATCCACCTAAAATCCCACCTAAAACTAGACCCATACCACCACCTTCCCATTTACCTTTTATCTGAGTGTCTCATCCCTCTACTATGCCTATCACATATTCCTCATCTACTAAACCTTATCCTTTCACCCTACCTTCACCTACCTCTATCATATCATCAAACTCACCATCATCCTTAACTAACCTATCTACCTCTACCTTCCCACCTATCACCAAAACTTCACCCTCCATCTCTAAATCATCCACCTCCAAACCAAGCATAACCAAACAATCCCAACTAAAACCACCTGCCAAAACCATTCCACCACCTACAACTTCTAAGGTGAAGCCTACTCCTAAGAAGGCTCCCACTCTTAAATCCAAAAACCTATCACCTCCAACACCTTTGCTTGAATCCTGTTTGACCATTCTATAAAGGTTATTGCAAACCTCCTCCTTTAGCCTACCACCCATCAAACCCTCTGAACCTTCATGCCAAAAACCATCATGGTTCAAGGAGAACTTGATTTTCTTATACCATAGGACATCAAGACATGATACAGAGAACTTCAAATCTCTCCAAACACTTATCTATAACCTATGAGATGAGGATGATCTATTATCTGATGAACCTCCTTTGAGCCCATTACCAACCCAACCACCAATACAACCTACCCAACAATTACATTCTCCATTCTCACCCAAAAGTGAGGAAAAATTGAAGAAGCAATCTAAACCAATACTTTCTCTTATCCATACCATCTATATGGTTACCTAGTCATGAGTCCAACAAAAGGATAAGGGAAAACCAAAAGTGTCCATACATGGACATACCCTTCCACCCCTCAACCATCCAACCAAACCCAAACACATTCACCTTCACCATTACCAAAACCCAAAGTATTTATTTTGGATGCATCTCTTTTCAAACCTTTTGAATCTATTCAATGTGTAGTGTTAAAATAACTTCACCAAACTCTGGTGAAGATGAGCTTATTAAATTAATCAACACCTCACCTCCTGACCAACAAACACTGATAGAGATACTACAATCCATAGAGGTTTAAAATGAAGATCCTCAACCCCTTGTAGTGTTTTTCAAATCCCTTCAACTTTCCACCCTTATCAATTTTAAAGATTCAAAAATATCTTATGTTCATCTTGAAGATCCTAATCCTCCCCTCTTCATTATAGCATACATTAAGCAAAACCACAACAAAAGGGTAATGATTGATGGAGGAACTAGTATCAACATTATCTCCTCCCATGCCTATGACCAAATTCAACTACCTAAGAACATCATGTTTGAGACTAAAATATTACTTCACTCTTTTAATGATATTATGGCCACCACCTTGGGAATAATTATTTTCCATATCCATTTGGGACCTCACACCATTCTGGAGCTCTTTTATGTGGTAGAGGGTGAGTTCTAATACACAATATTGCTAGGACACCCTTGGATTTGTGTCATGAGTTTTATCTCATCCACCTTGCATCAATGTGTCATATTTGAACATGAAGGTCATGTTATCACCATACAAGCTGACCCTAGTCCTTTTACATCCTACAATATGACATATTAGCCTAATGTCATTCTCCTTCTTCACTCATCTACCTCACAACCAAATACTATCAACACTACCTCACCACTAACCAAAACCCATAACACTTCCACCCCTAACATTGATGAAGCCTCAACTAACTCATCTATCCCTTCATCTTAGATTCTCACTAAGAATCCCTTGGTACACATGTTTCAACGTCTCTCCCTTGGGGAGTATCACCTTCTAGCCTTGGATGATTTCCCTACTCTTAAATAATATGGGAACCTCAAACCTAACCCTTCCTATGACCCTAACATCATAACCATCATCCCATTTGAGCTCCCCAACCATAAAATGAATTTCAACTATGGGGAACTCGATCGATCACTTCTTGCTCCCACCACTACCTCTCCTATCCAACCATTTATCACTGACTTTTCCTATCTTGGAAAACTAAAATTCACTAAATTATACCTTCAAAAGTGTTCCTAGAAAGGATTTATCCTTGTATTTTATAAATAGGGACCTCATGAGTTACCCAACATCAAAACCCAAAAACCTCATGAGTCATTTAGCCTTGGGTTTGTACCACCAGAAGAACCAACCCATTCACCTAAACCCATCACCACCATTGATAAGGATATACCATCCTCACTAATCCCATATCTTTTGAGGTCTAAATATTTTGAAATCATCCCTCCTAACTTTTTTTTAGTTAGTATTGTTATTTTGGGCCCTCTGACCTATCAAAAGGATGGCCAACTCTTATTCATCCTGAAATGGTAGAAAATGATTCTCCTACCATCAACACCATCCAACATTAGAACAATGATTTAATTATTACCTACCTTGGTACTAGGGTTTATTCTATCCATAAATCCCTTCCTCTTGAGAACCAAACCATGTTGATCAAATCCACTATTGATGTCAACTTGGGTACTCAAGATAAACCCCACATTGTCAAAATAGGGCAATCTTTGAATTCCACGAAACAAAAAGATTACCCTTATTTACTTCATGACCAAAGCATAGAATTTACTTGGTCCTATAAAAATATGCTTGGAATTGATCCTTATATTTCCATCCATAACATTATCACTCATCTTGATGCTAATCTTGTTTGGCAAAAACCTTATAGGATGCACCCTCGCATCGCCCTTCTAGTCAAAGAAGAGATTCAATGCCTCTTATCTATCAATTTCATGGAACATATTGACTATCCCAAATGTTTTTCTAACATCATTCCTATTACCAAAACCTATAAGGGGATTTCACCTTTGTATCAAATTTCATGACCTCAACCTAGCTTGTCCAAAGGATTACTTCCCTTTGCCTAGCATTGACCAACTTGTTGATCTTACAATTGGCCATGAGATGTTATCTCTCATGGATGGTTTCTTGGGATATAATCAGATCTTAAATTCTCCCAAAGATCAGCACAAGACTTCTTTCATTACCCCATGGGGAACCTTTTCCTATAGGGTCATGCCATTTGGTTTGAAAAATGTTGGACTAGCCTACTAGCATATGATGACCTACATATTCCATGATCTCATCCATACCATCATAGAAGACTATGTTGATGATATATTAGGAAAATCCAAATCTTAAAAAGATCATAAAAAATATCTTGAAATTATCTTCAAGTGCCTAATCCATTTCCATGTTTGACTTAACCCCAAAAAATGTGTTTTTGGGGTCCTTTCAGGAAAACTTCTTGGCTTTATCATCTCTCTTCAAGGAATCGAAGTAGATCCTAAAAAATTCAAATCAATTCTTGAAATGCCACCTCCAATCCACCTTAAGCAACTATATAGCCTATAGGGGATGCTTTAATCCATCCATCACTTCATCTCTCAATTATCAGATATATGTCAACCCTTTCACAACCTTCTTAGGAAAGATACCTCTTTTAACTGGACCAAGGATTGCCAACAAGCCTTCAATTCACTCAAAGAATATCTCCTTTCTCCACCCATTATTATCCCTCCTAAAGAGGATTAACCATTCTACCTTTACATATATACCATTGACCATTCCCTAGGGGCAGTGCTCACTCACCATGATGAATAAAACAAAGAATAAGCTATCTACTATAGAAGTAAAATACTTATAGAGTACAAGATTCAGTACACTCATACTAAGAAAATTTGCCTCACCTTAGTATTTATGGCTTCCAAACTATGTAATTACCTTCTCAATCATAAAACCTTTGTCATCACTAACACCGACCCACTCAAGTATATGCACTCTAAAACATACCAAAACTAGTGTATGTCTAAGTGGCTCATGCTCCTAGCTGAGTTTGACCTTGAGTTCCTCCTAGTAGAAGTTGATTAAAGGACAATTCATTGATAACCAATTATATGATGCTCCTTTACTAGACAACCAACCACTTCTTGCATTTTTAGATGAATCCATCACTACTCTTTCCCAAGAGGACATAACATACCAAATGACTTTTTTCTTCGATGGCTCAAAGTGCCAACAAGGTGGGGTTGCTATTATTATTCTCATTCCCTTCAATGGTGAACCCATTCCTCTTTATTTCAAGTGTACCAACAATATGGATGAGTATGAAGCCCTAATCATTAGTCTCCAAACCAATCAAGCCTTGGGAATTAAGACAATCAATGTCCTAGGTGATTCCCAACTCATAGTCAACTAGGTCAATGGATCCTATCAATGTAATAATGATGTCTTTTAAAAGTAAAAATAGCTAGTTGATGTACTCTTAACATCATTTGATCATTACCATATCCAATTTGTTCCCTAATTTACTAATAAATTCAATGATACAATGGCTTCCCTTGCTTCCCAGATCCCTTCTCAGCCCTCCAATTCTAAAATATTTGTCACCATTCATTAGTTTACAACACCCTCTTATAACCAATATGACCACCCTACAATTTTTAGTGTGGAGGAATCCCCATCAGACATTTGGTATAAATGAAACTTTGACTACCTCAACCTCAACATCATTCCTCCCAACCTCTCTACGAATGACCACATAGCCTTTATTCAAAGTACCTCTCATTATACCCTACTAGGGGGAATCCTTTACAAACATGGTTTTGGTCTCCTTCTCCATTGCCTATGTAGTCATGAAACTTCCCATGATATCAAGGAAATGCATGATGGGATCTATGGGGGACACTTTAGTGTTTTAGCTATCACTAAACATATCCTTTGCCTTGGCTACTATTGGCCCATGCTCAACCAAGACTATTGTGATTATGTAAAGAAGTGTGTTAAATGTCAATAACATGCTAATCTACATCACAAACTGACTAATGGCCTCTAAGTATCCAAGGAATTTTGGCCTTTCTCATAATGGGGACTTGATCTCATTGGGGAAATCAATCCTCATTCTTCATAGTGGCATAGCTCCATCATCATGACCACTGAATATTTCACCAAGTGGGTGGAGGCTATTCCTCTCATCACAACCAAATCCAATAAGATAGTCAACTTCATCAATCACTATATCATCTATCGCTTTAGTGTTCCCCATAAGATCATCACTGATAATGGCAAATATTTCAAGAACAATCAAGTCCAAGGTCTTTGCAATGCATTTGGCATCAAGTTAATATTTTTCTCACCTTACCATCCACAAACAAATGGATAGGTAGAAGCCTCTAAAAAAACCCTCAATAAAATGCTAACCAAAGTAGTTAGTTCTTCAGGTCAAGATTGACATTTACACATCCCCTTCACTTTATGGGCCTATCACACTAGCATTCAAACCTCTATGGGTGCTACCCATTTCTCTCTAGTCTTCAGAGTAGAGGTAGTCTTTCCTCTTGAAGTTTATATTCCCTCTCTTTACATATCCTTATGAGACATCATTTTTGAAAGAGACTATCATCAAGAATGTCTAGCATGACTAAAACTCCTTGACGAACATTGCCTCACAACACTTAACCATCTTCATGTCTATCAATAATGAATAAAGCACACTTATAAAAAGTACCTCAAAGAATGAGACTTCAATATCAGAGACCTCATCCTAAAGGAAAACCAACATGTGACCAATATGGAGAAAAGAGAAGAGGAAAGTTTGCTTTCAATTAGCTTAGACCCTTCATCATAACCCATAAGTACATATCAGAAGCATATCATTTGTCCTCTCTCAAAGGCAAACTAGAACTTGAGCCTCTCAATGCTTCGTATTTGCATGCATCCTTCAGTTAAAGAAGGATCAAGCTCACCTTTTTATTTAACTTAATCTCATCCCTTGGTTTACAAGATTTTCACCTTCACCCATCTTCCTCTTCTTTTGAGGATAATTGATTACAACATAGAACCATGTGATTAACCATCACGGTCATAGCCTAATCCTAAATATGGGAACCATGGCCCTACCCATAGCATGGTTCTCATAGATACTTTTTGTCTCTAACAAGATGGAATACCATGGTCATTGTCTCTCAAAACCACACATTTTCACATATCATTAACCTTCTTATGTTAAAGTTTTGCCCTCATAAAGGTAAACCTCTAAGCTTAATTAGACTTATCCATGTCTAAAACTTAGATCAAAAATAATTTGGGATACCAAAATATTATTTGGGTCAATATCTTTAGCATTGTAGACTACTCCCTTGAAGGATAATTTCCCAAATACAAAATAAAAATTGCTTGAACTAAAGGTAGACTACCCCCTTGAAGGACAACTATCAAAAACATTAAACAAAGCATATAAACTTAGACCACTCCCATGAGGGATGGCTAAGTCAACTTTGTCAAAATTAGAGAAATTTCTTGGAAACTTCCTGCATCGATCAGATTCCCATATACAATAATAAAGCAAAAGACCCACTACCATAATAAAAACAAAATTTAAATAATCTTGAAAGCTAAAATCGACTCTCCAAAAACATCATAAGGTGGAAGCCATAATTAGCTTTCACATGTAGACTTCGTATATCAATTAGTCTACACCTAACATATGACATGGACTTATCTATTATCATTCTTAGGTCACCTATAGAAGGGGAAAACTAACCCACATAAGGTTACCATGCATATCACCCATTTCCCTTCACACCACCTATCTCCCATCTTCCCTTTATACTATATATAAATCAAGGGATTTATAGCTTACTTTCCACATTATGATCAATAAATATTTTTTATCAACCAACGCATGCTAATGTGAAGCATTCAAAAGGTTTATGTTCCTTCAGCCAATCCAACTTTGGGCTTTGTTTTGTCCTTGTCAGCAAATAGGCATTATACCTCATTTCTTATTCTCTCATCATTGAGTCATGTATTTTATTATACCTATGTCTCACGCTGTTTCATGTCTTTTCCCACATCTAGTATGGTCATCTAACCTACTTATGTGCTACCACTATCATCCATCAAAGCATCAACATCATAACCTTAAACATGAACAACATTAGAAAAACATTAACATCAAACCCCTATATATGATCAATAAAATCACATCAACCCACCTTTTGGAGATACCTTTCTCCACAACCTCAACCTACCTTTAGTGCACACCATTCTATGTAAACCTTTAACCAAACCAAACCATGTGGTCCATCAAATTGGGACAACCCATTTGAACACCACTAAACTCCTCTTGTTGAACTACATTGGCTTGATGTCCATAGACTATGTAGGTGTTGCTTAACTTCTAAGGGAAACTCAGCCACTAAAAACTAATTACAATCCCTTTTTTATTCTCACTAATTTCCATTTCTAATAGTGCCCTCTTGCTCAGGGTGTCATATATCAAGGAAAATTTGAATATTTCTCAGCATCCTTATGTTTTAACATCATTTAATACTTCTTTGTTTTTACCCCATTTTTGGGAGAACTACATTGGCCTAAGATCTTTTTAGACTATGTAGAAAACACTCAGTTACTAAAGTCAGTTCAACTGCATCCCTTATTTTATTTTCCCTTCTCACTTAAAAATATCCTCCTCCACTTCTCTACATATCTCTTTAGCATCTCCCTTCCTCCAACTTGTCATTCTCTTTTAATCACTTTTCCAGCTTGTCAATCTCTTTTAAAATAAATATTGACAACATTCCTTATCTACCTCTTTTATCTCCTATAAATCCACCATCTACTCTACTTTGTTGGCCTCCCCATCACATTTAATTGCATTTCTTATACTTACTTCATTTATAACTCTCCTGACCACTTTTTATATTTTGTGTCCTTCTTTCCACTTATTACCAACCTAGCCCTCTATCTCCTTTCTCCATCCTCACCATTTCCTCTTTCCCTTGGAAATTTTTCATACCCTCTTTATCACTCTCTTTTCATTCCAATTCTTGGTTTTTGTTTTCATCTTTCCTATCTTTTACATCTTGCATGCTTTCTATTTCTTCTAGCATCCCATTTTTTCTTATGTGTGCCACCATTTTATTTTGATTTGTCATTCTTCCCACCTTTCCCATTTTACATTCTTCTTGTTTGTTTATTTTCATCCTTTCATCCTTTTTGTCTTCTTTTTTCCTTCATAACTAGCTTCTAACTAGGTATTTATCCTTTAAGAAGCCTTCCATAATTTCCCTTTTCTTCTTATCTATTCCAGCATTTTGCATTTTGCATTCCCCTTTTCCTCTTCCCATCTATATCCACACTTATCTTTTACATCTATGTGAGTGTCCATGATTTATATCCTTGCCAACCCCCTTACTTCTTCCTTCCTTTTTTTTTCTTATCATCCCTAATCTTCATCTCTTATTTTCATCTCATTCTCTTTCATTGTGTTTCTCTATTACTTCGATTATTCCCTTTCCTCTCATCCATTTTCCATTTTCTCTCCCCTATTTCTTCACCACCTCACCACTTTTTAGCTTTTCAATCTCTTCTAATCACCCATTCAACTTGTCAATCTCTTCTAATAAGTTGATTGATGTCTACCTTATCTCTTCACCTTCTTGTCCACCCATCCTTTGCTTACCTTCATTTTTCTTAACCCCTTTCCCATCTTCAATCCCATTATTATCTCCAACACCACCATATGATTTGCTTTATTATTCTTCTCCTTTCCTATCATCATTTTCTAATCCATGCTTACTTGGTTACGATACCATCTGCTTCTTCACTCTCTTGTCATCCTTTTTGTGTCCTCATTCTGATCCTTTTTCCTCATGTTTCCTTGTCTTCTATGTGTTTCCTTTTTTTTCATTTTCCTCACCAAATTGTTTTCTCCTTGGTCTCTTTTAGACCTCTTTTCAATTATTTCATGGCTTATTTCTAATCCTCCCCTTCCCCTTTATGTTTTCTACCCTTTTCTCATATTCCTTTTTAATTCCCAAATCTATTATTTTTAGTACATTCCTCACACCCCCATCTTATATCATTTATTTTTCTTCTCATTTCTTCATTTAATTTCATTTTTTTGGTCATCCTTGATGACATTCCTTGTGCTTCATGATATATTTTTTTCTTCCATATCCATGTCTGGATTCTTCCATCCTCATCCAAATTCATCTTTATCTATGAAATCACTATCTTATCACTCCTAATTCATCCATCTCCTTATCCACCTTAACATCATCCCTTGTTGGATTCCCTCATTTTTTTCTCGTTTAAAAATTTAGCTCCTCACTCATTAGAGTGTGGTCACTAGTTTGTATTGCTTCTACATACATATTCATGTCTACTTCCTCATGTCCTCCACTCTCTTGATTTAATACTCAAAATCTTGTCAGGTTTGCTACTTAAAGTACATTCACTTATTCCTTTGATGTATATATACATTGTGCATGGGTCCTTTTTTAATCTTCTCCCTCTCTAACTACTTCCTTCACACTACCTATCACCCATTTTGAGCTTATTTGACATAATATGATCAAAACACCTTTTTTTATCAATCAATGTTTGCTAATGTGATTCATTCACAAGGTTTATGTTCCTTACACTGATCTAACCTCTAGTTTTATTTTATCCTTACCAAAATGAAGATGCACCATGTCTTTTTTCTTATCCTCTCATCATTGGTTCATGTAGACATATGTCTCTTGACTCTTATCTCTATTACACATCTAATTTGATTCTAGCTTAATTTATGTTCTTCCAATCATGCATCATAACCATAATGACATCTATGTAACACAAATCAACCAAACATTATATCGCATCCAACTCAACGTTGGTCATTTTGACCTGAACTATCATATATTGTTATGATGACCTTACCTTGGTCTTTTTGACTGCACCAACCAATATTTCCATGTTGAACTTTTGAATTTGCACCACCTCATGTATAACTAGAACATTTATGTTTTTCAAGGGAGCACTTCCTAGCTTGGATACCTACAAATCACACTAACTTTATCTAAGAGAATAATATGTGTACCTAGTCACAATTATGGTCACGTGGTATATTGGTTGCTTTTCCTTTAGTTGGTGTGTGATCTTGGCTATTTCACTTGGTCATATTTTGTGTGCATGGTTACATTTCAAATACCCACCCCTTTTTGTCACCACCTAGTGACTCACCATCATCCTCTTATCAAACTTTCACCCAATTTTACTTTCTCTCATCAACTCCTGATTTGAGGGGGAATAACTCCTCCCATACTCAGGGCAACCAAACCTCTGTTTAGCAATCCATTTTTGTTTTTTAGTTTGTTAATTCAAAAGTTGCATAACAAAAAGGGGTTAAATATAAACACTAGAAAATTGTACACAAGTAGTTCTAGATCTTTGAATGCTTTGATCCCACCTTAGGGACCACCTAGACCTTCTTGACCCTTAACCCAACCCTCTTAACCTAACAAAATCACTATTTACCTATCAATATTCACATAGTACTATTCTAAGTCACTATTCAAAAACACTATTCATAAGTACTATTCACTATCTGTTGACACAAGAAATTGCACCCTTGGCAAGGAGGTCAAACTCCTGCCTTCTCCTCACAACATGGAAACTCCCCTCTCACTTGTGGGACTAGCGAAGCTAGAGGGGAGAGTCTCTAGGTAAGGGCTAGCTCCCTCTGATGTATCGTGGTTTATTCCAGCAAGTGCAAAATATAGGTATAGATATGTAGATAGATATAATAAGGGGGGATGAAAAGGGAAAGGAGAGTGCAGGAAAAACAAGCCTACTCTAAAGAGGTGATACACCAAAATAAGTCAACCTTCCCACATCCACACTCATAATCAGACAAATACATACATACTCTACACACTTGGTAAAAGGACCAGGCTGCAAGAAACTGGCAGGGAGGCTTTCATGAAAACACAAGAAATAGAAAATCACTGAGGTGCTATGAAATGCACACTATAAGTAACTTACTCGATTCTAGTCTTCTAAATGTTATCTCTTCTCCTTTTAGCTATAGAAATGGTGCCTTATAGACAACAGGTCTGCTGGTGTTGAACTTGTGACAACATCAAGAAATAATGACTAAATATAGACAAACACTCAAGACATACTCTAAAAAATATCTATCCAAATGGAGGTAAAAACTACATTTATTTGATTCAGGTAGAAAATTTAGCAGGGCTGCACCTGGTAAAATTGTGAAAAGGTGATTATAAATGACCCATTCAGAAATGTTATATGGAAAAAGACAAGAGGCTCATTGGCACTCCTTTTCTTACAAGTGGGCATGTCACATCCCTCATTGGGAAGAAGAAAACACTACTATTGACGTCATCCTTCTACTGGAACCATGCTGTCCCTTTGTCTTTTCTTCATTTTGTCTTATTTGGCTCATTCGGCCCTTGGGGCGAACTTCCTAGCAGGTCACTGCATTTTGGGTGCCTTTTGGTTGGCATTCTCTTTACTTTTAAAATAAACAACTATCTTCTTTTGTTAAACTTTGACGTCCTCCAGGACATCCTCGGGCCTTATGACTTCTTCTATGGCTTGCTAGCTAGTGGTCTTCTTAATTTCTTCGTGGGCACTCCTTCCTTGTCTACTTCGGTGGGTCACTTTTATTTTAGACTATCTGTCGGGCCCTTGAATGTTTTGCAAACTTTTCTCAGGCTCCCATAGGCTTTGTGTCCACAGACAATTTCCCCATGGACTTTTGTCCGTGAATGTTTTCCCGCAGACAAAAAGCCTGCAAAAATTCTATCTATGCTTTTGTTTTTTTCTAAGCCATGCCTGCCCCTTTGCATTTGTATTTTCCCCACAGGTTTTAAACTTACCTAGATTCGAATTGACCTGAATACTTACCTTTTGAATTGGAGTGCCTGCCCTACATAAGGGCATTGGGCATTGGATTAAGCCGATGAACCAAGGCTGACGGGCCACATGGAGAAACAAATGACTGAATCAACTAAAGAACCAAGCTGAACCAAAACATGCTATTGAACCTGAGCAACTTGAAAATATTGGCTTCGAATAGCAAGGGGAGAAGGTGAATGATTTTGGCCTATGAGCAAAAATTGGTCAACAGATTGGCGACTCACAGGGGAAGCATGCCTGCTATGCTTAGAACCTAGTTGCCTTGAAAATCCATTGGGCGTGGAGTTAGATGCAGCTATGAAAAATTTAACAATAGCCCCAAAAGATCCAAGAAGCAAACACAAAGCTTTACCCCACACGCAAAGGGAAACACACAAGGCTAAAAAACACTACCTGTGCAAACTGCACTTAGGGAAAGCAGGAAAAGAAACTGAAAGCAAACTACTATATATAGCTAACTGAGAAAGTTCACCTCCCTCTTGGATCAAAGGGAAAACTTCTTAAGTCCCCTTCCTAGAAAGAAGACTTATGGTGCTAGGAAAGTAGCTGAAAGAAAATGAGATTTGGTGACTTGCTCCTCTTGCCAGTCACCTAGTTTGGTTAGAATCTGAGTGGATCAGATTCAAACATGCCTCCAATATATATGTACTCCTCTTGTCCCTAGAGGCCTATTAAATGTTGTACCTTCATATTGGTGCTCCTCACCAAGAAATCAATGGCTACCGGCTCATCACCATAAGCCCTTTGATCTGCACATTCCTTCTGTAATGTATCATGCTCTGACTTGTTTCCTTCTACTTCATTAAAGACCCTGTCAGACTCATCCTCTACTTCCTCTTGGCCTTCTTGAAGAAGGGTGACTGTGGTGATGTTTGAAATGGACTCACAAAATGATTGCTCATCCCATAGAACATCACCTCTTTGTTTAAAACTCTCTTCTTCAAAGCATTCCTCCAAGAAGACAGACCTTTCCTCTTCCTCTTTGTTGATTAGAAATTCTAGATTTTAAAAAATATTCTCCTGATACTCCTCCAACTCAGGCTCCTCAATGTAGTCATCCTCCTCATCAAAATGGCAAGGAAGTTCATCAAACAGAGGGGAAGAGAGCTCACCATGCATTTTTTCCTCCTCATATTGCTAAAACATCTGCATATACGCAAGACCTGCATCTTTTCCATTGCTGATAAGGTCTTCACAAGGAGCATCGATGATGATTTCTTCTTCATTATTGCTCATGACAGCCTCTTGAAAGACTACAGATTAGATCTTTTGCTCCTCACCTACCTCTTGCAAAATAGGTTATTCCTTGAGAAGGGGCGAAGTGGAGAAAACATGTGGAAGAGGAGGCATTCCTTGAGCTAGAATCGAATGATTCTCCTCCTTCCATTTGA
This sequence comes from Torreya grandis, assembly GCA_037957365.1. Lineage (NCBI taxonomy): Eukaryota > Viridiplantae > Streptophyta > Pinopsida > Cupressales > Taxaceae > Torreya > Torreya grandis. The sequence goes on along the minus strand of JARHVA010003326.1, from coordinate 34,280 downwards.
TCAACACTTCATCAATATCAGGTGTGGCCTGATATCTCTCTTGGAAATGTGTAGGTGGGGTGTGCTCAAACATAGAATGTGTTGTTTGGTCTGAGCCATCCATCACACATTGGCTGAGGAATTTCTCTCTGGATTCCAACTTCGCAATTCTCCTGGCTAGATCTTATTGGGAAAGCCTATCCTAGAGGTCTCCAACATAATCATCAGTAGGAGCAGTCTCAGCTTCTTCAAGGTTTTGAAAAAAACCTTGCTTCTCTTCTATTCTGCCCCATGATTCTACTATTTTCCCCCAATCCAAGATCTCAAAATTTGAATTTTGCTCCTATGAACAGGCAACAACTTTGTTTTCCACAAGGTCCTAGGGCTCCTCTACAAGGTCTAGAAGTTTTAACTCTCTTTCAAGCAGCAACTTCATCCTAGCCTCTAAATATTCAATTTGCTTGGCTAGGTTGTCCTAAAAGAGTCTTTCTTGGAGGTCATCAGCATTATCCTCTTCAAGGCTCTGGGCTGGTTCTTGGCATTCCTTCCTCCAACTCAGAATCTGCGCATTATGCTAAAGGACTTGGGGAGGTTGTGGAATGCAAGGAAAACATTGTTGGTGCATTGGAGGAGTCTCTAGAAGAGGGACGTGCTGGCTGGTGGTACTATTCTCAATGGGAGATTTACAATATGAGGAATTTAGAAGGTTCATCTCCATGGGAGGTTGTTCTGATGCCATCTAGTGTTGGAAAGTTAGGCGCACGGGATTGAGATCAAATGCATTTGATGAGCTGGAGTGAGCAAGTGCTATGTGATAGAAAGGATTTGGTGCAAAAGAGGGGGTTTTCTTCAAATTAGGAAGGGGCATGTGAGGCTAACTGCCTTGAATAGATGGATTTCTCCATTTTGCTACCTCTTCCTCCATGGATTGCAAGGCCTATGCTTGCCTAAACAAACACTCTTATTTATACATCAGCTCCTGTTGATACCCATACTACTCTTCTAGTCTATCAATTTCCATTGTCTGCCTCTCAAACTCCAGTGCCACCTCCCTTATTATCGCAGGGCAACTAGGAGAGCTGCTTGAGGGGATTACATGAATATCTGGAGCTTGATCATAAATATACGAAGGAAAACAAGACCCATGATTTTGTGTAAAAGGATTATACATACAAAAAAATGATTTCTGAATGGCACCAGGCTGTGCTTAACTAGTAGATTTAACTCAGAGTCACCAAATGTTGAAAATATTTGATTTGCCATAATAAGACCATCATCAATCCTGATACCTTACTGCGTTGTCAAACTGTGTGTCCAATCGGGCGTGCCTAAAACTATTGACACAGGAAATTACACCCTTGGCAAGGAGGTCAAACTCTTGCCTTCTCCTCGCAACATGGAAACTCCCCTCTCACCTATGGGACTGGTGAAGCTAGAGGGGAGAGTCTCTAGGTAAGGACTAGCTCCCTCTGATGTATCGTGGTTTGTTTTAGCAAGTGCAAAATATAGGTATAGATATGTAGATATATATAATAAGTGGGGGACGAAAAGGGAAAGGAGAGTGTAGGAAAAACAAGCCTATTCTAAAGAGGTGATACACCAAAATAAGTTGACCTTCCCACATCCACACTCAGAATCAGACAAATACATACATACTCTACACACTTGACAGAAGGACCAGGCTGCAAGAAACTGACAGGGAGGCTTTCATGAAAACACAAGAAATAAAAAATCACTGAGGCACTGTGAAATGCACACTGTAAGTAACTTCCTCTATTCTATTCTTCCAAATGTCAACTCTTCTCCTTTCAGCTGTAGAAATGGCACCTTGTAGACAACAGGTCTACTGGTGTTGAACCTGTGAGAGCATCAAGAAATAATGACTGAACACAGACAAACACTCAAGACATAATATGAAAAATATCTATCCAAATGGAGGTAAAAATTGTGTTTATTTGATTTAGGCAAAAATTTTAACAGGGCTACGCCTGGTAAAACTGTGAAAAGATGACTACAAATGACCCATTCGTAAATCTTATATGGAAAAAGACAAGAGGCTCATTGGCACTCCTTTTCTTGCAAGTGGGCATGTCACATCCCTCATTGGGAAGAAGAAAACATTACTGTTGACATCATCCTTCTGCTAGAACCATGCTATCACTTTGTCTTTTCTTCATTTTGTCTTATCTATCTCATCTAGCCCTTGGGGCGAACTTCCTAGCAGGTCACTACATTTTGGGTGCCTTCTGGTTGGCATTCTCTTTGCTTTTAAAACAAATAGCTATATTTTTTTGTTAAACTTCGACGTCCTCTAGGACGTCCTCGGGCCTTATGACTTCTTCTATGGCTTTCTGGTTGGTGGTCTTCTTAATTTCTTCACAGGCACTCCTTCCTTGTCTACTTTAGTGGGTTGCTTTTGTTTTAGACTGTCTGTTGGGCCTTTGAATGTTCCGTAGAATTTTCTCGGGCCCCTGCAGGCTTTGTGTCCGCGGACAATTTCCCCATGGACTTTTTTCCACAGATGTTTTCCTGTGGGAAAAAAGTCTATGTAAATTCTATCCATGCTTTTGTTTTGTTCTAAGCTGCACCTACCCCTTTACATTTGTATTTTCCCCATGGGTTTTGAACTTAACTGGATTTGAATTGACCTGAATACTTACCTTTTGAATTGGAGTGCCTACCCTACGTAAGGGCATTGGGCATTGGATTAAGCTGATGAACCAAGGCCGATGGGCCACGTGGAGAAACAAATGACTAAATCAACTAAAGAACCAAGGCCAAACCAAAACATGCTATTGAACCTGAGCAACTCGAAAAGACTATCTTCAAATAGCAAGGGGAGAAGGTGAATGATTTTGACTTGTGAGCAAAAATTGGTCAACATTATCACTATTCATGATTATATGGTATGTCACTCTTCATGGTGACATGGTAGGTGACATGGTAGGTCACTATTCATGGTGACATGGTAGGTGACTCAGCAGTGATATGGCAAGTGACATGGCTTAGAAGTGAGGTGGCTTGAAGTGGGACACCATACCCCACATGCGACCCTTGCCTAAAGTGATTAATGAACTCATTAAGCATCATTGGGTCCACCTTCCAAAGTATGGTGAATTTTTACTCATGGGTCCATCAAAAGCATGTGGTTTTATCCTCATGCATGACAATGGTGTCCAAAGTGGAGTTCCCACTTGTTGAGTGCGTTGGAAAGGATAAAATGGGCATCATCTCCATCTATTTTGGGACTCATTAGCAAGGGGGAGACACACCAACCAAGAGGGAATCCCACCACCCTTATCCATTGATTCACTTACCTACACATAGGGAAAATGGCACCAAATTTTGTGGGACACCTTGTTAAGTGCTTATGAAAAGATAGATTAGCTTGATGGAAAGTCTTTTGGACTCATATGGGTCCATTGGCATTATCTCCACTACATTTGGACATATTTGCAAGGTAGGAGGCACACTACATTCAATGGGAGACACACTTATGAAGTGGACATCCCACCTTCCTTGTATTTCATGACCACTTATCCATCCATTTGTCAAAATGGTGCCACATTCCTTATTTCATTACTATTTCAGCCTTTGTCATCTTTCATGGCTTGAAATGCTATAAATATGACCCCCACTTTCATGGAGGGGAGGTTAGAAAATTTAGGGAGAAGAATTTATCTTGAAAGTTGGTCACTTGTCAAGGAGGTCATTTATCTTGGAGGAGAGGAGCTTGAAGTAGCCAGACTTTGCCAAAATTACAAGCCATCTTCAACAACATCAACCATCTTCAAGCATGAAGTATTATTGTCAATTTTGTAATTTCAATTTGTTCACCCCTTGACCTCTAAACCACAACCCCTATGCCTTATTATTTTCTTGACCTCTAAACCACAACCCCTTGATCTTGTTCTTTTCTTAACCTCTAAACATTTAACTTTTAACCTCTTCATTTATTACCTCTTGACCTCTTCATTTCTTGTCTTCTTGAACTCTTAGCATCTTAACCATTTACCTCTACCAACTTGACCATTTACCTTTACCATTTACCAACTTGACCATTTACCTTTACCATTCACCTTCTTGACCATTTATCTATACCATTTACCTTCTTGACTATCTACCATTTACCATTCGCCTTCTTGACCATCTTGACAATTTACCATTTACCATATTTCTTAGCATTTTAGCATTCAACTTAATGTTATCTTGTTAGAACATGAGCATTTATTTTTTAAATATTTAGTTCTTTAGATCTAATGCTTTCATTTATGTAATGTTATCTTTCTTATCAATCTTTCTTTCATCAAACATTAACTTGTCTTAATAGTGGATTGACAGCCTCCAAGCAAGCTCACACTTTTTGGATCTAGCTTACTAGGTAATCTACCCATCTATCTAACTAACAACCCCCTTTTTTAGTGTTATCTTGTTTGTAGGTCATCCTCCCAAGCCAAAGAGGATCTCTTCACAACTGTCTAGACTTCAATGAATGCACAATCAAACATGTATTTCTACCACACCCTTATTAAAATAGTTGTTTAACTTTAAAACTAAAAAAAGCAAGAAATTGATAGAAACATTGATGTGGTCGCAGTTGCCTATTACAATGGAGTGATTAGCAGAGAGAATGTGGTGCGTTATAAGGATGAAGCGAGTATATCCCAAAGACAAATATATTATAGTGGCTATCCTTGAGAAGCCTTTTATTTTGTTGTAATGTTTTTATTTTATTGTTCCTTTTTTGTACTTCCTCTTCTATGACTTTATTCTTTTGTAGGGATTTCTCTTATTTTTATTTTTTTCAGCCCCATCTTGCTTTTGTTTCTCAGTGACTTCTTCCTCCTATGATTTCTTAGTTTGTTGAGATTATTTATGTGCATTTATTTTTGTCTCAATTGCTACTTACATCCTCTTTTCCTCCTCATTGACTTTCCACTTCTCTTCTTTGGTTTCTTTCCTCTTCTTTTGTTATTCAACTACTTACCTCTTCTTCTCTTATTATGCTACTTATGACTTCTGATCTTCTACTTTTACTTGCCTCTTATTCTCTTCTTATTTGGATGCATCATTTTTGCCTTGTGCCTCATTTTATTGATCTTCCTTATTTTGTTCATCCTTATCCTCTCTCTTATTCACTTATCATGCCTCTATTTTCTTTATTGTATCATTAGCCTCTATGTTGTTTTATTTTACTTCCTTATTTTACTTATGATGTTCCTTAACATCATCAACCCATTTTTGAGCCTCAAAATACTTATCTTGTCACTTCACATTATTCTCCTGATATTTTTGTAGAGCATCTTCTTTTTGTTTCTTAGTATCCACCTTAGCTTTAAGTCATTCTTCCTTTTGTACTCGCCTCACAATGACCCTTTCTACTTCTTCATTTGAAACTTGTTTCTCTTCTATGATTTATATCTTCAAGTCAACCTCTTCTTCCTCTATCACAGGCTCCTTAGATTATGATAGCAAGGATGCAATAATGGACTATTATACTTATGCTATTATAATGTAAGCTATCTGCTTGGAGCCACTAACCAAACACATTTTGATGGGTTTAGTTGATGCCTCCTAATTTTGTTATTCCTTGAACGTTGTTATACCTTATCCTCCTTCATGCATGGCATATAGCTTCATGTTATTATTTTATTGCATGTAAGTGATCTAGTAGGGATCTCTGGAAGTGGATCAAAAATACCTAGCTATAATGATATTGTAGCTTGTCTCTATTCTTTGAATTATTCTTGGATTTTATTTAATTTGGCCTCTTTGACTACCATATTGATGACTATAGAATAAGGGAATGTATGAAAATCTACCCATAGGTTTAATGAAACTTGATTATGCACCTACATAGTGTGAACTACTTTCTAGGAAAATAATTCTTTCTCCTCTTATATCTTGTATAGGTCACCAACCATGTTGATCATCAATGTCTCATATATTTATTCTGGGTCAATAAAAATACCTTATTTAGTAATAATTTGACCTAAAAATTTACTTTTTGTAACACCAAAAATATATTTTTTAATATTTAATGAGATCCCATAACTTAGGAATATATCCAAAAAAATTACAAATGGGTAACATGATATGTGATATCTTGATAAAAAATATTTAGGTAATCCATATAATTTATGATACACTTACCAATAAGTCACTGGAGAGAAAATTTTGTAGTGCATTGGAAATTAACACCTACATTGATTAGTTCAAAAGGTAGTATTTTATATGAAAACATTCCCCATTTAGTGGTTAAATCACTCTTCATTATATCCTCATTATCAACTAGAATTTTGTTGTATCCTAAAAAGCCATCTAGAAAAAAAATCATTTTGAAACCATTACTATTTGAATGACCTAATATAATGAAGCTAGTGGATAATTATCCTTTTATAAGGCTTTTTTAAGGTTTTGAAGTCTACACATAGTCCAATTCCATTATTATTATTCTACACATGAACTGAATTTAAAACTTAAGTTGAATGTCTTATTGGAAATATGATCTTGGCATCCAGTAGTTTATGAAATTCCTTTTGAATAAGGTGTTCTTATTTACACTAGAATTAATTATGAATTACAATTACTCTAGTTATAAATGTAAATATTTGAAATATTATCTAAGATGATATATAATATAAAATATTAAATATAGAAAAATATAGAAAACTATAGAATTTATAAAAAAATTAAATTGCTAGAAAAGGGAAGTAGGGTTAGGGTTTAGAGAGTTTTTCTTGAAACTAATTCATTTTAGATTGTGTTAACTTTCCTCAAGATATTACTATATAAAAAGACATAAAAATTAATGAATTAATATGTTATAAAATATCAATTTTTATCTACTGGGACAAGTTTGTAGGAGGTGAATAGGAGCACAATACATTTTTTCTATTACTATAACTTTATCCTATCAAACTGTGCACTAAATCTAAAAATAATATTTAGTCACATGCATCTGTATCTGATCTATTTCTCTGCATAGCTTGAATTGATACATGGAAGACCTATAAAATAATAACCCTATTCTTGCACAAGCACACAAAATGAGATCAAATGCAAAAGGGATAAAAAATGTGGGAAGTGGGAATGGTCAAATTATCCTTATAAAAACCCTTATTAATTGAGTATTTCCTACATATCCTAAAGGGCCTCAAGCCAATTTAGTTATGACTTTAAGGAAGATAATATGAATGCAACTATAAATTTTGATTAGAATGCTTAACAAGGAATGACCTCAACCAAAAATATAATAATGTTAGACTTGGAAAAGGATCGTAAAATTTCAAGAAAATTACAATAAGGATATTTATTAAAAAAATAGATGATTTTGAAATTATAAAGAGAGGTGCCTTGTAAGTGATTTCAAGGTCATTTTAAGTGTGACCCTTGATGTACTTTTCTAGATACATATTTTGAATATTTATGACAACCAACCTATTTATGTGTATGGAAAATCTAGTAGGAAGTATGTCATTTTCAAAGGATAGTTGTTATAGAGTGTGAGATAAATTTACACTACTAGACAAGTGCACAGTGCACTCATGTCTATCTAGTGGAATTTTTTCTTAAAAGGATAGAGGATTCCAAAACAAAAGTGATAGTTAAGTCTTTGTTGAAAAGGGATGAATAGGAATAAAATAGGAAAGTCTAGAAGATGTTCTCAATAATTGAAATAATTTGAAGGCTTTTTTTATAGATTGTGGGCTATTAGAATAGTGAATTGGTAAACAAGGTAAAGGTGTCAATAACAAGCATTTTCAAGAATTTTTTGGTTAAGTTTCATAATATAAATACAAAACCCTCCCCCCTTCACCTATCCCTTTATTATAGTGATTCATGATATCACTAGAGTAAACAAAATGCAAACTTGAGTGTATATACACACTTCTCTTTATAATGGAGATGTCATTGCTCCCTTGTTGATCACGTGGATAAATTTTGAACATGTGGTGAATTGAGAGTGATAAAATCTTAATTTGAATAATAATTTAAGATGATTGATCTATAAATATTGTGCATTCCAACCTCATAGAGTACTCTATGGTACTTAAAGAGATAGGAACCAACAACATGGTTTGCTAAAGTGAAACCAAAATGTGTAATGTCACTAATATCAAATATGGCTCGCTTATTGAAATGAAAATAAGAGGTGAGAAATAGTACATGTATCACTAAAGTAAAATCAATATGTGGAGTGTCAGTAAGTTGAAACACGGTCCATTTTTAAAATACTAATCACACCGCTATAAATGGATCTAAATTCAAACTTAAAATTCTTGAAACATTGAAAATTGGAAAAGAGAATTCTAAATTTTGCAAAGTGGTGGCTTTGACATGAATGAATATCTACCACCTTTAATGTATAGAGTTCCATTTTCATCTTTTCAAAAAGTTTTTGAAATATTTTCATTTTACACAAGCATATTTGTGCTTAAGTAGCTGTAAGAGTGGAGTGCATAAGCAAGCTAAATACCCCCATAATCTAAAAATGATGATTTTTGCATATTGTAAACTATCAAATCTGAAATTTATTGCTTCTTAAATCTTTGATATAAGCCAATTATGGTTCCCATATTTTGATATGAGTGAAATTTATTTATAATTACTCATTTGAAAATAAAAAGTTAGAGCTTATATGAAAGATATAATCATGTAATAACATTTTATATTTGAATTGTATTGGAATATTAGATATTTAGCATTGAATCATATGAAGAGTTTGTACATTGAATTTTATCATGTAATTTTAATATAGCATTGAATTAGTGTTTGCAATATGTAAGTAACTTGCAAGTGTTGATTATGTATTGTAAACATAGTATTTTTTTTTAAATAAAGAATTTAAGCATATAATTAGTATGTGCATGATATGCATCATGAAATTGTTGATGTATGTAATAAATACATAGTAGTGAATGATAAGAAGCATGAAATCATAGTGGATAATAATGAACATGTAAGAAAAGTCATACAATATCATGCAAGAAGACCCAAGGGCCATAAAAAATGGACATGTAAATGTTGCATAAAGTTAAAAATATTGCATAAATGTCATACATAAGGCCAAAATTAAAAATATAAGGGACATGTTAATGTTTCACATACATATAAATAAAAATTCCACACACACATGCATAGTGATGCCATACAAGAAAGAGGGTGTGTGATGAACATACACAAGGCCAAATGCTGCATTAAATAAGAAAGTAAGTTTACTCCTATTATGTAATGAAATAAACATATGAAAGAACTATAGAGAACATAAAACTAGCATATTTTGATTATATGTATCTATGTCTATGTTATCAATTTGAATATTCATCATGATACATGTAAAGTATGAAAGGAAATAAGACATTTATTTTTATTATTAGATCAAATTCGAAAAGAGGTTTTGGATAAAACAACTTGTAAAAGTACTAATATAAAAAAAATATTCCCCTAAATGAGAAAGGTTATTGGGTAAAAGGATGGCTCATCACCAAAACCATATGGAAGTATGTCTTAGCTATAAATTTGAGAGATATTTAAATATACTTTTTGTTATGTGATAAAAAAATGAATAAAAGGCCCCTATATATATGTTACATTTTGAAATAGAGACCGAAAATTTAGAGGGATAGGCTCACAGTAGAAGGATAGGTACAAAGTGTGTCATTGTTTGACTGGCAGGACTTTATCATGATTAATTATATATGGAAATTTCCAATAAGGTCAACTTCTTCAGTGTATGATTGTTTTCAAGTTATGTATAAATATGTTATGTTTCACACTTAAATACATTTTTATAGACATTATATATTAAAAAGGTAATAAAATATATGTATAAAACATATATATAAATGAAATATGCAAATATGTAATCTATCAACATGAGAATATGTTTATAGGTCCTGATTTTAGATTTTTGAAAATATTTAGATTTTTTGTACTTTTTAGAAAATGTGAATGAATTTTTATTCTTCCCATATTTAAAATGTAAAATTTGCATAAGTGAAAGGTTAAAACATATTTGAAAAACTACTTAAGTAGCAAGGCTTTTTAAAATGGAAGCAGGAGAAGGATATTCAAACAACCTTTAACAAGGTGTTGGAGCATAACATTATAATAAAGAAGCAAATGAAATGACACCAATGTAGGTGTATATGTATTTTATCAAAGATTGAAAACATGGCCATGTGACCTCATGTAAATTTAGATAAATGTGAACATGAAATTAGAAATTTGGGCCATATTATGTATGGATGTGTAACAACGAGAAAATGAGTTGACATGAAAGATTTTACATTAAAATATTAGTAAGATAATCATCTTGGATTGTTTGAATTGGGTTGAAAGAGACAAGGGAGAAATCTCCCCAAAATTAAAAATAGATCCAAGTGCTATACTAAAATTGGATTAGGTGTAAAAGAATAATTAACAAAAGTAAAGATTAAAAAAGCGATATACAAGGAGGTATAAGGAAATTCTATAAACTAATTATTTGGTCAGAAGAAAGATCCCATGGAGTGCCTACATAAAAAGTGTATTCACCTTATTTATTTTATAATAAATAACTTATTTTAATAGGTTTTTTCTATATGAAACTTTATTATTTGTTAGATTGTATCACATATACCATATTTGTATTAGATCCTCCTATTGAGATATGCTTAGCAATGTGTTGTTTTATTGTAATTATTTTATCCTTATAAATTTTAACCATGGAATTTATTGCTAAAATGTGAGTGCATCATAATTGGTACTTAACTTATCTCTCATGAATGTTTTCCATGATCTCCCAATAATAATATTATATTGATACAAAGTAGAATCAATATGAAATAATGCAGAACATGATATTGGTCCTAGTGTGATTAGTAATGTAATAAATCTAATACAATGCATGGGACCCATAGCTTGATGGAGATGGTATGTTCCACACCCAATATATTTTAGAAGAGAATTAGTACGCATTTTAAATTCCTAGAGACACGTAACCACAACATTAGTATATTTTTAGCTATTTATAAATGGTTTTATGAAGGGATATAGATAAAAATAAAGTTTCCTTGGGATCTCTTTTATCACCACTTTTATAAGGGGATTCCTTTATTCTTGTTTTAAATTTACTTTATTAAGAAATTAATATTTCAATAGACCTCAAGATTGTTTTGATGCCTATAATTTTGAATTTTTCCTTTTTTGAGTTTGAACTTGTTCTTTAGAAGATATAATCATTGAATGATTAGAAGTGCTTGAATCAATGGAGTGTGAAAGGCCCTATGATATGGTATCACAAGTATTTTGTATAAATTTTCTTTAGAATTTATTGCTTTACCTTATATTTTAAGTGAGATATATTCCTATATTCACCTACTCCAATTTATGTAAATAAATAATGAGATAGGTTTTCATATTCATAAAATAGATTGAAATAGAATTTGCATATGTGTTCATCTATTAACTCTTGTGTATGTTCATCATCACTATTGTACTAATATTTTTATTTTTAATAATAATCTATATATTTAATAATAATGTTAATTTTATAATGGTCTATGCATAATTTATAATAGGTAGTTATTTTTTGCATTCATTCATGATAGGTTTTTCCATCTGTGTAGAGATTTGTTCTTGTGGCAAGATTTCTTAGATAGGTTTTTCTATGTGCTGAGAAATTAGAGAAGTCTATTAAATATCAACCAATTTAATTGATTCACCACCTCATAAGTATTCATTTTTGTAATTATAATTGGTTGTTTAGGTAATAATAAGTAAACCTTATCAAATTTTGTGATTTTACAATATTGAAAAGGTGTATCACCCTCTAAAATTGTATATTCATGTGAATTATATAGAAAATTTATGTACCTATGAAATGTAGAAAATATAACCCCCATATCATGTATCAAATGTTGTCCCAATGATTGATTATAATATAGTTAAGCCTCAACAACTTTGAATAAAATGGAGACCATTTTAATACCCACCAATGCATCCAATGTGATAATGACCATTATCGATGTTGGAATATTATCAAAACTATGTATAAGTTGTTAAATTTTAATATTTCTCTTACTAGAATTTATAATTAAAAGCATTTACTTTGGAACTAGTGTTAATTAAAACTCTCTTAATCAAATTTTTCAAAATTTGAACTTGGATAAATAGTGGAATATTATGCTCAATAATGTGCTATAGAGGTAAGTCTTATTTATCAAAAGAAATAGTAATATCAATATATTTGAGTGTTCATAATAGAATAAAATAAAGTTGGTTGTTTGTCTAAAATAATAGTATAGTCTCATAACCTTTGTAATGTATCTAGAGAGGGGTAAAATAGTAGAATAATGAATATTAGTGAATAGTAATGAATAGAAATAATAATCCCACATGCATAGAATAGAAGAAATGAATATACTAGAATAGTATAAATAAGAGGGAATAGCCTATTGTAAGGTATCCAATAAAATATATCAATCAAGAGTTAGATACTCTGATAAGGAGGTTTCCCCCTCGAACAGGCCCATGATTCATAGTTATTCCTTCCTTAAAAGGAATTATGTGTGTAATCAACATGTTTATCAATATATGAGTCATTTAGTTTTGTTAATCAACTAATGTGAGAGTGAGGTTCCTAACATATAGTATTATAACACTTTATAGGGCTAATTTTAATCCATTTACATGAGATTAGAGAGATAGTTTTTCATCATTTGAAGAGTTGCAAGAAGGGTTGTATATGAGAGTGATTTATAATTTGTGTAAAATATTTTAGAGTGAGTTTTTTGAGTGGTCTTGTTTTGTAAGGTTGAGAGAGGTATTTTTGTATATCTATTAGAAGATTATATTTGTAAAAGTATAGGTTTTGTAGAGCTAGTTAGATTTATGAAGCTAGATCTCCTATTTCTTTATAGTTTTAAGTATAGATCTACGTTTTTGGTCCTAAACAAATAAAACTATTCTTCTTCAAAATTCTCAAAAATAGTTGTGAATTGAGATAAATAATTTTTAGGTTTAGTGTGCCTCTATTTCATATTTTAGAAAAAAATTAATTTTTAATTTTTTTTAGTATTGTACAAGCTATCACAGTTTTACTAACTACTATTTGTAAAAAAAATCAAAAAAGAAAAGAAAAAAGAAAGAAACTCATGGATAATTCTATTTTATCTAGATAAATGCATTAATTAAAAAAATCATTCTATTTTTGATATAATTGAGCTTCACTTCCATATAACCACAACATATGATGCATAAATTAATGCATGGTTAGATTGGGAGCATAACTATAGTGAATGGTATGTGGATTCATTTCCTATAGTTGAAAAATAGAAAGTAGAAATAACTACATGGATGGAATTGGAGAATGTTTGCAGAGCATGGCATAAAAATATCATTCACTTCATTAAGTCTTCCACACATATGGCAGAAAGTTCTTTACTTCTTTCCTCCAATGATTCAGTGAATTCTTTGGTGGGGTTATCCACTTCAACAAAAATGTATGTCAATATTAATGTTAAGGGGGATAGCATGTATCCTTAGTTAGTTCATCAAAAAAATTATTTTAAGCACCCTTTCTCTCACTTTGAAGCCATGATCATCATGCTTCAAATTACACTTCAATCTTCAATTATAGTGTTCATGTTCACCCTGTTGATGTATATGTTCATCTCCCAACATAGAAGGAAGAAGTAGAAACTAAGAATGACACATGGACTAGCTTATATTTATTCTTCAACATATTTTAATATGTATGGTTAGGAATTCATTTTATGCTCCTCTTTCTTATCATGTTTCAAAGGTGAAACATTTTTAAGGGGGATAGAATGTAATATACCTATATAGGGGTATATATTATATATGGATGGTAGAATACTAGTAGAATGAATAGTAGTGAATAGAAATAATAATCCCACATGTATAGAATATAAGAAATGAATAGATTATAATAGTATAAATAAGAGGGCATAGCCTATTGTATGGTATCCAAGCACATATATCAATCAAGAGTTAGATACTTTGATAAGGAGGTAGCCCCCTCAAAGTGATAAATGATAATGGAGTTATTCCTTCCCACCAAAAAAGAATGATTTATTAATATATTTAGTATTTGTGTGTATTTTGTTTATGTGAGATAACAAGTTCATAACAACCTTGATAAAGTATATCCTTAAGTTATTTCCCTTTTAAATAATTCTAGAATATAAATCTTAGTCAGTGCGTCACATGGTTACTCAATGAGATCATACCCTTTAGGTTGGTAATCTTGTCTTTAATATTATGGAGGAAGTGGTTGAGTAATATTGATAATAGGTGTTTGGATTTGGGAAGTTAAGGGAGGTCATCCTTGTCTACTTTGAACAATATGGATTTGAGAGTCTAAGATAAGTTGTGGATAAATAAGAGGTATAAAATAAAATCTAATAGGGAAATATGAGGTGCAAGTATATTAACCCAAAAATGGTTGAGAACATTTTATTTGATGTCCAATTATGATGGGAATCAACTCAGATTGGATATTATAACAACTGGTGGAAGGAAAGGGTATGATCTCATGAGATATGATAGTTTGATTTTATTGCAAATGGATGAATCTCCCTTATAACCAAGGCCTATAGTTCTAAAATTAGTTAACATACATGAGATATATTATCCTAAAATAATATGATACTTTTTAGAACCTAACTCATAGGAAAATTCCCTCTTTAGATGATTTTATTTTTGATTTAAATTTGAATTAAGATACATTAGTTCAAATGGGAAGATATAATTTCTGAAAACCATACTCCCTAATTACTATGAATGGGAAATATAAGGCTTCAAATAATAAGGAAAAGAAACAAAAGATAAATGATCAAGAGAAGAAGGAATAATAACCTGCCTCCTCCAAAATAACCACATAAACCTATTCTTATGAATCTAAACCTAAGAAAGAGAAGGTTAAGTGTGCCTATTTAATAAAAATGGGAATGATGAACACAAGTGTATGTAGAAATAGGTTGACCACCTAAATAAAATTCTATAAACTAATAACATAAGTTTTCTTGGATCCATCAAATATAATTCATTAGCTCTAGGTTTTTCTAAATA
The DNA here is from genome assembly GCA_037957365.1 of Torreya grandis. NCBI lineage: Eukaryota > Viridiplantae > Streptophyta > Pinopsida > Cupressales > Taxaceae > Torreya > Torreya grandis. The sequence goes on along the minus strand of JARHVA010003326.1, from coordinate 19,223 downwards.
AAAGGAAAATGGTAAAGATAAAGCTAAAGGAAATGCTCTTATAATTTTTTATCTCTTACTTCATCTTGGGTTATTTAAGTAGGTACTTTGCATCACATGGGTTATTCATAGGTTGATTTCACTTCCTTAGAACTATATAGCATGTCTTCTATCACATTGGGTGATGAGATTATAGCAATAGTTGTAGGAAGAGGGTATATTAAAGTGAATTGAGGAACATTCAAAAATATTCTAAGTGTTCCTTAAATTTCAACTAATCTCCTATTAGTGTATTAGATCACTCGCATCGATAAGGGCATGATAGTTGAATTCTTTCTAGATTATGTAGTCATCAAAGAATTACATAGTGAATCTACAGTGGCAATGGGAAGAGTAAATCACTTGGCTAGGTTATACACCTTCTCATGCTTTGCACCTGATATTTATCCTATTACATTTATTACTCACACATATGAAGTATGTAAACTTTGGCATGAGTGATTTAACCACCTTAACTATTGTTATTTGTAACAACTCAATAAATAATATGTGGTCACATGTTTGCCTTGTGTTAATTTATCTAAGGGTATTTGTAAGGGTTTTACCCTTGGAAAACATCTTGAAGAGAAATATGACAAGGTTAAAACATACTGGACCATGTAGGCATTGGATTTAATATACATTAATCTATATCTTAGGTATTCCCCAAGCCATATTTCACTCAAGCCAAGTATGTTCTCACATTCATTGATGATTTATTGAGGGTATACATGGGTATTGTAGCTCCAATAATCTAAATGGAACTAATATTATTTGGCAGGGGGTACACAAGGTACTTCAACAAACAACTATAAGTCTAGAGGGCTCAAGGCTTCTATAGGATATAGGAGATCTATAATGGTTATCTAGTTTGTTAGCTTTCCCCAAGCTATAGATACACTTATAAACTAGGTTAGGGATAACAAGATCAAGTGAACAAAGTATGCAGGTATCTCTAATAGATCTAACCATAGTAAAACAAGTAGCTAAGATTAGAAAATTATTTTCATAAAAATTATGGAGATAACAATGCAAAATAAAGAGAGCTAACAAGAAATGCATAAATTTAGAAGCAAAGGAAATTTTAAGCCAAATGAAAGATGTTTTCAAGCAAGGGTGTAAGAGCATGCCTAGTCTAAATTTGAGCTAACTCTTTACTTTTAACATTATTGTTTCCTAATAATGCAATTTTTGGGTTTAGCAAGAGAGAGAGAGAGAGATTGTTTATGAAAATTAAATAGAATGTTTTGAGCATGTAGGATCCTACTATGTAATGAGAAATGTTTAAAATTCAAGAATAAAATATAATGGAATATATTTCAAGCAATGAAGATAATATTTAACCAAATTTAAATTCATAAACTTTAGAAACTATCCTAGATACTACCCTAAATAAGATAAATCACTAAACAATCAAACTCTAGCATGTATAATATTGAAAACAAGAAATAAATTTCACTTTTCGTAGAAAAGTTCCATCATATCAAACTCAAAAGAGATTTACAAACTTTATACCAACTGATTATCAAAGCTAGGAATCAAAAGAGGAAGAGGATCAGGTTGTGTGTGAGTTGATTCCAGACCAAGAGCCAAAAGTTGTGGAAGACGTGAAGGATAAGCTACAAATCTATGAGAAAGCTAATGAAAGGGACACAAGAGATAGGTGAAATGGAGTCTTGAGGGAGTTAGGAGCAACTCACAAGCTTCAATATAACTATAGAGAGAAATGTGAATCACCAAGATAAGATATAGAATAATAGGGCATCCCTTGTCATAATGAAATATATTTTGCTAAGCAAGAACCATGAGAGATTCAAGGAGGAAACAAAGCTTTGAGTGTGATGATAAAGTGGGAAGATTAGATCAAGAATGCAAGAGATGGTGAAGAGAGAGGATAAAATGAATGAGCAAAATTCATATATCTCAACCCTAATCTACCAAACAACCTAACACTAGCCATTTCTAATTGTTTGGGCCCAAAAAAAGGCACTTTATAATGCATTATGCCTAGGATGTGGCCTAGGATATGGATTTTATGAAGAAAATGTGTGGGCCTAGGCCACAAGTTTCCTCCCTAAGCCATGGCCTAGGTCAAAAGTTCCAAAAGGTTGACAAAATGTGCCTAGAGAGCCTATCTGGCATGCAAAAGGTTTGAGATGGATAAAGGATGTGTAGGGGATGAGAATATGATTCAAAAAAGGTCTAAACAAGTGGATAATGTATCCTAGTGGGATAATTAATATTGATAGTGTGTATGTGAGTTGATGTGTAATCATATGGAGTAGGGTCATGCGAAGTATGATGACATATGCCCCTAAGGTATAATCAGTCAATAATCAAATGAACAAGGAGTGATATGAAGTACTTGGAAGCCACATAAAATCAAAGCAAAGCAAGAATTAAAAAGATAAAATAAAATGTTATTGGTACTTACCAGATAAGGATGGTGGTAGAAGAAATTGATGGCATGATATATGGATGAGAGTACAAATGCTATGTAATACAAATCCAACTCCAACTCCTAAAAATAAGAGACACAAGGGATATCAAATAAAATCATATAATTCAGAATGACATTAACCAAGGCATCAACCCTAGTGTTCTCCCTATAAGGGATATGGGTGAACTAAACATCCTTGAAAAATGAGAGAAAATCATGCAACTCAGAGCTAAGGATGGCCTAGACACTAGTGAGTTGAGACACAACTAGGAGTGAATCAAAGTATAACTACAAATAACACACACCTAACTCATAGGCATCGGTCAATGCACTAATGATTATGTGACACTCAGTGACATTATTCATCTCATTGGTAAAGAAAAAACTAGTTGCAATAATCTCATGGCCCCATATATCATCGATAACCCAAGCTATAGCCATAGGTCGTAAGCTACTTGACTGTCACCATCTATGTGAATCACCACTAAGAGGTACACCATAATGGGGGTCGAGGACATAAGAATAAAAATTATAGAAAGGTAATCTCAAAGCAAGGGAGGACAAGTGAGTTTCATGAGGGAAAATGTAATGAAAAAAAGTCATTAAAAAAGTGGTTAAACAACACTGACTACTATAAGAGGTGATGAGGGAAAGTGAGGGGAAGTTCAGAGAAGATGAAGACCAATTGACAAGACCAAAATAAGTCTCGAACTACCATATCTTGCTAACACCCTACCTATAACCATAAATAAAAAGAGAGAGAGGGAATTAGAATGGATCAACTATATAAAAGTAGATAAATTACTAACTAAAAGATGCACAGTAAGTAACTTCTATCCCTAGGTGCCCACAAGATGGGGCATGGCCCTGAGAGGTCAATGGGGATGGAGAAGGGGTATTGGGGACCAAAATAGGGCCAAAATGGGCTCGAGGAAGATTAAAATTAAAAAATAGAGGCCTCTAACATGCTTAAAATGTGCAAAACCCCAAGATGGATGTTTCATAGTCTGGAACATGAAAAATGGGTAAAAACACCCAAAAAGGGCCCACAAAAAGCAAGAAAAAGGGCTAAAAAGGGAAAAAAAGAGTAAAAAGTAAATCCTTTTCACTCTTGTTTTCAATTTGAGAGAGCCAAAGGAGAGATTAAAAACCACTAAATCCCAAATAGAGCAAATGAGGACATAGGAGCATGCCACAAATGCATAGGATGGTATGGGTAAGTCCTCTAATCAAAATTTGTGCAAAATTGGTTCATTTTTGGGGTTTGGGAGGCCCCTAAACTCATTTTGATCAATACCAAATGATTCAATGGATGAATCAAGTGGAATGATTATTCAAAATGATAAGGTCGATGAGAAGAAGAAAATAGGATAAATGACAACCAAAACCATGGCCTAGAAAGAGAGAAATAGGGAGCCCTAAGGCTCCCCAAGGTGCCATGCCCCAAGTAACGAACTGGATAGGAAAAACCATGGCCTAGGGCACTTCCAAGCCATGAGGGCCATGACTTGGTCTACTATTAAGCTATGAATTTACCCAAAAATCAATAGACTAGGGTAGTAAGGCCCCAAGATAAGCCCTAAGGAGATCAAAAAAGATTGAGAGGTCCTGTAAGTGGCCATAATAGGAAAAAGAAGGGAAAAAAAAAGCAAAGTAGGTAAAAATAGTTATTTTTGAATTAATTTCACCTATTTCATGGCTTGTATACTAATCCATTTTCTTATTTGTCACTTATGCAGACATGTAGAGGAGTTAGCATACCAAAGGAGGGGGGAGCCTTCACAAGTAAGGAAAAAGCCAATACATAGAGATAAACCGTGAGAGGTGACCAACCAAGAGAGATTCCCATCATGGTTGGCTAAGGATGTAGATTCTATACCTATGGAGGACCAAGATCACCTATGGAAATTCATGACTTTGATGACTAGTACACATGCCTTCATTACATTACTTTAGGGATCTAGTGACTACATTGGTGACTACATGGGTACTTGAGAGACCATGTATTCTACCTAGGGCTTGATCTAGAGGCCATCTTGAGTATTGAGGATGTTTACCAAATCTATAGGGTATAACCTATGGGGAGAGAGATAAAGCTACCATAGGTGCAATATATAGCCATAATTGAGCTCTACTTAGTGAGACCCTACCCTTATTAGAATAGCCATGGAGTACAGATCACATAGCTATCACTAGGGGTACTACCACTCAGGATAGTGATAGTAGGCACTATGGTGAGGAGGCTATACACTAGCTAGAGTATAAAGTGACTACCACTATATTGGACATGATTTGTTTAATGAGGAGAGGGAAGAACTAAATATGCATGGGGTCAGTATATCTTGGGTGGACTATACTAGTAACTAAATCACATCTAGCAAATAAGGGCTAGAGGATTGACACAACCCACCTACTCATGTTCTAGGTCTATGAGAGGCTCCCACTTACATGAGTGAGGACACCATGGGGAAATGATGCATACCCTATACTGGAGGAGGGAACTACATGGGCTATGTAGTTTATAGATAGGGCTGGGCCTCTATGGACCACCTTAGATCTAGATGTAGTGAGTAGCTAGATCCATGTTCCATAAATATCTATGGTGTGCTTAGAGGATGCAAGGGTAGAGGTCCATAGGGGCCATACCATCATTTAGGGAGAGGTTTTAGTGGTGTGGGAGAAATGGACATAGCCCAGGCCAATTGAGGTTGAGCATGGTAAGTAGTCAAGAAAGAACAAGGGGGGTAGTGGTGGAGAGAGGAAACCATGATGAGGACCACCACCACCATGAGGATCAATAAATACTAGAGGGATACAAAGGTCATCAACATGACCAAGTAAGACATGTGTATTTACTAGATAACACTTTATCTTTGTACTCATCCTTAGTGAGGGATAATATGCTCTATGTGTGTGTGTAGGAGATAATCCTATCTAGATTGGAATCTAGGTGGACCTACTATCAAGGGAATTATTCCTTGATGTGCTAGTAACACCACTAATGGAGTGGGTCCTATATCTACTAGTGGGGGTAGAGCCACATACTCAATTTTAGTGGGTGGGTGCACAAGCCTCACTCAAGCTAGCTAGGGCATGACATCAAATACCATAGCTTGAGGCATAGTTAGTCATGGTGTGACTCAAGATAGTTATACAATAACATGAGATAATTAAAACATGAGTTGAGGCATGACTGGTTAGAGTAGAGGTTGATATTGACTAGTTGTGGGCTGAGCTAGCCCAAGAGTATACTTGAAGAGTGGAGGTAATTAGAAATACGGTAGACCAATAAGTTACCCTGGAGAAGGACTATGGATCACCTAATCATGAGGTAGAGATTGAGATTTTCACTAGAGGTGTGGCTACCATAGATAGAGCCCAATCATAAGATGACTAGGATAGGATCATATGTATATCCATGCATGTGTTAGTTTTAGGGAATACGAGCCCAAGCTTAGAGGAAGCCATGTGATGTACCTAGAGAAAAAACATATATTTATGGTGATATATATTGTTGTTTCTCATTATTAACACATGTGTGTATATTATTTTATGTGTGATGTGTATACTTCATCTGATATAGACTACTAAATACAATTGATTAGACAATATGGTCTGCTAATAAATAACCCACATGTATACACATATACAAATGACACAGAGGTTAGTGGTGTAAGAAAAGATCCCCAATATCTAGAGAGGCATTGATAACGAAGGGGCCAAACCACTTGTGCATGATTCTTTATTATAGTGTTCCTTTTTTAAAATGAGGACCATATCACCTACCTTGAAGTGGTGGCGTTGATGGCAATGGTAAGGATAATTATGCTCAAGAGTGGCCAAACATCACTCATCTAGCTTCTTAAGCTTGATAAAGTGAGCAACACATTATTCCTCATTAAAGAAAGATCCAAACATCTTAACCCATAATGAAGGGGATTAAGACCTTCAAGGGAAGAACAACCCTTGACCCATTTACAAGTGAGTATGGGTTGCCCTGGTGGGTTTCCAAAAGCTAGTCTAGTAGGCCCAAAGGGTAAGATAGAACATGAGATGCTAGTCCCTCTTATATTAGGCAATAGTACAGAGAAGCATCTTATTCAAATTTTTATTTGAATATTTTTCTTGCCTATTTCCCTGGGGGTACTGGGTGGAGGAGAAATGAAGCTTGAACCTAAAGTATTTGGTAAGTTCATGTTGTGATCCAAACTTATAATATTTAGAAATAATGTATAATAAATATATATCAATTCAACACAATAGATATTGGTGGACCAAGATGTCCAAATATTCAATATATGTATAATACCCTTAAGGTAGGGAAACACCAATAATACTCCTTTAGGAAGGAATAAATCCACAATATCTCTTCAAGGGGAAAACCTCCAATATACTCTTACAATAGAAGATTCAATGCTTATTTGATATATTTAAAGTGATAATAATCTCCTTTATATAGACCTATAATGGATGGGTAACCTCCTAATCCCAATGTAGGCTGACCATTACCTAATGCACTAATTCCACAAGTTACTCCATTACTAATATATTGGACCCATATAACTACTAAGGTGGATGTGTGCCACATGTTGGCATCTCCGTCAACCCATATACAATAATATATCATATCCCTAGGTACATAGTACTACCTCCCTCTTTGACATGTTTTATCCTCAAAACATAGGAATAAACTAAATAATGAGTATGCTTTAAATTATTTCACACTTGTCTCCAATCTTGATCTTTGAGCCACCCATATGTGATCTTAGCAAGTGATAGATCTCCACGTATGCTCCTTTGATTCTATTCATAATCATAACTATATTGCTTTGGTATCCATGCATAACTATTCCTCTTTTAATTCCATGTACCATATTTTGATATGCTACTCTGATTCCATCCATGACCATAGTAGGTATTCTTCCATGCATAATCAGAGTGATTTCCCCATTCATTCCATGTTCCATATAATTCTTCATTTCACTGATTCTATACCTAACCATAGTAATTATTATTTAGCTTCCATGCATAGCCATAATGATTAGAAATTTGATTTATTTTATAGCCAAAGTGATTATTATTATGACACTTCATCTAGTTTCATGATTATTTCCTCTCATGATGATGAGGGTGTCTATATACCACAAATTTTTCCACCTTATCTTCTACCACTTCCACTATGTCCATCTCTATCTCTTGAGTAGATGAAGTGTTCATTTCTGATTGTAGTATGTCTTTATCTAAATATTTTTCATGTTCTTTATCACTTATTTCAATCTCATCCTCATAATCTTCCTTGCCTGTTATTGGTACCTTTCCCAATATGATATCTTGTAAAGTGACATTTTTTTTCCTATACCAAAACTTCATGAACTTTTTCTAAACATTAATATTGATTGTTCCCAAAGTCTCTAACCATGGATATCCAAGAACTATATCCATATCATCCATATACCAAGCATAAAAATCTGAATGCAAAACATATTTTTCCATAATGAGCTTCAAATATTCAAACATTGAAATATTCTTACCATCTACTTGAACCTCCTTGATATTATTTTCTTGAACATGTAGATTCTTGGCCACATTCATATTGATGAATTTATACTTATTGGTAGGGTTTATGGACACAATAAACTTCTTATTTTGAATGCATCCATGAAATTGAAAAATTAACTTAGATTTCTTTGGAGCCAAATTATTTGAACCCTTATCATCCAATTCTTCTTCTTCTTCTTCTTCTTCCTCCTACTCCTGCTCCTACTCCTACTTCCTCCTCCTCCTCCTTCTCCTCCTTCTCCTCCTCCTCCTTCTTCTTTTGCTTCTCCTCCTCCTTCTTCTTCTTCTTCTTCTTCTTCTTCTTCTTCTTCTTCTTCTTCTTCTTCTTCTTCTTCTTCTTCTTCTTCTTCTTCTTCTTCTTCTCCTCCTCCTCCTCCTCCTCCTCCTCCTCCTTCTCCTCCTTCTCCTTCTGCTTCTCCTCCTTCTCCTCCTTCTGCTTCTCCTCCTTCTGCTTCTCCTCCTTCTCCTCCTTCTCCTTCTTCTTCTCCTTCTTCTTCTTCTTCTTCTCCTTCTTCTTCTCCTCCTTCTCCTCCTTCTCCTCCTCCTCCTCCTCCTCGTCCTCCTCCTCCTCCTCCTCCTCCTTCTTCTTCTTCTTCTTCTTCTTCTTCTTCTTCTTCTTCTTCTTCTTCTTCTTCTTCTTCTTCTTCTTTCCTCCTCCTCCTTCTTCTGCTTCTCCTCCTTCTCCTCCTTCTTCTACTTCTTCTACTTCTTCTCCTTCTCCTCCTTCTCCTTCTCCTCCTTCTCCTCCTCCTCCTTCTCCTTCTCCTCCTTCTCCTCCTCCTTCTCCTCCTCCTCCTCCTCCTCCTCCTCCTCCTCCTTCTTACTAATAGGGTTTATGGACACAATAACCTTCTTATTTTGAATGCATCCATGAAATTGAAAAATTAACTCAGATTTCTTTGGAGCCAAATTATTTGAACCCTTATCATCCAATTCTTCTTCTTCTTCTTTTATAGTCCAATGATCTAGGAATATTTGTTCTATTTCTTTCCATGAAGAAAAACCTTTCTGTAAAGCTCAACTAATCTAACCAATGTAGTGCAGGCCGAAATAAAATATTACATAATCATATTTGCCCAAAAGTTTTTTAAAAATGATTCTATAAAATGAGCCACCATTCTCTAGCATCAATATCATCTTCCCCTAAATTTTTTTTTAACTTCATGATTCACAAATGATAAGTAGGGTTTGTGAAACCGTAAAATGGCAATAACTCATTCAAATCATATTAAAACTATCCTAAACTTTTACTATAGCTTCTTCCTATTATATTGTAACTTCAAAAATAAATTGTGAAAAAATTCCATAAATTATGACCTGTAGAGTGAATATATGAAAAATACTAAAATCATAATAACTCACTCAAAACAATTCAAAAAAAATTGAAATTTTTACTATGTTTTTCTTGTATTTTCTTATATCTTTAGTAAAATTTCAAAGAGAAACTACTTATATTTTGAAAGATATATCCAGATTAGGGAAAAACCTAAAATAGTAATAAATCCCACATAACTAATAAAAAATCTCAATTTTTTACTGTCTTCCTTAAAATATTATCCATATCTAGTAAAAACATTGTGCAAAAATTCAAAACCAATTGAAATATATTGATGATTCCACAAAACTAGGGTTTCACCACCTAAAAATTGCCCAAATCAAAGCTCTGATACCACTTATTATGATCCACACTTATAATATTTATAAATATAGTAGAATAAATGTAGATCAATTCAACACAATAGATATTGATGGACCAAGATGTCCAAATATTCAATATATGTAGAATACCCTTAAGGTAGGGAACCACCAATAATACTCCTTTAGGAAGGAATAACTCCACAATGTCTCTTTGATGGGACAACCTCCTATATCCTCTTACAATAGAAGACTCAATGCTTACTTGATGTCTTTACAATGATAACCATCTCCTTTATATAGACCTATAATGAATGGGTAACCTCTTAATCCCAATGTAGGCCAACCATACCCAATGCACTAATTCCACAAGTTACTCCATTGCTAATATATTGGACTCATATAACTACTAAGGGGGATGTGTGCCACATTTTAGTATCTCCATCAATCCATATACAATAATATATCATATCCCTAGGTACATAACAACTCATCCATCTTAGGGCTTTAGAATCCTGGGCCATTATCAGTGATAATCTTAGTGGGGACCCTGAACCTACAAAAAAGCTAGTTTAGGATAAACTTGATAATGGTATTCCCACACATGCCACTAAGAGGCATGGCCTCAACCCACTTCATAAAATAGTCAGTGGTAGTGATGAACCAGTGGTGGTCATCATAAGAGGTGGGTTTGAACTTACCAATAAAGTCAAGAGCCCAAACTGATAAAGGTCAAGGGGATAAAATGGAATGCAAGAGGCTTTTAAGGGAATTGAATGCATCCTCAGTGACTTGGCACATCTTAAAATTCTTGGTGTATTAGATAACATCCTTAAAAAGAGTGGGCAAGTAGTATCCCATCTTAATAATACATTGAATAGTGGTTTGCCCTCTGTGATGGTCACCACAAACATTCCCATGAGACTCCTCCAATATGAGAGGAGTATCCTCAGGGGTGAGGTACTACATCAACACACCATCTAGACCCTTCTTGAAAAAGATGCCACCTATGATGATATAACAAATGATGAAATTAAAAATCTAATAACATTCATGTAAAGGAGCATCGATGGGATAAGATTGAGTTTCAAGGTAACAAACAATGTCTCAATAATAATCACACTTAGAAACCTCAATGCAATCAACCAAATAGACCATCTCATCAAGAAATGCATCATCAACCAATTCTATACTAAGGTTGGGTAGTGGGTACTTAGCAAGTTGGTCATCCATATAAAAACCCTTGGTGAATTTTTGGTTAATAATGTAAAGGTCAAACTCCTGAAGAAGCATGATTTACCTCATAGTACTGCCAATAAGGTGTCTTATTGAGCAAGTAGCAGAGTGGATAAGATTGGATAATCAAATTTGTGGTTTGGCCTAACATGTAATAGCATAACTTATTTATAGTGAAGTTGAGGGAGAGGCACTACTGCTCAACAAGAGAGTATTTGGGCTCAAGGGCAACTATCATGTGAGAGATGTATTAAATAACTCTCTCTACCAGTGTCATACTTTTGATACATCATGCCCCTAATGGAAAGATCAATGATAGAGGTGTACAATATGAACTCATGACCCTAGATGGGTGCCATCAAGCTAGGAGGATTATGAATCATGTGCTTTAATTCCTCAAAATCCACTTTGACTTCAACAAACCATAAGAATGACATGTTATTGCACATGAGACATGTGAGTGGTATGGATTTATGAGAATACTCCTCAAGTAAATGTCTAATAAAGTTGAGTCTTCTAAATAAGTATTATAATTAAACAATAATGCAATTATCCTATAAGGGCATTGATGGCATCTTCGATGACTTGGCATATCTTACACTTCTTGGAGTATTGGAGGATGTCCTTAACAAGAGTGGGTTAGTAGTAGCCCATCCTGATAATACATTGAATAGTGGCTTGCCCTCCCAAGTATCCACAATAAACATTCCCATGAGACTCCTCTAATGTGAGAGGAGTATCCTTGAGGGAGAGGAACTACATCAACACACCATCTAGACCCCTCTTGAACAAAATGTTACCTATGATGACATAGTGAATGATTAGCTTATGGATTTGATAACATTCCTATAAAGGAGCATTAATGGGATAATATTAAGTCTCAAGGTAATGAACAATGTCCCAATACCAATCACAATCAAAGACCTCAATGTGGTTGACCAAGTAGACCATATCATTAGGAAAAGCATCATCAATTAATTCCATGCTAGGGTTGGGTAGTGGGCCCTTAACAAGTTGGTTAGCCCCAACCAAACCCTTGGTGGATTGTTGGTTAACAATGTGGTGGTAAAACTCTTGAAGAAGCATTATCCACCTCATAATCCTACTATCAAGGTGTGTCTTGTTAAGCAAGTAGTGAAGTGGATCAGATTTGATAATCATGTTGGTGGTTTGGACCAACATATAATGTTGTAAATTATTCATAGTGAAGATGAGGGAAAGGCACTATCACTCAATAAGAGATTGGTTGGGATTAGGGATAACTAAATTATGAGAGATGTAATAAATATTTCACTCTTTATTAGTGTCATCCTTTTGGCACAACATGCCCTTGATGGAAATATCAGTGATAGAGGTGTATAATATGAACTTACAACCCTCAATGGGTACCATAAGGATGGGAAGATTATGAAACATGTGCTTTAATTCCTCAAAATTCACTTGGACTTTATTAGACCACAAGAATGACATGTTCTCGAACAAGAGATGTGTGAGGGGTATGGATTTATGAGAATACTCCTCAAGGAAACATCCAACGAAGTTGAGTCTTGTAAGGAAGGACTATAATTGAACAAGATTACATAGGAGAGGCATCTCAAAGATCACCTTGATCTTATCAAGATCCACTTCAATGCACCTTTTTGAAACAAGGATGCTAAGAAGATTTCCAATGAAAATACTTAAAACACAATTCTCAAGGTTGAGGTTGATGTGATACTCCTTGAGATGCTCAAAGATGATCCTAAAGTCTCATACATACTCATCTCACTTATGGGATTTTTTGAAGAGGTCATCGACACAACACTCCACAATCTTATAGATGAGGTAATGAAAAATATGGGTCATTACACATTGATACGTGGTTCCAACATTCTTTAGAAGAAAATTCATGATGACATAATAGAAGGCACCCCATGGGGTAGTGAATGTCATTTTGTATTGGTCTTTAGGTGCAATCTAGATTTGGTTGTACCCTGAGAACCCATCCATGAGGTACATGATCTCAAAACTAGTTGTGGATTCAACAATCAAATTGACCAAAGGAGTAGGAAAATTATCCTTTGGGTAAGCCATATTGAGATCCTAAAATTTGATAAATATTTGAACCAATCCATTCTTATTGAGACTGGGAATAATGTTGGAAATCCATCAGGGGTAGTCAATGACTTGGATAAAACTAACTAGGATGAGCTTCTCAATCTCAGATTTAACTAACTAGGAGACTTTAACCATCATTGATCATTACTTTTAGCAACCATGCTAGGTCCCATCATTTATAATGAGGTTATAGACAACAACATAAATATCCATGCCCTTCATATCAATGTATTTCCAAGTTAATACATCTAAAAATTTATGCAAGAAGGTGACCAAAACATCCCATTCCTCTGGAGTAAGGTTAGCACTGATATTGATGATCTTTGGCCTTACTAAAATATGGAGCATGACATAGATGGATCCTTCAACATCTATATCATTTCCTTCCTCAAAAAACTTAGGTGTAAGAAGGAGTGATTGATCTAACACTTCAAGTTCAACTACCAAGACATTCAGTTTTTTGGTTGTCAGGGGTTGGACCATCAATGAGAGAGATATCTAATCCTAAATGATCAAGGGGATAATGGTTCTTATGGAAATATCACATGAGCTTGGTGTATGCCTTTCTCTCCTTAAATAAGGTTCAATCCATAACATGAATTAAATAACACTCAAGATTATACTCAGCTACTCTAGTGGTCTCAGCAGGAGATATATTAAAATAGCTTATGATTCAATGGGAAAAGTGTGACACAAGGGGAAGCTCAATTTTTAGGAGATGTCTTGAAAACTTTATTCTAGAAGATAAGAGATGATATAGCATCATATATTAGAAGAGGGAGTCAAATGACATATGCCAGACTCTAAAGGAATGAATGTCAATTGATACTTAGCCAGATCACAACTTTCATACTTGAGAAAATGAGACTCAAAAGTAGAGGGTGTGTGAGAATCTACAAAGCCCCATGAGGATATGGACAAAGCCTTACCTGAGATCTTTGTCTTTGTGTATAGCAATGCTTGGGGATCTAGGTCAACCTACATGGTATGAAATTCACCTTTATGCATGAACTGAACCATGCAAAATGTGGTTGACATGATGGCTTGTATAGAAATGGTCCAAATATGGCCAAGAATCATGTTGCATGAAATATCCAAGTCTAACACACAAAACTCAATCCTAATGGTCTTGGGGCCAAACTTGACATAGAGATTCATGTTCCCCACTAGTGCAACCATGTCATTGTTGAGAAAAACTCAATTATGGCAAGAATTAGAGAGATTATTTCAACTAATCCCAAAATCATTGAACACACATATAGGCATGATATTTAATGTAGCTCCTTCATCAATGATGCATCTCTTGATTTTATTCATCAATAGATGTCTCAATATAGAGAGGTAACCATGCCCTCTTTACAAGAACCAAAGCATTTAGTAAATAGGTGGGGTTGAAAGATAAGATGGGAGCATGAGGTTACTAGGATGAATTGGAATTGAACAACACTTTGACATAATCTCATAATAGACCCTTGTGAGATAGACCAAGCTCATCAAATATGAGGCCCATTTACTTAAGGCAAAGGCAAAATAAGGCCCCAAATGGAGATCCCAGTTGAGAGGCCCTGCAACTCCTCTATGATAGAGTAAGGATGTTTTCTAGCCTGGGGAGGGATGTTATGCTAAAAGTCAAATCTAGATTTGGGATTCCCTATCCCTATGGGCTAGATAGGAGGACCAACACCACTAGTCTCTCTAATATGTTTGGTGACCTAACATGAGTTTATGTTAAAATTAATCATACCCAATAAATGTTATGTCAACAATAATAATGAACTTTATACTCTCGTGCTTGGCTTTCCCTCTCAAGTCAGCTTGGGAAGAGGAGTCATAAGAGGTAAAAGAGCAAGAACAAGAACAAGAACAAAGATCCTTAGCCTTTGATTTCTTCTTTTTATTATTATTCTTAACCTTGTCATGGTCAATCAAAGGCTACTTGAACACATTTAATTTGTGTTTTGGTTCTGTAAGAGGAGAACTCTAAGACAAAGTTGAAGCTTGTGCACTAGAATTTTGGGTATCACAATTGGCATCATCATGCCCGCTCATCTGATATAAATTATAAAACTTGGTGGGGTCATAAGGAAAAACCATCCATTTTTTTTCTATACTTTATTTAGAATAATTATTTTTAGTTGGCTTCTTACTCAAAGCATTCACCTCATGACTATTATTGTCCTTCTTCTTGGGAGGAGAATTAATAACACCATCACATATTACATTTTAGTTATGATGGCATGAAGAGGATGAATTTTGGGTTGGCACAAGCTACATTCCCACACATAGCTCAAATAATTTAATTTTTAGACACTCATTAACTATTTTATCATATGAGGTGGGCTCATACTTGAGGACCTCAAGGTGAACCTCCTGCCTCAATGCTCATGTGAACATATCATAAAGTTGGTCATCCAATAACTTTTTTCTCCATGTATGGATGGATAAATGCCACCTATGAACAAAATCAAATTTTGAATTACCCTTGGCTTGTGTTATGGAGGTATTTGATTATATGTTGAGGTTAAATGGTTTGGAGATATCAAAATACTGGAGGAAATCATCTCGAATGAGCTAAAAACTAGAGAGAAAATCTAGAAGTGGATTTTGAAACCAAACAAGAGATTCAACTCATAAAAAATGAGAGAAGAGTTTCAACATCATGCCTTCATCCTATTCCTAATCCATACATGCCATCATGAATGCCATAATATGATACATGAGACTGGAGTCCTGAGTCCCATTAAACTTAGGTAGTTCAGGGATAAGAGTAGGAAGGGGAATAACATGCACCCAAGGGGATAGAAGATTATTACAGAGATACTCATAGGCATAGTTGATAGTGGTTTGGAGACAAGCTCCAATAGGGGGATCATGATGGTGATGATTCTACCTATGGCCATAAACATAATCATAATGATGCTTGTAGAAAGGATGATGCCAAAGTGGCTCTTGATAGGTAAGATGCTCATGCTAGAAATCATCTCTACCATAGGGTGGGGAATGACCACAAGAAGGATAATGTTCCCTATAGGGATGATGGGATGAAATGGAATACTCATGAAAAAATTCATGGTGACCTAAGTCTCCATGATGCTAGTCACATGCCACTAGATGAGGGTCAATCCGAGGAAGTTGATGCTTAGGATAAGCAGTCCATAGATATATAGTCCACAAGTGGCAATCAAAATCAGCATACTCATCAGAAACACTAAAGGAAGGATTAGGAGGATGTGAGGACTCCTCATGATGGAGGTACCTAGATTAATGGGAATACCTATGACCCATAAAATGGATATGAGGGGATTCTTGTGATAGAGTTTATAACTAAGAGAGGTGGGAAACTCATGTAAGAATAAGTTGAGGCACTCAAAACTGAATGGGTATGAGCTCTATCTTTCAAGGAAGAATACCACTGACTCCTAGGGGAGAAGGGTGCACTTAATTCACCTAAATGTGTCTAAAAAAATCATCAATGATCACATGTAGCTCATCAAGTCTCAGTCATGTAAGGGTATCCTCATCACCTTGAATAGGTGAATGAGTCACAACATGAGGTGGAGAAACATCTTTAGATGAATAAAACTTAGACTGATGAAAAAGAGACTAAGTCCATTGGTTACATACCTATCAATATTATTCCCTATAGAATGAGAGAGGGTCTATGTCACCATGTTGGGATGAGGGGACTTATTGGATCCTATAGTGTCTATGGCATTTCATTGCAATCACGACTTGATCATGAGTGAGCTCAAGGATGAGGCCCTAAATGCAATGGGATTGGCATCCCAAGGGTGGGAGGCCAGCCATGGATGTAATGAAGCAAGAGAAATATAGAAGATAATAGAAAATGAAAATAGATAGAGAACCAACAAAGATAATGAATCAAAATAAAATCAAGAGAAAACAATCAAGGTGAGAGCTAAAACACAACTAGAAGCAAAGCCTAATAGCTAACAAAGGGGGATTGGCTAAGAGAGATATAAATGGGATATAACTATCATGAGACCATATGTGGGGTCCCATCAAGCATTTAAGAATATTTATCCAAGAATTTGAATATAACCACTGGTTTTTGGTAGGGGGTATATAGGGTACTTAAACAAACAACTAGAAGCATAGAGGGCTCAAGGCTTCTATAGGCTTTAAAGGATCTATAATGGCTATCTAATTTGCTAGATTGTATCAAGATATAGATATAATTTTAAATAAGGTTAGGGATAGCATGATCAAGTGCACAAAGGATACATATATCTCTAGTGGATCTAACCATAGTAAAGTAAGTAACTAAGACTGGAAAATTATTTGCATATAAATTATGGAGATAACAATGCTAAATAAAAAGAGCTAACAAGAAATGCATAAATTTATAATCAAAGGCACATTCAAGCCAAATGAAATATGTTTTAAGCAATAAATACATTTTCAAGCAAGGGTATAAGAGCATTCCTAGTCTAAATTTGATATAACTCTTTACTTTCAATATTAATGTTTCCTAATAATGATTTTTTTTGGTTTAGCAAGAGAGAGATTATTTATACAAACTGTATAGAATTTTTCGAGCATGTAGGATCCTACTATGTAATGAGAAATGTTTCCAATGAAATCATAACATATAATATAAGATATTTCAAGCAATGAAGATAATATTTAACCACATATAATACATAAACCTTAGAAAATATCCTAGATAATTCCCTAAATAAGATAAATCACTAAAACAATCAAACCTAGCATGTATAATACTACAAATAAACAAAAACATTCACTTTACATAAGAAAGTACCCTCATATCAAACTCAAAAGACATGTGAAAACTTTATACCAACCAATTATCCAAGCTAGGAAGAAAGAGAAGATAAATATCAAGTTGTGTGTGAGGTGAGTCTAGTCCAAGAGCCAAAAGCCATGGAAGAGGTAAAGGAGAAGCTACTAATCTATGAGAGAGTCAATAAAATGAGCACAATATATAGGTGCAATGAAGTATTAAGGGATCTAGGATCAACCCAAAATATTTAGGAACACTTTAGAGAGCAATGTAAATCACCAAGATAAGCTATAGAATAGTAGGGAATCTCATGTCATAATGAAATCTATTGTGCCAGGCAAGAACCAAGAGAGATTCAAGGAGGCAGCCAAGCTTTAAGTGTGATGATCAAGTGGGAAGAACATAACAATAATGTAGGAGGGAGTGAAGAGATAGGCTTAAATGAATGAGAAAAGAGCATATATCTCCACCCTAATCTTTTAAATAACCCAAAACTAGTTACTTCTAGTTGCTTAGGCCCAAACAAGGAATTTTTTCATGCATTATGCCTAGGCCATGACTTTTATGAAGGAAACATGTAGCCTAGGCCATGGGTTTCCTCACTAACCTTGAATTGGGTCTAAAAGACACATAAGGTGGTTTAAAAGTATCTAAAATGGCCTTGAGAGATGCCTAGATATCCTGTCTAGCATGCAAAAGGTTCAAGATGGAATGAGGATATGTAGGGGATGAGAATATGATGTAAGAAAAGTTGAAGCGAGTGGTGAATATCTCCAAGAAGGATAACTAGGGTTGGTAGTCTGTACATGAGATGATGTATAATCATAGGGAGGAATAGGGTCATGGTAAGTATAATTAACTTAGTTTCAATCTCAATGGGTTATCCTTCCTCAGTTATCACTGCCTCTCTAGAGAATGGGGCTTATCATCTCTCAACCCTCGAAGGAGATTCCCTATGACACCCGATCAATGGGTTCCACCTCAAGACATTTCATGTCTAGGGCCCATGTGGCCCTCTGAGAAAGTTTCCTATGGTGGTAAGGTGAAGCTTCCTCTTTTCTTGTACCATAACCTCTATGATGATTTTATATGTGTGTGCATGTGGGTTCTTTATTACAAAATATTACTATCTAAACACATGTATCTAGTAGTCTATATCATATGAAGCATACACATCACACATAAAATAATATACACACATGTGCTAATAATGAGAAATAACTATATATATCACCAAAAATACATGTTTTTCTCTAGGTACATCACATGACTTCCTCTAAGCTTGGGATTGTATTCCCCAAAACTACCACATGTGTGGCTATACATATGATACTATCCTAGTCAGCCTGTGATTAGGCTCTATCTATGGTAGACCTACCTCTAGTGAAGATTTAGATCTCTACCTCATGACTAGTTGAGCCATAGTCTAATTTAGGGTAGCCAACTCATTAACCCCATCTCTAAGCACCTCCA